>SSNS01000145.1:1100569-1234625 GCA_006937985.1 Aphyosemion australe
GAATAATCCCAACTTATTTCAGGGCACTGTAGAGAAATAAATAAAATGTAAATGACTCCAATTTAAATCATCCAGGTCAAAACCATTCAATTTATGCCCACTTGCTAAAAACACACAAAGTCTGCCTGAAAATTAGTAATAATTATGTTAAAAGATCACTACTAACATTTAGACTAGTGTGCATTGCTGGATATAATTACCTCCAAGCACCACCCAGATGCAGATTTAGAACAAGTGTGGGTTAAGTGGCCTGTGTGTCAGCTGCTTTTCTGATGAATTCCCACTACCTGTAGGCTTACGAGGGGTGTGTGTGGGTAGTCGATGACTGTATACACTGTCTCTGCTGATTGGGCTGGGTAGGATTTTATCAAGCTAAAATTTAAAAAGAAAATTTGGAGAAAGGAACAAACAAAAAGGCGTTTTGTGCAAACTGACTAAAGCCGGGTGTTCACTGTGCGACTTTTTCACTCGTAGCATTCAGCTCCTTCTCAAACTGTACGACTTCCTCACCTCACAGAGCAAGGCTCACGAGTCATGTTCTCACACTCTATGACCCAATGCTCGGATGCAACCTGACTGTTCGTGCTGTATGTGTGGTAGCAACACGTCGGAGCTAAAAATGTGCTAAAATTAGTAGTTTTTAACACAACACATCAGACCTTTGAGTCCAAAAACCTGGAGACTGTTGTGCTGTTATTGACATAGTCTGTTGTCCTTTGGGCTTGCCATAGGAGGACACGCAGGGGTTTATGGGGGTTGGAGAATAAAGACATAAAGAAGAAGTAAACAATGTTTTGGGATCCGTTTTATTTGACTAAAACACGAAAAACACATTTTCTCGACAATCCTTGTCATTGTGTGTGAAGAAAAGTGTAAAAATAAAAGTAAACAACATGTGTTAATACAGAAATACCCATGGAGCTGGGTTGGCACATGCGCTGTGTGAGCAGTTCTGGTACATTTGGGTTGCAGCGCTTCTTCAACAGTTCGATACCCTCACGAGGGACGAGCAAAATATCAAACATGTTTGATATTCGTGTGACCACACGATTGCTGATCAGGAGGTGTTAATCGCCTCTCGTAACCCCCTCTATACTACACAAAGCACAACACAAAACTCGCCCCGACCTCAGAGATTCTCACACGAGAAGAAAATCGGCTCAAAAATCTAGTGTCCGCCTGGCTTAAGCTGAGTTGTCTGATTGTTTCCATTCTTCTTAGACTTCTACAGTCTGTTTGGGACTGGCTGCCATGGATGCGAGTTTCCTATTGAAGCTGGGGACAAATTCCTGGAGGCGCTTGGTTACACCTGGCATGACACCTGTTTTGTTTGTGCTGTAAGTGGATTTCCTACAGATCTTATTTATTTCACTTCTTTTGACTAAATGGGGAAGAAAATACCCCCGATGTCTCACGTTTAAAATCTGATTGACTTTTTTTCTTATTTTTTTTTATGTTACAGTTTCTATTTAATGACTGTTTTTGTGCAAAAAACATTTTAATTGCAATTCTATTTAGTTTAATTGAATTTGTTTATATGTACCAAAGTCTATCAAAAGTAAACAGGTCTAAAATATCAGTCTAATTCAAAATTTCAGAGTAAAAACCCCAAATTATTTAGTACAATTGTATCCATTTGTTAGCATGAATATCCATTGTTTGAGTAAAATGCTAGAACATATTTTGTCATTTCATTTTTTCTGGCTCCTTTCTAGGTGTGCTGTACCACTCTGGAGGACCAAACCTTCTTCTCTAGAAAAGATAAACCTCTTTGCAAGAAACATGCTCACACGATCAAGATATAACCCTTAGACCCTTTGAAAGATTCTCTGGTCCTGATCAGGATGGCTGCAGAAATATTCACCCTGCACAACGGAGGGCTCGTCTGCCAGAGACTTCAACGAGGCTTCAACTTAATGGATGTTCACCTGAAAATATGCAACCAATTTAATTTGATTTGCATTCACCAAATAAGTTTTATACACTAATGCACATAGGAAGTTATGGTTTCAAACAACAAAAGACAAGTATGACACCTGTATGCAACAACTACAGTTGTTTATGTAACAGAACATAGAATTATCCTGATCTAGAATCCATGTTTTTGGTGAATATAGAATAGTTTCACCTTTTTGTTCAACATAGTTCAACAGATTACTCAAATCTATTAGGTGTGGGTGTATAAATATTTATTCAGACACGTGCATACATTATCATTAGCTTGTAGAACTGATCGACAACTATCAAATGTTCAAAGAAATTCAAAATGAGTCATTATTAGACTATTTTATGTGTTGATGCATTATGCAATTTAAAATCTCAGCTTAAATTTGATGTTTCTTGCAGACTGGAATAAAAATCTGAGGTCATGCTTAAAGTAATTTTTGTAAATTTAGTTATATTGATATTTTCAATGTATTTTATATAAACATTAATTGATTTAATTTAATAATTGACAGAAATATATAAATTCATAAATCTGTAAAAGTTGGACATTTAGGAACAAAAACCATAGAGTTCTTGATGGAAATCACTCAGAATATTATAGCGATGTAAACGCATGACAGCAGATTGCATAACACATAGTCATCCAGACAATTGCATATTTTCAACAGAAATATAATTTCTGTGCCAAAGTATTTTATACATCTTATTTTATTTTTTATTTATTTCACTGCAAACAAGAAAATGTTGTAAGAATTTCTTGTTGATTTAATCTTGTAAACAGTAACATTTTGTACTTTTTGTCCTATGATGTTTAGTTAATTGTAAATGATATATTGTTTAGAGAAATGTGTTTCAGTGTAACCTTCCTTCCAACGTGATTGAGACTTTAGACTGTTTTGTGATTATTTCTCTGTAAAGGTTTGTTGTTTTGAGGATCTGCTGGAGGGATTGGATGTAAATTAGCCTAAGCAACATTTTTTCTCTAACCTCCTTGGACCATAGACTATACATGTCGGTATTTCCTTTTTGTTTATTATTGCTGTAGAAAAAATGCAGATGATTTTATTCATTCCCAAATATGAATAAAATAAAAAACATTCCATCTTGCTGGAATGTGGGGATAAAAGGGGGTGAATAAGTGTACAGTGGTAAACTAATAAAAGTGTGTCATATCTTCAAATATGAGGTTTTTTTTATTTTAATCCAAGATTTTAAATAAATTATGTTCTTTTAAATTCCCCTAAGGTAAGCATCCATTATTTTTTAATCTCTGCTTCAATTTCTGCTTTTATGTAATAGTATCTTTTTATAATTTCCACCCTGGAAAGGTCAGACAGACAAAGTTATAGGGTTAAGTTTTTTAAAAAGGACAGAGACAAAACTTTTGCATTTTTTTTTAAGAAAAATAAGATTCTCTTTGAACCTTTATAAATTGAACAAGCCGGAAATTCAAAACAATATTAGTAATAATAAAGTTAAAAATCTAGTTATCAAGACTGTGCATTTATCCAAAGAAATAAATTTGGCCCTTGCCCCACATAGGATTTGGGTGCCCTCCAGCAGGGGGCAGTGGATGTGTATATGACAGGTTTTTGATGAAGCAATAATCCTAATACGCCATCCTGTCACTTTAAGGCCAGGAGTGGTCTACAACAGGTTAACCCCTTACTGTAACACCTGAATTTACTTCCAACTGTGGAAAAAATATATTCTCCTGTGTTTTTGCTTTCAAGAAGATGCTAAATTAAGTTGAGAAAAAGAAATTGACAAAAATACAGGAATGTGTTGGAAATGCATCACTGGGCAGTGGAGAATTACAGACGGTATTATGGTTGCATTTGGAGCGGAAGTGGTTTGATGCGAATTCACGACACTTGACATTACTGTAAGGGGTTAAACCTATTTTATTGTCTAAGCCAATTAGAAACTGAAAAAAACAATTGGTGTTCAGGAGCACAATCACTTTCTTAAAGTTATGTTTTTGAACAAATTACATAACTGCAAACTGATTTATTTTTTAAGTTTCAGAATGCATAAGAGTTACAGCTAGTTGGAAAGACCACAGACTGAGATTACATGGTCTGAGCTTGTTTCCTTTCCTTTATTAGTTTCTGTGTTTTTGTCCCCTGGTGGCTCTAGTGGGGGGCCTTTTGGATAAACATGCCCACGGGCCCGTTTTTTCTTTTTCCGTCCGTGGCAGTCGGGGCTTCAGAGAGAAGTTCGGCGCTGCGTCGGAGCGACTCACAGCTGGACTTGACCCGCTGTGTTCTGAGCTGCAAATAAACAAAACAGAAACAAACAAGGCAGGAAAGCTTCTCTAGGTGAGTAAAGTTTCTTTGGGCGCAGTGATTTGAATCAGAGAACAGTCGGACGCTTTATTTTGTTACTGACAGTTTGGACTCGATACTTTGAGGCTGCAAACGGAGGAGTGAAAACATGAAGCGAAAGCTTAACTTTTTATATTTATAGCATTTCTTTTACTGTCAGTTTGTTTTAATTTCTGTGTTTTGCAAAATCCACATTCATTGGAGTGGAATGCATCATTATTTTATTATATCAAGGATGAGGATGTTTTATATCGACAATAACAAACATTTGTAATTTCACTATTTAAATAAGTTTTGAAACTTAATTAAATAGATAAAAGACCCTAATATGTAGGGCATATCGCTGTTGCCCACCTTTAATTGATTAAGTAGAGAGAAAAAAATTCCATCACAGCAGCCCAGAATTCCCCTCACACCCCACTAATATTCACAGGCATGCACACATTAGGCTTCCCCTCTGAGTCCTGTAACCAAGTCCAGGTGTGTGTCAGTGTGGGTTATGACAAGAGTATATCTCCTTGTGTGTGTGTGTGTGTGTGTGTGTGTGTGTGTGTGTGTGTGTGTGTGTGTGTGTGCGCGCGTCTGTGTGTGCATGTGAGTGAGCATGTGAGAATGTCTGTCCAGATGCCACAGTGCTCTGGCTCCAGCTCTTACCTCACCTCATCTGTGGGGTGCAGGAAGGGCGACCACCAGAAAAACAAAAAAGAAAAGAGAGTAAGACAAGCTGAGGTCCAGACATGCGTGTGTGAGAACTGTTTGTCTGTCAGTTGTGTGTTTGCAGTTAACCGAGTCTTCTCAGGGAGTATAATCTTATTTAGGTCAGGGAACAGATTGCACAAATCTGAAAAACTACTGCACTCTCAATTGGCTGTGTAATTAAATTTCACATAGCAGCTGCAAACAAAATGCTTTCCTTGTTTTCTTTGTTTTCATGCGCAGATATGTTGTTTACAGTAGAATCACAGCTGAGACACCTAATGGTGTCAGAAACACCCCGTGATGTGTCTGACACCGACTGTCGGAGATTCAGATCACATTGCTGGAGCTTAATTCACCCAAGAATAGCAAATCTGCCCAAAACAAACTCAATTTGTGTCTGTCTGGACTGAGAATGAATGGAACAGAAAGAGAGGAAAGGCAGACAGAGAATACAGTGAAGGGTTATGTGACCCCTGTGTAGAAAGTAAGAAAGAATCCAGTTGCATAAAAGCACCAAGTGAGATCTGAACCATTTTGTATCACATCAGTGTCAAAATCAGGGGGAAGAAAATGCAAAATTCTGCTTTCTAGGAAATTTCATTAAAAAGAAATGGCCAGGAATAGTTAGCTGCCCTAGTGTGATCCTCATCCCAACAAAAGCTGCTTATTATTTAAAGTTATAAATGATGCAAACCCTTTAAAATCTGACATGATAGACACCCTATTTGGTCTGTTATAAACTAGTGTGTTGATTATAGAGCAAGTTCATAAATCTCTATTGGGCTTCCCTTAGAACATTCTTCCATGTCAGAATAAAGGACACCAGATAATGGTAAAGCATCAGAGTCACGAGAACAAATTCAAACGTTGAGGTGAACATGAGGACAGTTTTCAAGAGTTAAGCTTCTTTTAAATCGGTTTCTTCAACTTGGAAAAGGAGGCGATAAGGATCAAAAACAAACAGAGATAAGGCCACACCAGCTTGAGGCCTTCCTCTTGAAGACCTCCCTCTCTTTTTAATTACCGTGTCAGTGTGATTTATTGAGTTGTTCTTTACCTGAATTCCCAAATGAATACTCTGGAGTTTTCACAAACCTTGAAAATTCCTCAAAACGTATTGATCGAATATAATAAACAGGCCGTTCTCCCTAAAAGTGACCTTGTTCTTATCGTTCACATTTGCATGACTTAACTTTCAGGCTCTGTCCTCTCAAATATATACTGTATAAATAACAGCACGTGAAAGTTATTGTTTATCTTTTAAATATATATTCTGCTTTTAAGAGCAAAGTAAAACCAAAATCATATACCTTCTTTCTTTAGGTATTGAATGCAGATGTATTTAATCCTTTAGCTAAATGGGATTGTGTCGTATTTCTCCCTTTTAATTCTCGTTGCTCACAGAATGAGATATTTTCACTCCTGTCCCAAAAAATGTTATATGGTACAATATATCTAGACCTTTAAATTGTTTATGACTACAGACTCTCACATGTATATGCATGGAGAGGTTAAATGCACTATATGTCCCTTGCCAGATATATTTATCTCATATTAGTTCATATTAAAGAGTAAGTTCACTGGGAAACCGATTTTTTTACTTGTTTTTTTTCAAAATACGATCATCACCTCGGTTTCACATGCAGTGTAAATAGTCTTCTACCCCTATTTCCTGCATTAGGTGCTGCAAGAAAATAGACAGGGAAACACTCAGATTAGCATAAGCGGCACAGACCTCGTGACCGGGGAAGGCTGTGTTGATTTTTGCAGCAAGGAGAGCGTGTCTCAGTTAGTAGAAGCTAACATTAGCATTAGCAACTCCAAAATACATTGGAACTCCTTCAGACTTGTGTTATTTGTGGAGATAAAACATCAGCATTGCAGAGCGAATGAAGGCAGTGGAAGACTCTCATTGCTGTTAGCCAATCAGACATGAGATGTCTGAAAATCAGGAATATTAAAGAGTAAAACTCCAAATCCTGCCGCTTTCTGCACCCTACTCTTCTGGCTAACTTCTACTTCCTGAAACAGGAGCGCCAGAGCTTTTTTTCCCCAGAGAGAATGACTCACAAGGCATTTACTCACACTAAAGAAAATCACAGAAAATGTATTGGAAAAAAAGTGAACGAGAGCTTTAATTGCAGTACATGAATTTATATCACCCTATCATCCTGGAAACAGAGCAAAACAATTATTGTGGTTTATGTTGGATGCTTAAAATACATTGGAAATGTTTATCAGAAGGATTTGCATTCATGAATTAGCTTTTATGGATACAAACCACACAGACTTACAAGAGTAACACATTAACAAAACCAGATTAGAACAAACAAACTAAAACCACCAGCAGCACCTGAGGTTCCAAAAATATGACGAGTTGTAACTCCAGCAGAAAGTTTTCCAAATCATTGATGGAAGGAAAGATTCCTTTCTTTATTAGCATTTTCCCCTCAGGTGATGTTATGAGATGAATTCTGCCAGAGCTTTAGGATTAAACATTTGTCAGACATTTTTAGGAGCACTAATAGACTGGAAAAGTGTGACGGAGAGCAGGTGAGTTACCGTAAATGCAGAATCTGTAGGCTTGTGGACTCTGGTCGATAGCCTTTTTGTCTAAGTGCTATGAGCTGTAACCACTCAGCCATTAAATATTGTTCGTATCTTGTGGGTGATTCATCTTGATGAAAGGCTCGCTGACAGGAGTGTATGGTGTTTACTGTATCTGAAAAAGTGCAGAAACTTACCATTAAGGCCTGTCTTGTTATTTTTAAGAAACAGTTCCTGTGTATAAATATGATTATACTGTATATACTTATCATATATATCATTGGTAGATAAAATAGTCAACTGAACAACCGTGTGTGTATGTGTGTGTGTTTTTTGTCTTGTTGCACTTAGTTTTCATAGTGTTTCCGTCTTGTTTCCTGAATCTGTGATAAGTTAAAAAAGTGATGCTTGAGTCTTTAGATGAAACTCATCTGCCGTCTGTGTCTCTTTGATTTGTTCAGACAAGAATGTGCCGACAGACTCAAAACACATGTCTCATACTCTTTTTTGCTGCACATCACACATAATATCACAGTTTGTCAGTAGTTTTTTTCTTTTCTTTTAAATTATAGAAATACAAATTTATTTAATCATTTTCTCCTGCAACGGCATCTGCGATTCTCACATATTGCAACCATAAATTAATACAACAAAGGAAGATGTTCTGAACAAAGGGTCTGGAGTTTTTAATAAACGTTCAAACACACGTGTGTGTGCACACTGATGAAACGAATTAAAAGGCGTGTTCAAAGTCATGTTTGAGCATCAAAGAGTCACTGAATTCCAAACAACATGCAGCAAATGGACCCAATTAATAGTGTTTCATCCTATTTTATCACATCAAGTTACCCCATGAATTATGATGACTGTAAAATGATGTGCAGGATCAACTGAGTTCCTCCAACATATTGTAAAATTCACATACTTTTGATCTAGTCTGTCAGTATTTTGTTGTAGCAAATTTTATAAACGGCGCAGTGATGAGAAATTTGTTCAGTTAGCAGCTCGGTCATTTAAAGGTGCATTTTGTAAGAATGAAATAAAAACGACATCCTGTGGTCAAATGTGGGTACTGCAGCCCATTATGTAAACACATGCGTGACTTTCTCACAACTGCTTTTTGAGTTTCATGTTGCCAGTTATAGCTCAGTGCCAGAAGTTTCTAGGTGAGGAGAGAAAACGAGTCGCACACAGTAAGTTGATAAGTAGATCAATATGTTTCATTGTAATTTCGAGTTGTTGGTAATTAAAAAAGTTGCTTGAAATTTTTTTAGCGCTGACTATTTCTATCTAATTCACCTTTATCACTGTTAGCTCAACGTTAGTTCAACATTAGCCTCTAGGCTTTTTTACCCGATATTAGAGTAAAGCAAGAAGATGCCGTGGCTTCTTAGGGGTACAAGAAATAACTTCGGGGTTGTTCCTGTTTACTGGCTTAGGACCAGTGTCGAGTTACAAGCAGCGCTAGCTGGTGCAGACTTGGCAACCCCTAGACTCACAGATAGTAAGCAAACACTTCATCCCTCTTTAGCCTTTTTAAAAGGGGAACAACCTCCCAGCCGTCTAAGAAGGAAATCTGTTTCAGTGTAACCTTCCTTCCAACATGATTGAGACATTAGACCGTTTTGTGATTATTTCACTGTAAATTCTTACATATTGCACCTGTAAATAAATTATTCACTTTTCATGATCTCAGCCATCATCATGAACAGCTTTTTCAGCTTTTGATCCATGTTTATTCTCAGTGTGAGTTGGACTCCAGCTGGGGTGCTCCTTGTCTTTTTGTGTTATTTATGAACAGGATCTCCTGATGTAGGAGGACGGTGTTTAGTTTGGCAACCTCAGGGTCTCATCTCTGCTTTTTGCAGATGTTGTGGTTGGTGGTTGGTTGTTTTGGCGACTTCAAGTGTTGACCTTCAGCGTGCACTCATGCAGGTTGCTGCAGAGCATAAAGTGGTTGGGATGATCTTCCAAATCTGAGGCCATGGTTCCTAACTGGAAAAATGCAATTTTTTTTTGTTGAAAGTGAGTTTCTGCATCAAGTGGAGAAGTTAAAGTAATTTTGATTTGTATTCACCATTTAAATAATTCTTATTAAAACAACTAAACTAAGTAACCAAAGGATGTAATTTCTAGATGCATAGAATAATTAAACAACAAATTTATTTTAGACCTCTTAAAATTTAATACAAGCAAATTTGCTGAACATAATTAATGTCTCATCAACAATAATAAAAGGATATATCCCCTGTGGCACTCAGCCAGCTACAGTGGTTAGAGGTTTGTAACCCAAAACCGCTGCCTGTCATCACTTTAAGGAGGACTAACAGCAGGTTCGAATGCTCCGTCTTTGCTAAATATTTCTTTCTACTGAGAAACTTATTTTTTGGCCCCAACAGAGAGAACGGGATTGTTCTTATTCCTTCAGTTATATGAGAATGTCATCTTCATTCTTGATGTTATTTCTCATTCCTGCTCTCAGTGCTATGCATGAACCTGCAACAATGCTAAAAGCCCGTTCACAGAAATGACATTTTTTTGCATCAGAAGGTGTTTCAAAATGTAAAAAGCACTCTTTTCTGGCAAATGTAGTCTTACATATTCAATGTTGCAGCACAGGTTTTATTGGTTTTCATTTTTCCCACTGCTTCTTCAGTTCTGATACTCTGTTTAGCCCAGAGTGTTCTTCCATGTTAACTTGTAATATCAGTGCTTTGGCACATGGCTGACAGCACAGCAGTATAAATGTAGAAGAAAAATAAAATGAAAGAAGAATGGTGATGAATTATCTTTTGCTGATATCTCAGACAATTAATGAATAAAATGGCTTTTGTCTGAGTCAGTAGGTGCAACAATTGGCACGTTAAGGCAGTTTGACCCATAAGCCAGGACAAATTCATGCTGAATCTGCATTATTAAAGGAGACATGTTATGGTTTATGAAGTTCTTTGCTCTAAATCCCTCTCACATAAAGTGATTTCAGCAGTTTTATTCTGGACATTTTCAGTACCTTCCAGAATGAGCCGTTTCAGGGCTCTGACACTTTAGGAAAACAAGCTTGAGCTGGCCACGCCCACCCATCCTCCACTCAGGCTACTATTAGCTGAGAAGCTCCGATATCTGGGAGAAGCTTGGAGTAGAGTCGCTGCTCCTCCAGCAGCAGCTCTCCTCCAGGTGAGAGGTGGTTCTATTCTAATTTCCCCATTTGTGACATCACAAACAGAGACTTTTTGAAACTGCTTGTTTTAGGCACATAATTCCTAAAACCAACAGAAAATGAATGGATTTTTTTTCAAGTTTGGTGCATTTATAGAGGACGTAGAAAGTCACATGGCTGCACAAACAGATGAGTATTGCCTAATATGTTCCTTTTAAACTAAAATAATGCCATTTCAGCTTAAAGTTTTCCATTTTGATTTTTGCAGGACATAGGATGCAGTCAAGATTTAATCGGGACATTTGCATTATAGCTTAATTGTTGGTAATAGTATTAATGAAAACAAGTTATAGATAACCCGTTAGGGCCTCTGTTACCTCGCGCTGCATCCTTTCTGTGTGGAGTGTGCGTGTTCTGCTCATGCATATGTTGGTTTTCTCCAGTTTCCTTCCACAGGTCAAAAATGTTTATCTATGGTTAAAAACTGTAAGTCGCTTTGGATGAAAGCATCACATGAGACTGTTTTAATGTGTAAATGTGTTAGAGAATTTAGTCCGTATTAGCATCTGTATTCACATCTCATTTGCCTCATCCAGTTGTTTTGTATTTGTTGTTGTTGTATTATTTCATAGAATCCCTTACAGATGTTACAACAGAGGTAGATTTTAATTCATTTCATTTAAACACACACAATTTAGTCAATAATCTGACTTTATATTCTTGTCAGGCTTATCTAAAACTATATTGATCAACTTGATCTCTATGACCTCCCTCCTCTCCCTTGGGGGGGCATTTAAACCTCCCCAGATCTTCTGATGGAGTTATTTTGTCCCAAATCATGAAGGGTACAGAAGTTCAGCCACTCCTCCAGTGCTCCACCTATTCTTTCTTTGGCATCTGCACCTTTAAAATAAATATTTGAAAACATTGCAGAAATCATTGATTAAAAATACAAAAAACACATCTCATAATCATATTACACTAGGATCAATTCAGTTGGTTGTGTGAAATATGAGTAAATCATGATTTATTAGTCTGATTAGCAATCCACAGGATCAGCTTAGCCTCATGTCTCAGAGGACGGATATAAAAACATACTACCAGCCAGCTTCTGATCTCATGAATTGGCTGTTTTCTTTCACTGCTCTTGAATTTGAGCAGGTTTAAACTTCTCAACCACTCCTACGTTTCTTTTCTGGTTTTTGCATCATTTTAGGAGAATTGCGCTTGAATGGTTCCACTTTATCAGCTTTCTTAATCTCCCCGTAATGTTTGGTCACTTTAATTTCTCGATAATGGACATTGTAATGAGTGTAATATTTGCAGAAACAGCCTTGATCCCGAACATCAGCAGGTTGAGCCCCGAGGATGCTTCAGCTCATGCAGTTTTGCTTTGAACTCCGAGGCTGCTCTTTATTTTGCAGGCCGCAAATCTTTCCTCTTGTGTTTGGTTTGGCTCAGTTCTTCACAAGTAAGTAATCATCAGCCCAGTGGTTCCCTCAAAGGGAGGGGGGCAGAGAAATGATGGAGTGATGAGTGGGGGACTAAGGGGAAAATAGGTCTGAGGGAAGAATGATAAACATCTGGATTCACTTTGAGACAAATTCGTCCCTCATTCCCTAAAAAAAACTAGAAACCTCCAATTTCCATGGTGCCTTCTTTGAGGTGCTGTTCCGTCAGTGATGGAGGAAATATTTGCCTAGAAGCAAGTGTCATTGTTGAGTTTCAGGAAATGCCTTCCATTCTAGGTCTAGACATCCCCCGACCGCTAAAACCTTTTATTTGGACGCAGTGAGAATAAAGTCAGAGTTGGTCCAGTTGATGGACAGTGGCATCAGGTGTCAGTTTTCTGGGTGTTCTACTGTAGGCGCAGAAAGAAAATAAATGACTTCAAGCTGTGGTTTTGTTATTAATTTTCCAAGAATGTTTTACAGGTTGAAGGTCAAACTGAGCAGTGGAAAACTCTGGCTTCCAGTTTTAAAACACAAAACATGTCTGAGCTTTGAGTACACTTAGGCATGTCTAGATGCAGGGCAGTGGCACTTTTTATTTAACTGGTTTCCACCTTCACATGATGATAGGCACAGCTAAATCCCAGCTCACATGGCAGGATAATCATGATGCAATCTTAAAGTTGCGCATGATTACCGTAACGGCTCTAAAAATGATCTCAACAGATAATCCTGCCTTTGTGGAGTATTACGAGCTCAATGGTCTACTCAGAAGGATGTCGGGACCTCTCTGATCATACATCCAGGCTTTGAAACATGTTGGAATGTGTTTGTCTGATTTTCAGGTAAATGTGACATCAAGCTAATCAGAAAGAGTGTAGACGAAAGTGTGCTGCACGCTCCACCGTAGCCATGTTTGTTTACTTGAAAGTCACGTTCAATCTCACAAGATTTCCCGTCTGACTGGGGAATGTTCGTGTTTGAAATCGGTTTATGTGTAGTGTGCAGAGTACGAATTACACAGAGGCTTCCACCTGGATGGTGGTCAGGGGGATGTGATTGTAGAGGCCCCTGGGCATGAACGTGCCCAAAGCTGGCCAGGCCCCCTAAGAAAATGATTGTTTATTAAATAAATACAACAATGCTTAGCACGCTGCCATATTGAGCATGCAGGGCAGTGTGTGTGTGTGTGTGTGTGTGCCTTGGGCCCCCAAATACCTTGAAACGGCCCTGGGTGTGAGACTGAGTTTTGAAGGTGATCTGAATTGTATCATATACTGTATATAAATATTACATGCTTATAAAGTATTGCTTTATACAGTTCAAAAGAGTGTAGTGGGATAAATTTACTTACCTTTTCAAGCACTTTTTTGTTTTCTTGATTTTTGTTTGACTATTTTTCTGTTCTGTTTGTCTCTTAACTTCCTGCGTCTCCTCTCAATCCTCCAGAAAAACTGCTGCCTGGCCTTCCTACTTTTTCACCTCATGAGCTGCTTTTGAATTAAGCAGTTCAAAAGGAAAAATAGCAGAGTGCGCATGCGTAAGATCTCCAAATATCAGGAAATAAGACTCCAAATCCTCTCGTCTGAAGCTCAGCTGTGATGTGGCTCACTTCTAGTTCCTAAAACATGCGCACCAGTGTTTTTCTTCCCCAGAGTATGACTTACAAGGCATTCAATCCTACTAGAGACCACTGGAAATGTATTGATTAAACGAGTGTTCAACACCTTTAAAATAATAAGAAAAAATTAGAACACATCCAAGTTGTGCTTTATGATTGTTCTATTATTATTTATGCATTTTTCTCTTTCTGTATTTGTGTCATTTACTTAGTTTATCTTCCAAAAAACATCACTTTAGCTACATTTGAAGCATGTATAGTCAAAAAAACAATATAAAATCAATTACTGTATTATTTGCATCTACTGCACCTTGACTGTAGGGACACATAATCATCTGCAGTACTTTAACATCAGTTTGCTTTATCCATTGTTGAGGAACTTGAAAATGAAACTTTATCCTTTAATCCATCTTTAATTTGACTGAATCCGAGATGTCCGATGAGGTCTGTGGACTGAACAGGAAATACTTGTTTCACTAACTTTTTCACTCTTGCATGTATGCTTTTAACATCTTTCTTTTTTGTGTAGATATCTTAGGCAGAGGAAGGACTACACCTACTATAGTTGCACTCAAAGGTTGAAATGACGCCCTCTCTTTGTCTCTGTCCCTCCCTTCCTATCTGTCCTCAGTCCGGCCTTCTGCACTGATAAGAAGCTAAATGTGCTGCTGCAGATGTACTGCTTTGTGTCACATTGTTGCTACCCGCCTTGCTTGTGCAGACAACCACCTTCCCATGAGACATGTTGTCATGATGGCTTCATCAATATGTTTTCTGAAGTCATAATTCCAAATCAATTAAACCAGATTGAAACCAAATTGAATTTAACTTCTAAGATATTGAATCTGATGCATGTGAAATCAAATCTCCAGTGGGCCTGTTTCTTCACTTCCATGTCCAGTAGATTTATACGTACCCATTCTAAAAGGCAATTACAATGAGAAGCAGGCCTCTGGGAGCCTTTGTATTGGGTCCTGTGTGACAGTGGACGTTATTGTATTATTTTATTAATAATGGCTGCCAGGGGTGTGGTGAAGTGGGGGGATGTGTTGATGACACACATCTGGCATTTATAATATGCTTTTTATACATTTTGTGATGGAGTTTAATTAGAAAACAACAGCAGAAAATTAAAAAAAGACAAATACGTGATGAAAGAAATAGAACTTACAGATTTAATTATGCTTGGCATTGTTGTTTTTAGATTTGATAAGGTGATCTCTAAAGATAGAGCTGAACAGATGGCCAAATCAGCATTGCCAGATCAGGAAAAAATAAATAAATAAAAAGGAATCAAGATCCAAAATGGGGATAAAATGTTGAGTAGGACATTTGAAGAGAAACCAGATGTCTCTAACAAGCCAAAACACCTTCAAGCACATGACTATATCTTCACACACGCACGCACGCACACACACACACACACACACACACACACACACACACACACTGCAGCTAACCATAACACCAAAAGTGCTTGTCTTTGTCTGAAAACATACATACATGCTCACCAGTATATCAGTATCAGTTGGTGCATGCAGGCCTTTTTATAGGCTCCCTAGTTTTATGTGTGCTGATGCAGACGAAGCCATGTTTTTACAAGCTTAGCCTCCTGAACCGTGTCCATTCAGCTTCCTGAGAGAAAAAAATCCTGCTCAAACATATTTTACTAACATATTTTAAGGCATGCAGTTCATTTAGATGGCTTCTGTCCACTATAGTATTACCCAATGGTAAAGGGCATGGTTTAATATCAATCATTTCAGACATAACATTGTTTAGTGTACCTTAGGGTGTGGAAATTTCACCCATTTTTTTAGATGCGAGAATAGAGAATTGCAGAGCACATCAGTTTTTTGTTACGCTGGTTTATAAAGGTTCCCCTGAAAGGCATCTGTTACAAGTTTTGAATACATGTTGAGGGATTAGCCACAAAAAATCTGCTCATTCACACACTTTATCTGCATAAAAAAACGCTAAATCTGCAACTCCAGACAGTAAACATCCTCACGTGTTCATGAGTTCATTCAAACTCTGTTCACTTTTCTCTAATTCTGCTCAAATCCTGTTTCCTCTGTCGAGTCCTGGTGACAGTGGGGTTAAAGAAAAAGTTTCGTTACAGCAACAAAAGTTGCCTTAATGTTGGGGTTACATTAGTAAAAGATAAGGTAATAGGACGGCGAAAGCCAAGTTGTCAGAGACTCCCTTTGTCTAAAGGGGAAGCACAATAAAGAACACTAAGCTTTCTAGTGTTTCCTCCAGGTTCAGGTTCTAGCTAATCAGCAGTGCACACAGGCGTGACTGTTCTGTTCCAGGGGACTGGAGATGGAGGCAGGGAGGGGGTAGACAGGATGAGGGTCCAGCTTGAAAGGGTGGAAGGAGGCAGAGAGTGCATGTGATTGCATGATTGAGGTGTGTGTGTGTGTGTGTGTGTGTGTGTTACGTGTGTCTTTTTGCCAGGAGAAAGCCTCCAGGGAACCCATGACTGTGTGTCATTTAATTCTACATGTGGATGAACAAATTTCGCCAGTGGTACCGAGTCACTTAATAAAGCAGAGTCAAGTGAGTCGCGTTTTTCGGGCTGTGTTATAATCACTATCAGATGTCAGGGTGGAAGAGAGGGACATGGGGAGGGAAAGTGTGTGTGCGTGTGTGTGTGTGTGTATACGAGAAGATGGAGGGAAACTGATGAACAAAGAAAACTGATTCGGCGGCTGAATTTCATGCACAGAAACTTTCACTTCCATATTTGAAATGTTTGTGTCTGTTGCTTGATGCTTTTCTGTTTTCCAGTAGAAATATGTCTCTTTTGTTTTTGCATCACCCCTTTTTTGTGTTTCTGCATGAAGATAAAACTGAGACCTCACCATTCATGGGCAGCTGCCTCCTAAACCTACAAACCTGGGGATGGCATCTTTGGTTTTACTGCATATAAAGGTGCTTTACAGCAAAGGAGTATTAAGGCTCCACTTGCATTTTGTGAGACAACATTCTAATTGTTATCAGATGGTGGGCAGAGACCCCACGTCTGGAGCCATTTACAAGGCCTCCAGCCACCTTAAGAGGGGAAGGAGGTGGGAGGGGAGGGGGACTAAACATCCACCAAGGCTGCCCTTTGTCGTCTGACATGTGTGAGATGGAACGGTAGTAACACATGATTGGTTCTGGTATCTAATTGAAAATAATATGACTAATTGTTCTTTTGAACATAAACATTGAATTGGGCTTACTTGGATGTTCTTTGATGAGAAAATTTGGAACAGCCTTAAATGTTTTCCACGTATTGTTTTTTATTGCTAAAATCATTATTGGGCATCAGAACTTTTGAAAATGGTAGACAGAAATATAAATTACAACTGATGTATGATCTCCTTGACATTGTTAACACACGCCTGTATGCTCCAGACCAGCAAACGGCCAAAACTCCTGCTTTTATTGGGATGCTCGTGCTCTAATAACCTGTAGGATAAGGTTCTCAGTCATCCAAAAATTGAGTTGGGTTTGAAGACCATATGAAGACTAAATGTATTTTGATAGCCCTCTTCATTATTATGTTTCATTTTTCTAAACTTTACCCTTAAATGGATGTGTCCTATAATTTATGGTGAATATCCTATAAGGTGAAATAACAATAAAATGAAGAAAAAGAGATTATTATATTTTAGGTTGCATTAAATAGTTTATGACAACAGCGACACTTTTCTCAACTACTGTCCAATTTTGTCCAATAAGATAGAAAAATAAATGTTTCTGTGTCAGTGATGCTAAAGCTTCAAAAACTGATATTTTGGTGTCAGAAAGTTGGCTCATTTTGTCAAAAAGTAACCATTTTAAATAAAGGTGTATATTGGTAAGAAACTGGCGATACGATATATTGAGGTAACTAAAGCCAGATGATATTTTTAAGACCGAATTTAATTGAAAAACTCCAAGACACATCCAGTATTATAATGAGATCTTGTTCTGCTGCCACCTAGCATTTGAAGTTTGAATTGCACCACACAAAAGCAATAAAATAAATGTTTGTGCGTAAATTCTCAATAAACATCGATACACTGCTTTTAAATATTGACTCAGTACTGAAACAGAACATATCGTGATAATTCAGTGTATCGATATTTTAAATTTTAACCAAAGATTACATTATCAGTGTTTCCCCTAGAAAAGTTTCATTTGGGGGATCCTTTTGTAGACGTGGCGCTCGAATTTCAGAATTTCAGTAAAGCTTATGTAGCTTAGAAATCTAGACAAACCGTAGCAGTAGCAAAAGATTTTGCACTTAAATCTTACTGATGATCTCTAACTAAACAACAAATGTTTCTGTGAACTTTAAGGATATGTTGATGTTTGTCTTTTGTAATCTGAATAAAAAGCACCAAAAAGGCCTTATTTCCTCATAGCTAACTGCTGTGTGATACACATCTAAAGAGCTGTTTGAAAACTCTTCCTGACCTCCTCCGAGTGCATGCAATTAAGCAGCGAGACCGTGTTGAAATCCTTCGTGGCCGTGCCTTCTGCAGCAGGAAATTAAGGATAATCTGGAGAGTTGTGGACACTCTTTGTTGCTACAAGGCATTCTCAAGGTGAAGTGGCTCTTTTTTGCTATTACTTTTCATTCCATATGAATTAGTTTTGCATGTTTCTGCTAGCTGTGCTCTCCTTGTCAACTTTCTGTGCTGTTTTCTGTTTACTTATGTTTGTTTTTTAGCCCTAAACGATGCCATTTAGCAAAAGCAACACTTTTAAACCAGTTTGGAAAACCCTTTCATTCAATATTGGAGTTTAATTGAATTATTTTGAGCTCACGCTTTATCAGAACTAAAGAAATATGCATCAGTTCAGAGGTTCAACAGTGGATATCACTTTTAGCTTGAAAAACTTATTGTCTCACTAATTTCTCACAAGAGAGCATCATTCCTGACATTTACTTTGTAGGAGTGAGCACTTTCGCAGCCTTGATGTAGTGTTATATATCTCAGTGTTTGTTGTTTTTGTGCCAAAAAAAAGAATAGAGGGGAGAACAAAAAGAGGAAAGGTGTCCGTTTACAAAGTGTCTCTTGTTTCAGTCATTTTGATCTTTGAGAAACACAAAGTTCATCCATCAGCTTGTTCTGTTCCAAGTAGAAACCCTCGTAAACAACAGCTCCTTTAGCAGCAAAAAAACAGGAGAAAACATCAAAAATCACTATGTGACAGCTGAGAAACCTCTCGTGTTGATGGATGAGAGCCAGAAATACTACGTTTCTGGTTTAGCGCAAATTTCTTGGATCAACTTTTTAGTTTGGCTTAATTTTTCTAAAACTGCATGTGGTCATTTAAAAAAATAATTAAAAAACTACGAAGTTCCAATTTGCAAATATAATTTACTCTATGCATTTCGGCCTAACAAGACTAAAATATACCTAATCAGGTGCTTTTTCCAGCTAAGTTTGATTTAGCTCTCAGCACATTCCAACCTGCCGGTGTTGAGTTGCAAAAAGGCTTCGGGACAAACAAGTGGAAAAGATGCAGTAACCTGGCAGGTAAATAGATTTGTTTCTTGTTTTTAAAGGACACAATGAAGGGTCTTTAGAAGCAGCAATGAGTCACATCCTTCAGACTGCTGTTTTCTACCTCAAACACCTCCTAAAACTCACCCTGTGGTGACCATCTCACACATACACGTGCACGTCTACAGACGCGGCTCTAACCAGTTTACGACTCTGAGCTGTGCTTCACACCTCAGGGGTTTTCTTTCTGCTCAAACAAATCACATCAGGCACTGACAAGTGCATGTCAGTCAGAATTAGTCAAACACAGTCAGCTTCAGCTGACAGGCTGAACTGGCAGGAGAGCTTTTGACTGTGATTGACAGGAAATGACAGAAAACAAGTCAAAATGTAAGTAACAGCACCTCGTAGTCCACTAAAATGAAATGTGTGTCAAACATACAAGGAGTCCAGGCTGTATCAGGTTCATGCAAATGGCATTAGCAGCTGTTACTGTTGTTTATGTAATGTTCATGTGTGTAGCATAAGGAGGTTGTTTAACTCACCTGGATGTGCAGCTTTTGAGTTTGAGCTTAATGTCTTAATTTTATTTATTTATCTTTTCCTACCAATGTAGGCTTAATAAAGAGCTGTATGTGGAGAACATTATTAGATGTAAACGTTTAGAGGCAGTTAGTTTTTAGTTTGTGCAAATATTTAATTTCAAGCTCTAAAAATGCTCACAAAGCTGCTCCAGGGTCTCACTGTCTAGATTCTAGAGTCTCACCCCTACTTCACACTGGAAGCACCAGCGTCGCGGAACGGCAGTGGAATGGTTTACTCGCGAGTTTCGCTGAGTGCACACCGGGAGAGTCTCAGCCACAAAGCAGCTTCTCCGCCACCCTATTTGCTGGACTCGCAAGATCACAGAATCCCTCGAGACTTCAAAGGTCATGGCTTGTTTATGTCATCAGCCAATAAACCAAAAAGAAGGAAACCATGTTTGATATCAATGTTTTATGTCATATATAATTGTTGTTCCTCTCCACTGCCAGGATTATAGCCATGAAAAACACACTGCTGCACTTCTCGAATGATGCAGGGAGTAAAAAAGCCGTGAGGTCACACGTATAGACGTAATCTATAGATATGAAATTGCATAATAATGCGTAATAGACTTTTATTTTGAAAATAACCAGACATTTTACACTGAAACCACGTATGATTTCCTGTCTAGCTCTATGCTAACTGCAGAAATAGCTATGTCCCAAGAGCGACTCAGGGCAAAAATAGAACCCGATCCTATCTGTTGCGGCACGGCGTGGTGTTTTCCTGGTTCGGAAGCTTAGGGAAATGATTTTTTAAGCGCTAAACTTCCAAAACGCGTTAAGCTCAGCAGTTCAGATTGGGCCAGACACAAAAGCAGTGTAAAACATCTGGAAACGTTTAAAATAAAAGTTATGTGCGGATTTCCAGTTGCTTAACAAGCAAAAAAAAAGTGCGTCATTACCTGTGAAACCTCTCTAGCCGAGGTAAATGAATCAAAACTTGCAAATCTTCGGTCATGTTGTGACCTCGCGGGACCAGCTGCATGGAATCCTTTCACTGCCGTTTCACTTCTGAAACGTTTCTGGTGGTAAGAGAGCTCGTGTTTAAACTACATCTAATAAGTTACGTGCCTTTAGGCATCCAGTGGAAAACTCGTACATGCATGTATTGCTGATATTTTCTTTAAAGTTAAACCAAATAAACTCAAACTTTACTCGTTATATTCAGGAGGAGTTGTGCCACTCTGCTCCTCCACATCAAAAAGAGTCAGTCGAGGTGGTTTGGGCATCTGATAAGATGCCTTCTGGACACCTTCGTTTCAGGTGTTTCCCACCAGGAGGAGACCTCAGGGCAGACCAGGAACTCACTGGGGATTATAATAACACTGAGAGGGAGGTTTGGGGATCTCTCCACATCTATCTGTTTGTCTATAGTGATAAATTAATTTTAATTAGCAATTTAAAAAAGTAAAATTAGAATCAATAGAGATTTTATGCATTTACATGACTGATGCTTTCAAAAATAACAAAACAGTTGTGCCTCTTGCATGTTCATCAGGTGTCTATGATAACGTTTTAGAACATGAACATAATTTATTTACTGCATTGAAAATGTGAAATTTAAAATGTTTGTTTGGAGGGAAGCTGGCAGTCATTTTCAACAAAGAATTAAACGTTCCTCAGGTTGAAATGATATTAAAAATGTATGAATATGAAGGGTTAACATTAAAAACATAGATATAGAAGCTGTTTAAACCCATATCTGTAATCCTACTGGCCCACATCTCCCTCACTTTGACCTCCTTTAGTTTGGGATCAGTGTCAGAATCAGAGTTTGTGAGTGAGTTCACAGTCTGGACGCTTTGAGTCAGCGACGCTGCCGGGTGACATACAAATTCCACTTTTATATTCTCTCATGTGTTCTTTTACAGTGTAGGTGGGGTGCATGTGTGTGTTCCAGTGTGTGTATGTGTGTGTGTGTGTTCCAGTGTGTGTGTGTGTGTGTGTGAACAGCTAACAGAGGTGCCTCAGTGCAGCGATGTGTGAGTGTGGGGTAAAAGGCCAGGTATGCTGAGTGACTGCCACATTACCCATAAGCATGAATCAATCTTCTGTTCAGACGTTTGCCTGTTTACAGACTCACATGAATTTGATCATGTGTTTTCTTGTAATGGTTTTCTAGGATTTCCAAATGTTTCTGTGCTACAGCTATTTCACTGTACGACTGTGCAGAAGCTGGAGGATGGGCGGTGGGTTGGCATGTAGAATGATGCAAGAGTAACAGTAATTTTGAGAAAACAAATGATCATCCTGACTTTTACAATATTATAAACTCCTGAAAGGGATTTTAATGTGATATAAGGTGTGTTTTTCTTGGGATTATTATAATGTTATTTTATTATGTGGTAGGATGAACTAAAATAATACTTTTTAAATTGTTGACCGGTTGTTAATACATAATATTCACTTTAAATATTTCATAATATTAAGATCCCATTGGGGAACTTTACTGCCTTTATTGTAACAAAAAAATGTTAATCATTGATGTAGTAAAAAAAAAACCTCAATCTTAACCATAGAAATAAAACTACATAAATATAACATGATGTTAAAACAAGCAAATATAAAAAAGTGTCTGATTTTGTTGCTCATTTTTGATGCCTGTGAGTTGAACAGTAGACGTACTGCCCTGACTCAAAGACTGAGTATGCATAGAACTGCTGTAAAAGAGTTTTATCACCTTAATGATTTAAATTTGTTGGCACAAACCAAAGCTGCAGATTTTATGTAACATTTATCTTTGTCTCAATATCAAGGTGCACTAGGGATGATGTCATTACAGGTTTGGATTATTCAGTGGATGTGGATGTCACAAGTTTATTTTCTCATTTACAACTCATGCAAAGTTGTTTTTTTTATGATTGCATGATCTTGACTTGAGATATTTTTATCAATTGTTCTTGTGCTTTGAATGTCAAATTCCTTTTGCTAAGCTTATTGTAGGTTATAGCTGCACATAAGTGATAGAACATCTAAAACACAAGGCTATTTAGTTTATTGAGTCCGACTACCATCTTTATAATCTGACATTGTGAATTGTGTAAAATGGGGGTATAGGTTTTTTAAACTCTTCTTAATAGGAGACACTTTTAAGCTAATCAAATATAATAATTAATCTAATCAACCATTCTAATACAATAGGACCTAATGACATCAACAGCAAATTGGGGGGTAGGGAGGATGGGTATTCATAGGTAGTCTCAGCTCGTTAAGCAATTTGAAAAGCAAAACGTGTTCAAGAAACCAAAGATATCCAGTTGCCTTCATTTGAACCCTTTGGATTACCATGACCTGGATCACTGAGAACCTTCACCAGCACACATTAAAAAGCACATGAATTATGAAAATAAAAATGCAAATGAAAAATAAACAAAAATCTCATTTCCAATGTTAATGTGCACAGTATCAATATTTGCAATGTCGATATTGCTTAGACTGTAAAATAAATCAGTGGCTGATGTGCTATAAGTGCTATGCATTTATGTTTTTCATGCTAACAACATATTTGGCTAATATACTGGACCCATACTGCTATTGATGCCTGGACCTGGTTTAGATGCCTAAGCACAGAGTGTGTTGTTAGTCATGAATACACAACATAAAGAGATAAAAATTCCAAATGCAGATCTTTATACAATTTCAATATTGTAATTGCTTTTTTTAGTTTTACAGTCCTAGCACATATGTTATAGAAATATGAGCAGAGAGGCCAAGCTGAAATTGTTTGGACCTGCAGAGAGGAGGGATAGTGACGGTATTGTTTGATGGATGCTTAGGTTGGAACTGCTATGCAGTAGAGGAAGACCTAAGAGGATATTTATGAGTTTGTGAAAGAAGACATGAAGCTTGGACATTACAATTTGCCCCTGAATAAACTCTGAACAGTAATTACTGCAATGCTATGGTATGCATAAGATCGTGGATATATACAAGAATAACTCATTTTGGGGAAATCGTGTGAATTTGATGCATCTGAGTGAGTGACGTGTGAACATTTATGTTGTTGCACAAAGACATATGCTAAATGCACATTTGGCTTGTGCTAGGAGTCTTCTTCTTTTGATCTTTTGATTTTTTCCTTCAGGACTTGCCATAGCGATCATTTGGCTCCATGTATATCAGTGTCCAATCCTGGTCTTTGATGGCCACCATCCTGCAAATTTTAGTTGTTGCTCTTCTCCAATCACCTGTTCAGCAGCTCATGAAGCTCCGCAGAAGCCAGTTAATCAACAACTGATTACAACTAAGTATGTTGAAGCAGACAAACCTCTAAAATTTGCAGGATGGTGGCCATCAAAGACCAGGATTGGACACCATTGATACAGAGGATATGGTTAGATGGAGCCAGATGATCGCTCCTGAAAGGAAAAATCAAAAGATCAAAAGAAGAAGAGTCTTAGCACAAGCCAAATATGCATTTAGCATATTTCTTTGTGCAACAACACCATAAATGTTCACACATCACTCACTCAGATGCATCAAATTCACACATGAATTTCCCGATCTGAATCATTCTCATATATATGCGCAATATTAGGCACATCATAGCATTACAGGAAGTGCTGTTCAGAGTTTATTCACAGGCAAATTGTAAAGAATGAAAGAAGCATGAAAGCAAGAGAAAGCAAACTGCTGCTTTCTTCCAGTCACCCAACCTGTCAGTGTTTTTGTTGCCTATTGTCAAGAGGAAAGTGAGTTGACAGTTTGTATAACCTGGTGAAAGAAGGGATTTAGGCAGTAATTTGCCTCTCTGATCCGTTTCAGAATGAACCAACTGTCTGGCACAAAGCCTGCCTCTCGCCGCGACACGCCTGCTTTTGATACCTGAAGGCTGCTCTGTAAACCGACACCCACAGTGGCGCTTTCTGCCAAACCATACCTCAGATCAGACGTATACTGAAGCAGTATAACTCAGAAGTCTTCAAGTGTTGGATCTCATGAAAGTTAAAACGGTCAGAATCTTAAAATAAAACATGTCTAGTCGTCCTTTAACTAAACTGTTTTCAAGAAAGCAAAAACACACTCTCTTCAGTGTCTGGGTTATCTTTTTCCACCGGTTAGGTTAGGTCAGGTTGTACAGAAACAAATAGGTTTACTTAGTTTAAGACCTTTTATTATAAACAAAGATGTCTGTCAAACAGGACCCAGTAGATGTCCTTGATCCCACTTATCCAAACATTTGCCCTGATTTTAATATCTTCAAGCTGAGTTTTAGATTGCCTTAAGCTGATACACTCTCCGTTCAGCCTCTTTTCAAACAAATGCTCTCTGTCTTTAGAAAAGAGTCGTTGCCAACATGAGTTTGAGTAATTAATCCTGACTAATAAATCTTTTCTTTTTGAAATTAAGATGGATTTTTCTTGAAGGTGATATTCTCAGTATTTTTTTTTAAAGAAATCCATTTTTATTTTTCCTTAAAGGTGCAGTAGGAGATGTTTTTCTGGAGTAATTTTTTGTTATCTTTCTTGAAATGCTCTTCACACACCAGTGGCAGAACTGGATAATCCTCATCCAATCATAGTGAAGGTCCCCTTCTTGATGATTGGATCATGATCCATCCATCAAACTGCCGTCTGACAATGGTAAATGGACTGTTTTTGATATAGTGCCTTCCGGAGTCCTAGAACCCCCCCAAGGTGCTTTACAACACATTCACCCATTCACACACCCATTCACACCCTGGTGGTGGCGAGCTACAATGTAGCTACAGCTGCCTTGGGGCACACTAAAGGAGGCGAGGCTGCCATACACTGGCGCCACCGGTCCCTCCGACCACCACCAGCAGGCAATGTGGGTTAAGTGTCTTGCCCAAGGACACAACAGTGACAGACTGAGTTGGGCGCGAACCTGCAACCTTCCTATTGTGGGGCGGGCACTTGACTCCTCTGCCACCATCTCTTCCCCCCTCTGCACATACCCTTTTATGTGCATGAATCTTGCATTCTCAGCTTGGAGCAGCTGAACAGGAAGCGAAGCCAGAGCCAGGCTGTTGCCAGATCTGTTGTTCATCTAGTTTTCCCAGAATAATGGTGGCACTGAGCTGCGGTGATTTTGAAGTTAAGAATAAACCAAGACCAACTAAAACCTGGCTTGTTTTTCACCATAAAAACACCATACTATTGTAGCTAGCTTACTAGATTGTTATGTGGTTTCGTTATTGTGTTGCATTAGGAAGTATGGCAGAAAAAGCGCCAACAGATCAAAAACATAAAATAAGATTATTTTTTTTATGGTTGATAGCATCCGTTGCATTCGGTGTGATACTATTTTTTGTGACATCTGATTATGTGACTCTAGGGCAGTGGTTCGCCCCCCTCCAGGGAACATAATTTTTTTCGGCACCCCCACCCCCGAGCTCCATGGCAGTCACGCACGCACACGCACCTGCTGATCACCATGCAGTTTCTTCACCAGCCACTAATGGGGTTTTTCCTCATTTCCGACTGTATTCAAAGGTAATCCAGAGATTATGAAGACTTTGTCTTAGTTTGCCGTCTTTTTCTGCCGACAGCCGTCACCCCTGTGCTTCATTTTAGTGTGTTTATAATTCTTCTTCTGCTGGTTAAACAGGCAACCTGTTTATTAGTGTGAGCGCTGCTGCCCCCTAGTGACTAGAGGTGGTTTAACATTCCAGCATAAAAAAAATGCTAAAAATAATAGATTCTCCTGCATCTCGCGCCCCCCTCTTGACAATCTTTCATGCCCCACTAATTGAGAACCACTGATCTAGGGCAGGGATTCCCAAATTGGGGGTCGGGGCCCCCAAGGGGGTCCCCACAAGATTGCAGGGGGTCCCCAAAATGTTGTCTTTGCTGAGGTTGTGAGGTTAGCAAGATTTTATTTGTAAAAGTTTCATTTATAAAATCCCAATAACACACCCTACAGTATAATCAGAACTCCATATAAAAGTTATAACTCAGTATGTCTGTAGAAAGTTTGTAAATGATCACATATAATGTGTTTATGCGTGTAGGAGTTGGGTTTGGGGGTCCTGGCTTATCTTGGACACGAGAAAGGGGGTCCTCAAAGGAAACATTTTGGGAACCCGTGATCTAGGGGATAGCCTGTGGAAAGAGGGTTGGACCTTAATATTGTTTTTTTTTATGTAGAACGTAAGAATGTACACTCTACGTTTAATAAGCATGAAAATTCCAATGTCAAACCCCTAAACTGCGTTTAAATATTTGCATTATAATCATTAGTGCATAGAGTTAGATTGTCCTGCAGCTGTTTTAGATAAAAGATTAATTTTTCAGGATGTTTTTGACCCAAATCGATGAACCGATGTCTTTTTCTTTGTTGTTAAATGGACGACACTTTTACAGGCGTAAATATATAATGCTGGTGTTTTATTTTCCAGCGGTTGAGGTTTGACAGATGTGTTAAAACCTGCAGACACCTTGATTTACGGACAATCTGGTTGTTTTAATGCCTAATGTGAACTGACCTTTTTGTGAAACTGTGGTTCTGACTTTGGGGGATATCATGCACAAAAGTCCACATAGAGACACAACACGCACACGCTTTACTGTTTCTGCATACACATATGTTGCACTGGAGTGGTTTATAGGGTGGTAATAAAAAGAAATGCTGTGCGAAATGAATCCAGTGTGAGTTAGAGTTGTTTTTGAGGCCGTGTTTTCTTAGAGATGAAGAAATGGACCCGCCCAGAGAGTTATGTCGGTTGAAGGAATTTTTATTTGAGTTTAATTTTCCAACTCTACAGGTGGGGATCTGTACGAGCTGACCCTTCACTTCCATTAAATATAGATTCCCAGCCAATAACTCTTTGTGAATTTTTTCTTTTTTTTTATTGCTGCACACAAAATGTGATGAACACCGAACACAATACAGGTCCTTGTTGTTCCAGCAACTCAGTTTATGTCCTTTTACCATGATGCACTGAATTAAATAGACAGACCTGAAAAAGTTAATAAAAAAGAACAATTAAAGTTTGACTGTTCTATATGAAGTATTATTATCAATTTCAAAGTGTTAGATTCTATGTAATACCCAGTTCTGACATCAGCTGCTCTTTGTATATTTTTCTAAGTTTTTATAATGTTTTTGTGTTCCTGCAGGTGCTGTGGAGGCGGGAGACCACCGCCACCCACGAAAGTAAATCCAACTTACATCAGCCTAAAAATTAGCAGGTAAGACCAGATTAAACCAATCACAACACCAGAAACAGTAACATCTAAGTTTTTTCCTGCATTGATATTTAAATTAAGAGTGATATAAATGAGAAGTCAACTCAAGCAGACCCCAGAAAACAAATAAATCCATATCACATCCCCAAAAATACGTTTTAGCTTCATTTGAGCAAAAATGTTGAATTGATGCTTAAAATTCTGCCTTTCAAGTGAAAGGATTGTATCCTTGATGTTCATCAGATTTTGTATTTTGAACAAAAATCCTGTATTTTTTTCTATTTTGAGATAACCCATCCATCCATCCATCCATCCATCCATTTATCCATCCATCCATCCGTCCGTCCATCCATCCATCCATCCATGCATCCATCCATCCATCCGTCCGTCCATCCATCCATCCATCCATCCATCCATCCATCCATCCATCCATCCATCCATCCATCCATCCATCCATCCATTTACAGCCGCTTATCTGGAGTCGGGTTGCAGGGGCAGCAGCCTAAGCAGAGAGACTCAGATTTCCCTCTCCACAGCCACTTGGGCCAGCTCCTCTGGGGGAATCCCAAGGTGTTCCCCGGACCCCTGAGAAACATAGTCCTTCCAGCATGTCCTGAGTCTTCATTTAGGTCTCCTCCCAGTTGGACGTGCCCAGAAAACCTCACCAGGGAGGAGTCCAGGATGCATCCTAACTAGATACTCGAGCCACCTCAACTGGCTCCTCTCAATGTGGAGGAGCAGCGGATCTACTCCGAGCCCCTCCCGGTTGACCGAGCTTCTCGCCCTATCTCTAAGGGAGAACCCAGACACCCTTTGGAGAAAACTCATCTTGGCTGCTTGTATCCGCGATCTCGTTCTTTCGGTCACTACCCAAAGCTCGTGACTATAGATGAGGGTAGGAACGTAGATTGAATGGTAAATCGAGAGTTTTGCCTTCCAGCTCAGCTCGCTCTTCACCACAACAGACCGGTACAATGCCTGCATCACTGCAGAAACAGCACCAATTCGCCTATTACTCCATCTCTATTTTCTGGTTTGCTTTGCCTTATTCCCAGAATAATACGTTTTACATCTTTACTTGAAATGTAATTATGTAACTATGTCTGTCACGTAATTTGAGATCTGATGTCTGACGATGGTTTTCTGGGACATGATCTGACCTAAAATTTACACTGTACAAAAATCAGAAATCAGTATCAGCCTTTAAAAACAAAATCAGTGCACCTGTTACACAGCAACTTGCAACCTTGAAATGGAAGAGCTGTTTCCTTTCAGCTGTTACTAAAGGAACCAAACATGTTTTCATGCTAGCAAACTACCACCTGACACCCTCACACATTCACAGAGTGACAAAATGCACACATGAACCTGTATGCACACTCTCAGGTGGGCTGGCAACAGCATCCTTCAACATGATGAGGCTCTGCCCTGAAAACAATTGAAAGCATACCAGTGGAGTGACGCTTCAGTGTAAATAAGAGCAGAGAGGGAAGCAGCTACTGGTGAGCTCATGAACTTGTGACTGGAAAAGATGTCTGCTTGTGCTTTCCATTACATCTCACTCCAAGGACTCCTGTTGTGCATTTGTTTAATGAAATCAGACACATTTTTACATATTTTCCATTTTAAATGATAAATACTGATTTTGGATGTTTCTTTTTTACACAGTTGTAATCTACTGTTGTCTTAGTTAAGCACAAAATGTAACCTGAACTCAGTTGAGGGGATTTTTCTGTAGCGGGGTATGATACAGCTTGTAATGTTTTAGGTACCACTCAATGACCATGGTCTCTATTTTTAATGCCTTAGCTGAGCTCCTGAGCTAGCCGGTATGATGTTACATCGTAATAAATCAGTCAACATCACATCACATCTATCTATCTATCTATCTATCTATCTATCTATCTATCTATCTATCTATCTATCTATCTATCTATCTATCTATCTATCTATCTATCTATCTATCTATCTATCTATCTATCTATCTATCTATCTATCTATCGATCTATCGATCTATCGATCGATCGATGAGATTTTACTGGGTTTTGGACATTAACTGGATGTTTTTTAGGATTAGACTTATTGTTTAAACGTTAGTTCTGTCAGATTCAAATAGTCTGATCGTGGTGTGGTGAGTAGGTGTGATGGTATTTTCTGGAAGCCCAGTTGTTTGACAGAAAGTAGTTAGTGTTCTAAAAGAGGCAGCAGAGGGCTTTGTTGTAATCCCCGTTTTGGATGGAACACACTCCTAAATAAACAATGCAACGGGACACCACTGTTTACCAGCAGTCAGACATTCGTATTCACAGTGTTCAGCTGCAGTGAGTCAAATCAAAACAACTCATCATGCAGTGAAAAATAAAAAAAGAATTTAAACTCACAAAAGGTGGAGTTTTCACAAAAATAACAAGTGCAGGTAGATTTTACTCAGTGTGTAAAATGTCACCACGTAAGTTTTAAACAGCTTGTGTTTGTCCAAAACACAATTTAATATAAAACCAAACTGATTTGTAGCCTGGTTTTAACTAGAAGAAGAAGGTTTATCATTAAAAAATAAATATAAGGCATATTTTTTACCTGACTGGTCCATGCTAATAGATATGCAAGACTTTTATTAGTTTGTAAATAATGAAATTTTATAAGCATTCATTTCTTTGTTGGTGCAATTGTACATTCAATAGTAGAACGTTCAAAAATTGCAATTCACCATTCTAATGTTGCACTCAACAAGACATACATGTATGGTAAACAAATTATAAATCATGCACTATTCCATGCTCTAGTTTAGCTTTAAAATTTGTAAAAGCGCTATCATAATGGGTTATGCTCAATCAGAGGTTATGGATAGCTGCTCTAAAATCCAAATAGTCATCATTTATTTGACCACATTCCCAAAATACACTGTTTATTTAAGTCAAAAGATTACTGGATTAGGGTCTCCTTACAGATCGTGATAGCTGTTAAAATACACAACAAGCTCCCAGATTTGGGGTACACCTTCTCGGGGTCTGCGCACACACCAAAAGTTGTGACTGAAATACCTCCAGCTCCGACCTTGAGGGTGTTAGCGGTGTTGACGTTTGTTTGGATGATGCTTCAATTCCTCAGACTGCTGCGAGGTCACATGGGTTGACATCAAAGGAAAGAATTTCTTCCTGGGCGACGCTGAGAGCTTTTGTGTTTATTCTAAAACTGACTGTCTGTGTTTCTGTCTGTCTTTGGCAGCGGCTGCCTTTGTCCCTGCCTTGCCTTGCTTGCCTGTTTTTCTGATTAGCTTTGTTCGCTATCTGCACAGCTGTCTTTTTATGACTCTTTCTTACATCTGGATCACAGTCACAGTTATTGTTTTTGCTTCTCTGAGGTCCATCCAAAGATTCTTGGTGATAACAGCAATCTGCACGTCAACTAAAGAGGATAAAAAAAGCATTCACTTGTTGCTATCGCTGTCAGCCTTGTGCATGTTGATGCAATGTGACTGGGTGCTGGCTAAGTTTCCTGTGCCTTTCACTTGAATACCTTTTTTTTTTTTGCAGGACTAGGTGATTGCTCAATTTCTTCCCATTTTGTTTGAGTTAGCAACACTTCTTTAAACCACAGCCAGCTGAAATCTCTGCAAACATGCAAAGTTGGTCTCTGTGGTTGGGAATGCTTTGCACCTGTCTCTCATAACTCATTGTGTTCACTTTCACACAACAAGTCTGGTCAGAATAAAGTGGTTTGTGTTTTGGTTTTTGGCTGCACATCAGATTGTTTAACAGAATCCACACACAGGTGGAGACGAGAAACAGAGCTATCGGTCCTGAAGGCTGCATAATTGAACTAGAGACAACTTGTGCACATCATTATTGCAGTTTTGGGCAGCAATGCTGTTCTGAAGGGGAGAAAAAAAAGACTGATTGATTGATTCTCTTGTCAATGTGTTGAACGCACCAAGCTGTGCCTTCACAAGAGAACAATTCATGTGCTCGGTTAGCTGTGAGGTTTGTTCCCCCCAGAGATGTGTTTTGTTTTCCTGTCTTCCTCTGCAGCCAGATGAATGGCCACATGGAGAGATGTGGAGGGAGGAGGGGACTGCTGGGCATGTTAGAGGACACCTGTGGGGCTTTGTGGGGCCTCCTCATGATGGACGTGGTTCCGCTTCAGGTGGCAGTAATTTCTCTAAGCCATGGGGAGGGCAGTGGGGCAGCGGTTTGTGCCTGTGTGGTTTGCATGCATTAAATGCGTCTGCGAGGATAGATGGATGGTTGTCGGTGTTTGTTCTGACTTCAAATACTTCAGATGCCAGTGTTGTATTGTAATTTTTTTGCTTCAGTAATCCATCTCATTTATTTTTTTCTAGTAGTAGATTGTTCGGTTTTGCATGTGTGTGTGAGTGTGTGTATATGTGTGTGTGTGCATGCGTAGAGGCAAAGCCGTGAGAATGTTATTGGTTATTCTAGAAGATCGGCCTATGACATTTAATAACAAGCTCCTGTCCTCTCATCAGAGGTACCATGTGATCCATCCCGGCATCAGAGAGCGGACAAGGCCCCGAACCAGCAAAGCACAACCTCACACACACCGACACACGAACGTGCAGGCACACATTTGGCTCCAGCTCAGCCCATAACAATGCCACATTTGTCCAACAGCCGATCTCCATATGATAACAGATAAAAGAATATAAGGCACACACACACACACACACACACACGATCAGCCATGTCCACAGATGGTTATCGTATTTACATAATCATTAGTTGTGGGTGAATCTCTTGTCACGATCTGTGTGCTACTCCCACTGGTATTAGAAGCAATTACCATTTCAGAGATAGGCCTGTTTACACACATGCTTAAAAATGTATGTATGTTCAGCGTGCTGTGTGGTAACAAGAATTAACCCAAAAATACATAGCAAGCTCCCAGTTTTACAGCTTTTATGGTTAAGATACATATTTCACTCTGCACTAGAATAGATGTTCCATATAAATTGCTAGACTGCAATGTATATTTTGTTTTTGAGTAGTTTGCACAAAGTAAATGATCCCATCTGTGTTGGTCACATCCTCTGCAGATGTTCCTGCAGCCCAATTTCTGTCCACACGTATTGGTGTGGGAGAGGGGGAGGGAGAGTGAGAGAAAAAGAGCACATGTTTTGGGCTTGAAACAAACATATTGCACATTTTTCATCTCAGCACAGTTAAGTAGATATTTTCTGTTGTGGTTCGAGGATCAACATACGGCAAAGTGTCCACAACACCAGTTAGTAACTTGCCACCAGATGTGTATAAGTGGTGCATCGTCTGCAAAGCGTAATACACAGCTAATAGTTGCGTTATAGTCAATAATATGTGTATTTCAACAGGGCATGGGGTGGCGCGTCTTGGACTTGTCCCAGAAGTGTAGAGTTGCACCACTCTCCTATATTTACACTTTGGGTCTATGTTTTTTGTGCTACTCTTCTAGAACATGTCAAGCTCAGCAGTTCAGATCGATCCAGACAGGAAATCAGAAACGAAAGCAGTGAAAAGCATCTGGCAACTTTCAAAATAGACACATTCAGATTTCCTATTGCTTAACTAGTAAAGAAAAAACCGTCTGTACCTGTGACACCTCCATAGTCAATGTTTAAATAACTGAAAATAAACCACAGACCTGTTGGATACATGCATGATTTAAGAGTTAAAACTATTGGTAAATAATCGAAATGGGACATTTAGCCAAAACATTTCATCGTCACTTTACTCTTATCTCACAATTACTCAGATTTGTTAGCTGTAGACAAAACAGAATAAACTTGGATTAAATAAAAGATCTGATTTAATATGTGAAGGAAAAGTTAGGTGAGGTACATGCATAGATATGTGCAATCATACACTAAAGTCGACCGATCAATTCAATCAAACTTGAGCAATCCCATCTCCCTGCAGAAAATTCTGATGTCGTGTCCTTGAGCAAGACACTTCCCCCTCCCTGGCTGCTGGTGGTGGTCGGAGGGACCGGTGGCGCCTGTGTACAGCAGTCAAACTAGCACAATCTCAGAAGTACTGCACAACAGCGTGGGTCCAGATGTTTTCCATGTATTGTTTTTGTTTAATTTGCTTTGATTTTATCTTTCAGAATTAGATAAAGTGTCATCAAACTAAAACATAAGCTCCAAAATGATTTCCAATAGTTGCCTGTAACATCTGCTATGCTGATCAATAGCTGCATGTGCTCTGTGAGTTCTCATAAACAAAAAGCTGTTAGCCTGCCCTCTGCTCAACACATGGAGATGCTATTCACATCAGATGGGTTTTTGCTGTCATTTGGTTGTTTGCTCCCATTTCATCTTGTATATTTTCCCATTTGGTACTAATTTTAAGTTTTTCTTCCAACTATGAGCTAATACTAGTAATAGATATGCCATGAATTACATTGTAAAGCATCTGTCCTCCACAGCAATATTCTTTCTTGTGCACATTTTGCATATTTTGACCATCATCATTATCTCAGGTATGAATTCAGAGTAACAGCTGCACATTAGGAGTAAAATGTGATCAGTTTGTGCACCACATGCATGTGTAGACATGTTTCTATGTGTCAAAGCAGGTAGTTCGGGGTGCAGGGGTCATCCTGAGAGGTCAGAGTGTCAGTCTAATATTTCACCCCCAGAAGAAGTCCTGTGTTACACTCTGAATGGACACGGTGCATAGTGTTTTCCAGAAGAGAGACCAGGATAAGGTGGGATTTGGGAAACAAGGACAAACAATAGAAAAGAAACATGAAGAGGAGCTGATATGGGTGACTGCTTCGGGGGCTGGGCAGAGCAGAAATCAGGCTTTCATGTTTTCAGGTAGCAGGATTGTAAGACTCCTAATGATTAGTTAAGGAAACAGAGTGAGTAGCATGAGTGGGAAGGTGTTGTTTTCTTAGATACATTTAGAGCCTTATTGATAATACTGTGTGTGATAGGGTTCAGTGAATGTTTGGATGAATGAGTGCATGTTTTGTGTGTTAGGTATTTGTGCTTTTCTCCGGACATAAAAGGTCTGTGGTGGACATACGAGAACCTGCAGTGAACTTAGAGATCCCCTGAATAGTGGCTTCTCTATATTTGGCAGCTGGAGCGACGCCGCTGACCCTACCTCTGACCCCACACCTGCCCACTGTGTGTGTGTGTGTGTGTGTGTGTGTGTGTGTGTGTGTGTGTGTGTGTGTGTGTGTGTGTGTGTGTGTGTGTGTGTGAATGGGATTATGGTTGGATAGAGGAGATGCAAATACGTGCGTGCATTTGTGGATTCATGCTTTCTGAGTCTTGTTTCGGGCTTCTGGTCAGTTCATGCTTTAGTTTGCATGTGTAAATGTACATGTGTGTGTTTTCCCACCCTAAACTTGGCTTTACATCATGGTATGTGATTTTTTTTTCTTTTTTTCTATGATATACTTGAAAACAACAAATAAAAAAACATATACGGTGTTGCATTTCACATAGAATCTGAAGATTTTCAAACTTTATCCTGAAAATAGCAAGTTAAAATAGATTTTCTTCCTCCTGTGTTTCAGCAATTTTTTTATTTTAATTCTTATTTTAGAAAAGTTAGATCCCTGTGGCTTTTCAGCGTGTGTGTGTGTGTGTGTGTGTGTGTGTGTGTGTGTGTGTGTGTGTGTGTGTGTGTGTGTGTGTGTGTGTGTGTGTGTGTGTGTGCACCAACTGCCTGCAAATGCGTGAGCAGTCTCTCGGTTCTTGTTCTGTATTTAGGTCTTGTAGTTCAAGGGTCAGGGGGGTCGAGAGATGGTATGAATGACTGCCTGTTATCAGGTGGTGAACAAAAGAATGTGTGTGTGCGTGTGTTTAGGAGAGAAAAACAGGAAGCAGTGATTGAATGAGTGACAGAAGGAAACAGACAAAGTCGAAGAAGTGAGTATGGATGGAAACAAAAAGGCAGGCTGCATCTCAGAGAAAAAATACATTTTATTCCAGTTGCTTTTATAAAACCTTATTACTTATGGCGCTAAATAGTTAACGAAACACTGAAAAATAATATAAATGGACCAAAAACATCAAGAGGAGCCAGTTGAGGTGGCTCGGGCATCTAGTTAGGATGCATCCTGGACGACTCCCTGGTGAGGTTTTCCGGGCACATCCAACTGGGAGGAGACCTAAAAGAGGACCCAGGACACGCTGGAGGGACCATCTCTCGGCTGGCCAGGGAACGCCTTGGGATCCCCTTGTAGGAGCTGGCCCAAGTGGCTGGGGAGAGGGAAGTCTGTAGCCTGGCAAGCCATCCTATATATGTGAATATATAGTCTGGCCACGAACCATTGACGGCTCTCAGTCGTGAGGCGGGATCTACGGTTGTCTTTCAAAATGTCAGCACGCAATTGGATAGCGCTATGACCAATCAGAGTGACGAACAACATGACGTAATCACGGCGACGGAAAAGCGGGAGGCTTTAATAGCGTCTAGCTTCAATGATTTCTGTCGTTTTTGTATAAAAACATGTGAATATCAGGTGTACTGGGACATTGCTCTACTTTGTTTGATAAAAATAAGAAGCCGCTAAGTATAGCCGACAGACTTACGCACGTTGGAGTCTAAATAATCCAATGTTGATGACAAAGCCGTTTCAAACGAACTGTTTTCCGAGTTGCCGCCATGTTGCTTGGGTTCGCGGCGTTCGCGGCCATAGATATCATATATCACTAGATGCCTTAGCCGCGCTGTTCGTCGATTGGACGGACGTCCCTACGCGGCGGCCATCTTACCTCGGACAGCTGCCCCCTTTCGTAACATTGGTGTCAATGGTGAATGTACTATTTAAATAACTCTAACTTGCTCAATTTTCAACCGAATTTCAAACAGTTTGGTTTGTTATAAACGCCAGAGATGTGGCTGTACAATTATGACGGATTTGGCCCGTTAATTTAAAAATGTTAAAGTATGTCCTATCAAGCCTATGTGCTATAAGGTTTGTAATAATGCAACCGGCTTGTAAATCCGTTCATTTTTAATCGAGTTAAGAGTGTTTTTGTTTAAGTTGTTCACTCACCTTCCATCTGCTACCATTGAGAACGGAACGTAAGCTGTCCGAGGTAAGATGGCCGCCGTGTAGGGACGCTGTCGACTCCCAGTTAAGGCATCTAGTGTTTATATGATATCTATGTTTGCGGCCGCAGCGCTGACGTCATCGGCTACTCCCGCTCTGTGATTGGCCCATGATATAGAGCGCTGTGATTGGCCCAACCAAAACTATAGCGAGTTGTGATTGGATAGACACAGCAGTGGTTTGGGCTGCGAGGGTTCCAATGAAGCGTGCCTAGACCAAACTCTGCAAAGCAAGAATTGGTCTAGTTCACTAGGCTAGGAAGTCTGGGCCTCCCACCTTAGGCTGCTGCCCCCGCGACCCGACTCCGGATAAGCGGAAGAGAATGGATGGATGGATAGATGGATTGATGGATCAAAAACAAATCTAAGACCTTGCTAACACTTGAAACGTTATGCTTTTTTAATAACAGTCTAAGTCAGGGTTTTTAAATGAACAAAATCTGAGCACCTTTATTTTTAACGATGTGCCTCTAACCTTCTGTAGCTGTATCAGAACTGACTGAACAGCCGTCAGCCTGTTTTGGATCTTTTTGTTCCACCCTTTTAACCTCCTGTTTCCAAGCTTAGCATTGACGTAGACATTTTTCTGTGGATTTTTTTTTCTCTTTTCTGTTCTCCGTACCCCCCCTCCCCCCATTGTCTGTTTTTCTCCCTCATTTCACCACTCCCCCTTTCCCCCCTGCTAATTGCCACCCTGTTGTAGCATCCCGGGAGCCGGGAGCTCATTAATTGGTGAAGAGGAGACAGGTGGCGCCACTATGTTGCATTGCTGCTTGTTAGCTGTGTCTGTTTATTGTAGTGATGTTATATTTTTGAGTGCACATTTGTTTGCATGAACTTGCCCTTGTATTTGCATGCATTCATACCTTAAATGCTCAGTTGTGCACGCGCTTATGGCTGCTATATATGACTGTGTTTATTCTGAAGTAGTGTGTGCGGCGCTCATGCTTGTTAGCAGCACAGAGCCCCTTCTCACTGTAATCTCTTTGTCTATGCAGTGTGAAAAGGGCCTGGCGGGGGCATGAACTCCCCACGCTCTTATCCCACTGTGCTACTCACCCCAAGCAGGCCCTCATGCCTCACCACCACTAGTCCAACACTACTCCCATCACCTTCCTCGTATCACTCAACCCTTGTGATTGTTCTTTTGTCCCACCGTCTTGTTGTTTTATTTAACAGCCATATCAGAGGACGGACACTTTTTAGGTGATCAGCAAAGATGGACTGTAGGAATCTGTGTTTCTATTCTCTTAATGAAGTTAGTTGAAGGTAATCACTTTGCAGATTACAACAACCCTAAGTCTAACCCTGACAATAAGCTTGTAGCAACTTTGATCCACAAATAAAGTGGCAGGCTGAGTTGGTTTTGTTCTGACTCATCTCCAATAAACCATCCAATCCAATTTATTTATGAAGCACTAATAAAATACTGCGATGTGTACCAAAGTGCTGTACGATAAAAACATGCACAAAAGAAGGAAATAATTGAGTAGTAATAAAATTATACAAATCACAGTAAAACCAAGCATTTCAAAGGCCAGAGAAAAAAGGTGAGTCTTTAGGCGAGATTTAAATAAGAGTCAAAAGAGTTTAACATTTGTAGGCAGCTCATTCCACAGCCTGGGACCGATCACCGAAAAAACTCTGTCTCCTCTGCTTCTGCGTTGGGTCTGGAGAACCACGAGTAGCCCACGATCAGCTGATCGAAGAGATCGCACAGGCACATGCAACGACAGCAGTTCAGTCATGTAGTGTGGGGCAAGGCCATTTTGGCATTTAAAAACAAATAACAAAATGTTAAAATCAATTTCTTACCTGATTGGGAGCCAATGAAGGGCCGATAGGACTGGTGAGATATGGTCATGCTTGCCAGTACCAGTTTAAAGATGTGCTGCAGCATTCTGGACCAGCTGCAGGTGTGAAATGTCCAACCTATGTTTAGCGTATTTATTTAAAAACAATAAACTTTTGCCATCCATCAAAACTGATCACACTTGTTGATTTACAACACTCATTATTAAAAATAATGATCAAAAATCACGGTCGACAGAAAAATGTGCAAGAAATCTACCTAACCAACATCTGTTTGGCAGGTCAGTGACCACGCCCCCCCAGGCACTTACCTGAGGTACAAGAGCAAACTAAACACCTGTGCCACTATGATAATAAACAGCACAGCATTAATTTTGGCTATTTTGTAATGATTTATCAACTATCTAGCATACTCTTCTTCAAAGTCTAGCCTATGGTCCAGGTCCTGACTGAACAGGGCAGCAGTAGCTCAGGAGGTAGAGCGGGTTGTCTAGTAATCGTAAGGTTGCAGGTTCGATCCCGGCTCCTGTGTGTCCTTGGGCAAGACACTTAACCCGCCTTGCCTGCTGGTGGTGGTCAGAGGGACTGGTGGCGCCAGTGCTCGGCAGCCTCGCCTCTGTCAGTGCGCCCCAGGGCAGCTGTAGCTATGTTGTAGCTCATCCCCACCAGCGTGTGAATGTGTGTGTGAATGGGTGGATGACTGATTGTGTTGTGAAGTGCCTTGGGGGGTTGTAGAATCCTAAGAAGGCGCTATACAAATACAGGCCATTTACCATTTACCATCTAGTCAGTCTGGACCCATCCCACGAGTTATATCAAGAATGCATGATTGGTACAATGCAATAACGTGTAGGTTTAGCACATTCATGCTCACTTACTTCATACATGAACCAAGATAAATAAGTGTATGATACAGTTATCCTGCTAAATAAACAAGTTAGCTAAGGGCTTTAAGGTATACTATCATATGGGCTTGAGATAGAAAATCAGCAATTTCCATTCAGTATCAATAATACTGCATTGTCATCATCAGTGCGTCTCCAACAATAGGACAGTTGTAGGATTAGCATTTACAATAGAGGCAAATTTCTGCACCACATGTAAAACTTTATTTTAATCTCCTAAAAGAAACCCCTGGGTTCTAGTCCTCCCCTCTAAGCCTGTTTCCCACTCTCCTTTGAAATACTCTGAGAAATCTCTCTTCAGTCCCTGAAAGAATGTATCTAACTGTTTTGTAAAGTCTATGAGGAAGAACACTCACAAAGCTGCAGTGTTTAGCCTACCAGATGGTGTTATCAGTTGGTCAGATTGTGGCCCTTTGACAGGTCTAGAGGAACTGGTGTCATGGCTGGTGAAGTGCAAATGCATTTGTGGTTTGTACTTGACGGCGTGGGCTAATGAACAAGTCTTTGTGTGAGTTTGGGAGCTGCAGGTGTTGGGTTCACAGAAGGTTTGTGGGTCAGGGCTAGCCGGGGTGTCACCTTGCTGTTTGGCCCTAAACAAGCACTAATACAGACGCTCTGTTTCTACTTTCCCCTCAGATCTTTTTGTGATGATCAAGTTTGTTCATTTTTCAGATAATTTGTTGACGCTTCAGATCACACGGCAATCATCACTGCATTGTTTTATTAGACTGGACTATTCTTGGCTTGAAGACCAATTTAGAAACTCGTGTAGGTCTTTTATTAGTGCAACTAAAGGAAAAACCAAGTTAGTTTTAAATGGTTAATTAGAATCACTAGAACCTTGTGCTTGTGCATCAGTGTTTGTGGAATTTCAGAAACAGTTACTAAAGAAACAACAAATGCAGAGCAAACGCCTGTACATGCTTAGTTACTTAGGTAATTTGGTTGGCATCACTTGTTTGGTGATGCTAATATTTAGCATCAGTTGATATTTTTTTTAACTCTTGGTTCAAACTGCTGCCAGTGACAACTAAACATCACTTGACTTGTAATTATTCAGCCTCATGACAGCCATGCGCCTTCTTTGCAGCTAAGAAAGTTCAGAAAGCTGAATCTTCCAATGTCGCTCCACGGCAATCTATGTTTCAGGCTCCTCACCTTGGCTCAACAAGGTGAGCAGTGAGTAGAGCTGTAGCATGTGATAAGACCCAAACACGGAAGTGCTAGCGTAGGTAGACGTCTAACATGCAGTTAATCTAGAAACATCGGCACGAGCCTCGAAGGGAAACGAGGATATGGCGGCGTTCCAGAAAGTAAAAAGAACGTGCTTACTGTTCAGGTGCAGATGGATGAGATGAGCGTGGAAGCTCTGAATCATCCGGTGTGAATCTGGAGCCACAATGACAGGAACGGTTGAAAGCTGTAACCGTTCGGCGTGACTGAATGAGCTGCGACGGCTAGGAAGCTACAGAGTGAAATAAGCACGGAAGCTCCGGGCGCGTGGCCGATGCGCTGGAAAAGTAAAAGCTGAGATAACAACAGAAAAACGCTACTGAGCGAGGCGCTATTCGATCCGACACAAAATGGGAACGCCAAGGCCGCAGATAGCAAACGATGACTGAGCCATGATTGTTGTGGTGAACTTCCTGATATAGGGTGAGCGTGATGACGTGGAGGCGAATTACGGTGCGGGAATGCTGGGAAGTGGAGTCCTAGGTATGGGTTGGTGTGAAGTGAATTGCTGGAAAGCTGGAATCATGACACTGTAGAGTTGGATTCAAACTCCAATCTGTGATTATGATGAATTATGATGATTATGAATCAGTAGCTACGTTTACATGCGCCAAATTTCCCCAATCCGATTAAAATCTTGGTTGATCAGAATTCCCAAACCTCTGTTTACATGGACACTAACTGGAATGATCCGATCACGCCGCGATGCCCGCACCATAGCTTGCGCATGCGCAGACTTGTCTTTCCCGGAAGAGAAATTGTAAACAAACGCCATCTTGTCCATACGTCTTTCCCCTTGCATTTTATTTGATTATTCTCCAGCTTCGGTGAATTCCCGCTTCCTGCATCTTTAGATGCACTTTAGTTGCACTTGAGTGTATAACTCGGCATTTTTAACCGTTCGGCCATCGAGACGTTCAGCAATATTGAGCTCCCGTAGTATTTCCAGTAAAAAATAGCGTCGGCAACAGACCACTTCTGTTCACCGCCCGCCATGTTTTCGATCTGTCCTGAGCATGCGCAGAGGCGAAAAGAGGGCACGCTGAAGTTGCACACATGCGCAGTGGGCATTATTTTACTCCAACGATCCGAATGGCTGTTTACATGGACGCCAATCGGATTGACGATCGGACAAAACCACCTCTCTCAATCGGAATGAAATTTCATTCGGATCAGGCCGAATCGGATCAGAATATTCCGATTGACATGTTTACATGACGCATTTTTGATCCGATAGGGCGTTCAATCCGATTACTTGTGCCCATGTAAACGTGGCTAGTGACTGTTGAATCGAGCTCCAGTTCAGCTTCGACTTTCAGATAAATTGCTGCATTATCTTTAAATACTATTTTCTATGATGAGAAATCCATATGGTTGAATCAATGACAGCAAACTGCCCTGCTCGGGCCTCAGTGGAGTGTGTATATCTACAGCAGACAGAGCTGAGGCTGCAGACTGTTGTATCTGTTGGCCACCAACCACACAGCACCGCAGTGGCTGCTCCCTGCTGTGAGGCTGCACTGGAGGAGGTTTCTTGAGAGTTTAGCATAGAGTGGTAGAGTTTAAGACCCAGAACAAGGGAAAAACACACTACTTGTTGAAGTTACCAACTCCAACTTAGAGTTGTCGAGAATATTTTGTGACAGATGGATAGACAGCCAGGGGCAGACAGTGTGGGGTGCAGAGAATGGTGGGTGGCTGGCTGCAGATTGTAATCCTCCGTATTTGCCAGGTTGATTTATGAATCACCAAAGTAGGCAGGGAAAGATCCCACAGAGCAGGTGGGACAGCTCACTCTTCTTCAGCTCCCACTCACGAGCTATCTTTTGTGTTTTCTCTTCTACTTGGGCATCGCATTTTTAACATTCCTCCCTTTTAACCAGCCCGTTCTTTCTTTAGCGTCCCCCATCTCCATTTTTATAGGGGCTAAATTGATGTAACTTGTTTGGGACTTCCATCTATAGCTCCCTGTCTTGCATATTTTCACCTAGAATTTATGTTTGATGCATTGCATGTCCTACAGAAACACCACAGAAAACACGGTATGTGTGGTGTAACTTCACACAAAAGTCACTTGTTTTGGAAATAAAGTTTAGCAATAAAACTCAATTTAAATATGCTTGATATGATCACAGAAGGGGATTTGTGACACGTATTTGTAGTTGTCTTGTTCCTCACCCCTAACCACACCCATCCATGTCAATGATTTTATAGCAGTTGTAAAGTATTTGAGTGAGCAGATTCAGAATGACTTGAACTAGCCGTAAAAACCTTCCCCAGTCTGTCATTAGACTGTCATTAACTTTAAATACCTGAACACCTACTTGTGTGTGATGAGTTCAGTTCATTTGGACATACATTTCTTTAAACAGGAATTTGACTGTATTTAAGGAGCAGAATTTATGTCTGATTTTTGGTTTAATGCTTGGTTTAGAGTGGTTGACTGTCTGATGTGCAGCCCTGAGGAAACAATAATATCTCTTGATGTTTGGGAGGGTAACATGGTTCGAGTTAGAAGTGACTCTCCATACCAACTTTCCCCTTGGCCCATTAAAGGCATACTATGAAACTTTTTTTATATTTTAAATCATTTTCTTGAGCCAGTATGTGCTAACGTGACCCTTTAAAGGGTTAATGAAATGTCACTCAAAACCCCACCACCCTCTGTGGCCAGAATACCGCAATTGCAACTTCAGAGTATCCGGACCAGTCCCTGTTAGTCAATAGTAAAGTGATGCTGACATGCCTGGTGCTGCAGTCTGCTTCCAGCATGTTTCCTGCACGTTTTAGATCATGAACACAGCTGATTTGTTTGTCCGCTGCTACACCGTGGTCAGAAATCTGCAAAGCTGCAGCTGCAGAAAGGAGGGAGTATCTGCTGAAGTACCCAGATAATGCGGTTAGAAATCGACTTTCTCTGCATTTAACGGCTCAGCTGAGCTGTGATCAGTTCGACACTCGCCTTCTAGAAGTGACAAGACCACGGAAGCGATCTTCTGATAATATCATTGCCACAATGTAACAAACAGTACAGCATGTACCAATCAGGCTATGCCACAGTGTTGTCCATTCCTTCGACCATTGTGCATATTCTGGTTATACTCCATCTGCTTCACTCCCGCCAGCGTTTGTTTACTATTTGTGTGGCTGTAGGCTAACCGGATACCGACATGTAAACTAGTATAAAGGCTCCCAGTTTATTTTTGTAGATTGACTTAGATGCACTGACTATGATGCCAGGTGTATCTCTCAACAACATTGGTATTGACGTTACCACATGATAATGGTAATGTTGAAACAAGATGTGTGGAGATGGGAGGTGAAACTGACACCTCTTTTCCACTAACAGCCTCTCTTCTCACTTTGTTTTTGACTCATGGGCGAGTTGTGAGTTCATGAGTAGCAGAAAGTTTCAGTGGACCAAAGTCAGATGACTTCCTGTTGAGATTCTTATTTGAAAATCCTCACTCTCATTTTTTTCTGGACTTTTCTCCTTTTAAGTTTCTTATGAATTATTGCTTCCAACTATTATAACTTCAAAATCCACCCAGATAACTTTCCTTTAGATATGTTTGGTGGTTTGTTCAAAGAATTGTAAAAAGGGGTTGTCTCCTGCAGCTCACGCCATGACAAACACGACTCAGAAACATTTTTCCATCTTTGCACCACTCTATGTGCTTTTGTCAAACTAAAAAATATACATGGCAAATAGCTTTTAGGTAAAGAAAATATGTTTCGCACCAAACTCACCCACTTCTGCACCTTGACTCCCTTACACAGTGTCTCTTGTTCCACGGAGCATTGAGGCAGAAAGGATTGCTATGTAAATGCACCAGTGAATAGGACTGAACAGACAGGTTTAAAGTAGATTATGTTAAACTGCTTGTTAGTTTAAAGACACGCTGAAGTGAATGGATGGGGATTAGCAGATGTGCTGCTGTGTCACTGAGGTGTTTCTCTAAAATGGACTTAATCTTTTGTCTGTTAGTCGGTTCCCATAGCAAATGAAAGCGTAGATGTTTCTAAAAGTGAGGCAGGAGGAGGCCACTTTGGTTTTTCTTTAAATTATGTGAAGCAGATAGAAATTTTAAAAGAAATAATGCATTTATATGAATTATTTTTTATGTCATTGCCTAAAACTTCATTTAAAACAAAAAAAAACTTAGAATATCATGGAAAAATTCATTTATTTCAATAATTAAACTTAAAAGTTGAAACTAATACATGAGATAGACTCATTACATGCAAAGTCAGATATTTCAAGTCTTTATTTGTTATAATTGTGATGATTATGGTTTACACCCCAAATTCAAAACCTCAGACAGTTACAATATTGTGAAAAAGTCCAATATTCTAGACTCAAAGTGTCACACTCTAATCAGCTGATGAATCCAAAACACGTGCAGAGTTCCTGAGCCTTTAGATGGTCTCGCAGTCTAAGCTGAATTACTGAAATAAATGAACTTTTGCACCATATTCTAAGTTTTTGAGTTTTATCTGTATTTAGAACTGACTCAATCGTAAAAAAACCATTTAAATAACATTTACCACTGAAGGGCAGCAACAGTAAAACATAGAACAGCTCAAAGATTAATGCATCTTCATCTGTTTTAACATTTTCACCAGTATTCTGGTCTTCACCTTATCTATTCTCCTGCCTCCTTTCCTCTGCTCTCTGAACTCCCACACCTCTCCCCTAAAGGTCACAGCACACCATTTATCATTTTGGTTCTTCAAAAACTCCTTCACTTCACTCCACTCCTTCCCTCAAACCTCCACAGACAGCCATCCTTCTTCTCCCATCTCTCCTTTTGGTTTTTTGTCACCAGCCTTTTGTTGGTGTCTGTTTTTCTCTTTTGGTCTTACTGCTCGTCCTGTGCTTGTGCTAAGCCCAGCCATTCATCATGCACCCAGCATGAGGGTGACACTAGTTAAGAGAAGCGTGTGTGTGTGTGTGTGTGTGTGTGTGTGTGTGTGTGTGTGTGTGTGTGTGTAGATCTGCGTGTCATGGGGCATAAGCCTACAATATCTTAAAGTAACTGTTTTTGAAAGGGTCATTTCTCAACGCACATATGATATCCTGTTCTCAGGCAAATCGACATAGACTAACACACACACACACACACACACACACACACACAAACACACATATACGCGCGCGTGTACACACACAGTTTCACAGCTATTGGGGGCAAATGCTGTCACAGTTTTTAAAAGGCTTCCCGTGGTTAGACATGCTTGAAATGACATTCTGGTTCACTGGAGAAGGGGAGTGAGAGGAGGAGGTGAGAGGAGGAGGAGGAGGTGGAGGAGAGACAAACTGAAGAGGAGGGAGAAGTAGGGTTTGTGCATTACAAAAAGTCTCAAAATACTCAAATAACAGAGGCTAAGCTAGAATGACGTACAAAAGTTGGTAACTTTTTAAAAAAAAGTACATTTTTCACAACTTCTCATCGTTTCTGCTACAAATGACTGAAAACTTCATACACTTAGCAAAAAAATTAATTTAGGGTTTTTATTTTTTTTTCCTTCTCACTGATGAGTCATCAGTCTTTCATTGTCTTTAAAATAAAATTAAAAAAAACAAGTGCAGGAGTGAAACTTTTAGATCCTGTAAAAAGAACAATGAGTGACATTTAAACAAAAATGCTTTGTCTCATCGTTTTAAACTTTAAAAAAATATGTTTCACGTTAAAACAGCTCTACTTTTACTGCTGGTTTGCACACACACATGCACGTGCACACACACAGATTTGTCAGCAGCAAATGCCTTAAAGGCAAGAGGATAGCTCTGGAAAGGAAATGGTCTATTAGAGCGTCTCAGCCCATTTATTTATTAGTATAAAAGCCTGAGGGCTGGATGATGTCATCGCTAACAGCTCCTTTAAAGTGTCTCTGCCAGCACCTGAACAGCTCACCGCTGTGGAAGGAGGTGTTTTCACTTTAGAATGATCAAAACAGAGCTTAGTTTCTGAAGCGAAACAACACTGCTGCGTGCAATTCTGAGATTAATGAAATGTTTACGAGTGAGTCTGATCGTGGAGACAAACTTTAACCGACTGAGATTTAAATATTGTTTTGCATGTGGCTGATTCCGTCTCACATTTCATTTGAAAGTCATCATTACCCTCACCAGAGCAACAAGTACGTCCTTTTTTCTCTAACACTTCACCACTTAAGCTACTGGTAACACACACACACACTACTGCGTCTCTATTGGTCTATAGGAGCTGGAGTTATCATTATTTAAATCTTCTATCATCACTGCTTACATCTGTGGTTTGATCAGGGTTTTTTATTTCTATACTCCTAATAAAATCTGTATCCCTCTGGTTGTTTTCAATATCCTACATTCCCCATCTTACTCCTTTCTGCTCCCTGCCCCCGTTTTCTTTCCAGTGTCTGTGTGTGTGTGTGTGTGTGTGTGTGTGTGTGTGTGTGTGTGTGTGTGTGTGTGTGTGTGTGTGTGTGTGTGTGTGTGTGGATCAGCCCTCCCTAGTAGGAGAGTGAAGTAAACTCCCCCCTCTTCCTCTCTCTCTCGCTCTTTCCATCCCAGCTGGCCTCACTGCTACCGTCCCACCAGGTTGGAGGACGGTCAACTCCTGCTGCTGCTGCCGACGCTGGTATGTTCTGCGTGGTGTGGACTTTCTCACGTTGCGACGGACACACAGACACACACACAGGGGCTTGCATGCCTGATACTCTCCCCTCGCTCCTGCTCGCCCTCTGTTACTGGAGCACTCAGGAGGAGAGGCGGTGAGTGTGAGCGGCGAGATCCTGTCTTGTGGAGAAGGCTGAGGAGAGAGGAGCTGAGCTGCAGAGCCTTACCATGCCGGGGCAGAGAGATCGGCTGAAGCGCTGCCTCTCTCACTACCTCTGGAGACGAAGTCCTCTGCTGTTGCTCGGATTGTTTTCTCTGCACGCTCAAGGACACGGTGAGTTCCTGCAAACTTTCCCCACTCCTCGACCTTGTTTTTTTTGTGGTTGGAGCTGAAGCTGTGCTGCTGAAACTCATTAGATGAACCTTTTGAAAACTCACCTCAGGCTTCTTTTTTCTCAGAGCTGATGCTCTTTCTTCTTATTATTCACTGGAACCTTTAGGTGTTGTTTGTGTTTCATGTAGGCAACATGTGATGATTTATGTTTTCAGCTATAAAATCAACCAGCTGATTTAGTGATGAGCCTGAACTAACAAAGTAAAAGGATCTTGTTGTTTTTAATGTTCAGAAACAGCAACATATGACAAATTTATCAGATTTGTCTTTTTACTTCTAAAAGTAACACATTTGTAATATAAGAATAAAACATATTTTGAATATTAATATTCATTTAAAGTAAAAGTATGATTTTTTTTTGTCCCAAAAAATTAGATTACTCAAGTTCTGCATCAAAATAATCCTCAATAATCCAGTTTTCTCCTCCAGATTACAAAGATTTAGGCGTTCTTAAAAGTAGGCAGAGATCCATCACTGTAGACTGACAGTTGTTCTGGTTAACAGCATCAGCCTGTGACCATGTTTGGTATGTGATCTCGGGTTATGTCGGATTTTGTTATTTTTAGTGTTGTGATGTGTTTCTGGCTTTTTACTTTTGTCTATAAAAGTTTCACAAAGCTCAGTAAGTTTTTCATCTACTCCTTCAGTCTAGAAGTCATTGATCGTTATTTCTAACTGGAGTCCTAAAGGGAGGCAGCAGTGGCTCAGGTCTCACACCGTGCAGAGGTCGCATTGCCAGTGTGTCATCCCTCTGTCTTTCCTGTCATTGTCACTGATTGGTGTTCCTCTAGAGTCCACACACACACACACACACACACACACACCCACACACACTAACAGATGCTGGTTTATCAGCTATAACTAATTCCTTGAGCAAATAGCCGTTGTTTTTACCTTCACACTGGCACCGACCGCTAAAGTAGACGTGGACACAAATGTTTTGGTAACACTGACAACTCTGTGTCATCTACCAACAGGACTTTTGGTTCAGAAGTCATCATTTGTGCAAATTTTTATTTAAATCCAGATCTCAGTGAATTTAATTTTAATTGTCCTTTTGCATAAAACCAATATCTATTTGCAGGGAATGGTTTTGACTTAAAGGTACCCATAAATACATTTCTTCACCCTGATATGTGCCAGATCGAGGCAGAATGCTGACAAAAAAATGCTACACAGATTTTGATTGAGTTCAAATCCTATTTATCCAAAAATATTTTCTAATGCAGCACTAAACACCTGCAAGGAAGAAAAAATCAGCTTTGCCAAGTTGGATGGTTCTGTTATGAAGTCACTCAGATGCCAAATCCTGCTCCGTGTTAATGACACACCTCCAGATACAACTTTTTTTTACCTCACTGCTTTAAAATTCCAGTTTATACATAAAAACTGATCAAAAAGATGTTTGGAAATGAGCTTGCTCCACTTTGGGATTAAAAAACAGTTCTGTTCATGTATTTCAGAGTGTTAATGACTCTCCTGTGTTGCATGGTGAGCTCATTTAATGGGTGTCTTGTCTTGATCTCTGAACAGAGCTATAGCCTGCATGGTGAACATGCAGCATTCATGATGTTTACATCCTGCTCATCTCATTTGTCTCTCTGCCTCTAATATTATTCATTAAAGTAACTATCAGGTCATTTTAAACCTAAGAATATAGCTTTTTGCATTTTCAGGGATCAAAAATGAGAAAAATGTGGAAAATGTGAAAAAATCTGATTTGAATGTCTGTTATTTCTATTGTATAATTGCTAATAACTGGCATAGAGCCATGAAAAAGCTCATAGATCAGATTCGAACCCTGTGTATCGATGTTATTTGGTTATTAAAGGTGAATCAAGTCACACAATCACATAAACTTATCCCAGAAAAGTCTCATCTGTATTCAGATATAGCGTTCGCCTCAGGCTCTTGTTTGCTGGTGACAGTTCGTTGACTGATTGGATTGGCAACAGGCTCATTCATTGGTCGTCACACAGATCCTGCTCTGACTGAACAGAATGATCAAAAGGAGAAAAGGGCGGTGCAGGTGGAGTAAAACTTTTCACCTCACTTGCTTTTTGACTCCGTCAGCTGTGCTGCAGAGTTTAGGTTTGCCAGTCTAGGTTTGTTGTGTCTGCCTGAGCGGTGCAGTCTGCCCTTTGGTGTCTCTATCATTGTCTCAGCAGACAAATAAAGGACAACACACTTTAGAAGGAGAGAGGAGAATTCACACACTTTATAACTAACACACATGCACATATTTTGCGACCTTCCACCTACACCAGGCTGCAGCCCTCGATCTGAGTTCTGGGAAGTGAGGAGGGAGAGCGATAGCTTACGTTTCATTGTCCTTGGTGGGAATAAGCACTACTAGATCAGTTTTCACCGTCAAAGCTCTGCCAGTTGCTTTGCTTTTGTCACCGCTCTAACAGGACTGTTGCATTCAGCAGACGTGCACGTTTATTTTTTTTTATTAAACTCAAAACTAACTTTGGATATCAGAAAGTTGATTTCTAACAACAGTGCATCTGTCGTGATTTTCTCCATTTCCAGCAGCAGTCTGTTATTTGCCTCATCGCCTTAAAAACACAGTTTCATCCTGTAAAGGTTTGTAGCTTCAGCTCCAGAGAACTCATAGATAAAATCCCCATCCTTGAGAGGAGATGACTTCAACATTTTTGTAACAAAAACATTTAAATAATAACAAGTTCATCACAAAGCTAGACGGCTGACTCAGTCCAAAAAAAATTGCATTTCTCTTCATTCCTGAGCCTGAAAAGCTTTCTGCCAGGACGTGTCCTGTTCCATTATAGAGAAACCGATACCTCGTTAGAACCTCTGGTGTTCTTCTTGTTATACTGAAAGTCGAGGTGTTGCTTCCTCTTTAGAGAAATTCTTGCAAAGTAGACATAGTTCTGTATTTTCTCCGTGATGCAACTCAGTAATTTATTTTTTCCTGTGATGCTCTCTGTGCCAGTCAGGCTGAAGTCTTTAAGGAGTCAGCGGCGAAGCGGTGACACTGAGACGGATACCCGATGTGCCGTGTTTGACACCGAGTCTGGAGGTTGATGAAAACATTGAAGAGATAGTCATCATAAAACGACCTCTAAAAGGCACAGTCGGGGGAAGTGTGGAGAGTTTGGGAGTGAAGGGTATTACATCCTGTAATGGATACAGATCGAGTAACTTCAATCCCAGTCAAATTACCAGTCTGGCACTGACTTCTTAAGACACAGCTGGAGCGGGGGAAGTTTGTCTGTGTGTGTGTGTGTGTTTTGTGAGGAAGCTCTTATGAAAAATAATCAGTTGGGAGTTTCAGCAAATTCAACAAGTTGAAATTCTCATAATCATTCATTTTAACAGATCTCCACATTCTCATTAAAGCTGCAATAGCAACTCTGCAGAACAAGCTAGTTGTTAAACACAAGCACAGTAGCGGAACTCCCATCCCTCCTGTCGGCTATTATCCATAGGCCACACCCCCCTGATACCAGAACGTGCATTGCCAGAGGAATCGAGATAGCGCTAAACACCAGTCGCCGTTTCCTAGATCCAAACATCTTTTGTTGTCTGTGACTTCAGATGGTGTTTTTCTTTTTGGGTAGAAGTGGTAGCAGCCGGCTGTTTCTCCTTCTCTGATATTATTGGGCAGAGAACCTCTCACACCAGTGGTGTTCTGTTGCTAAATGCACGAGTGTGTAATGAATGGAGGACCCAGGTAAATGTGGAAGTTCGGTGAGACAGACAACCGGATGGTCCAGTCGGTGTGAGCCGTGTTATTGGCTGAGGTTTTCAGACAAATGCAAAAGAACCACTTCATCAATTTTTTCCTTTTTATTTTGATCTCCTCAATATATTTATAGCTATATTATGTTAGAACGAGGCATGAAAACAATGTTTTAAGCTAATTTGTTTTGCAGAGTTGCCATTGCATCTTTACTACCTTTTGTTTGTACTTTGATCTGCTCTGGAATCTGCTGTATAGGTGCAATGTTTCAACACTGGCCTGACTTGACATTTGGATGCATTAGTTGTTATAATGACTGTTGTGAGCTCCGGTCCTGTTGCTGTGAGCTGCATTACACGAGGAACACAATAAAGTGATGGACGGATAACAGGTGAAGAAAAGGGCAAAGCTGGCTTTCACAGCTGCAGCACAAAGGGACTAAAAGGGCTTTAGAGCTTTCTGCACCAAGACTCTTCTCTCATTTTGCTCTCCGTCTATGGAGGTTATTGCTCAGTTTGATAGAGAGACTTTTTAATGATTGAATAAAGGGAGATTCATCATTTTCATCTGCAAAAAGTATCAGATCAAGAAAAATTTTGATTGTATAATTATGTGAAAACGTAACACATCCTCCATCATTTGTCAACTTCTGTAACTCACACAGACCAGAGGTGACTCATAGCTGCAGCATTTATGTATTTAAGTTCAACAAGCCAGCATGGTAGAACCATCAGAGTATCACAGGTAGAAGGGTATCCTCCCAAAGCAAAAACAAACCCTTGCGCTCAACAGTTCACAAACTCTTACAGATGAACGATATCACGAAAATGTTTTATTTCACTCATTTTCTTTAGGATCTTTATTATGTAACATCCACACCACTTGTTTTCAGAGACTCCTGTAAGTTATTTGTGTTTTTTTCTTTTTAGCCTTCCTAATGGTTTTCCTGAACACTGCTGATTGGCATTTTTAATCATTTTGCAGTTGTTGTTTATCCTTTCTCCTGTTTTATAAAGTTTCCTCAGATAATTATTTTGATTTCCCCCATGGCTTAGAATCGTACAACAACAGCACAACACTAGATGAAACGTGTCAAAAACCTAGAAACCAGCATATGTTGTGTTTTAAATGCTGGTATGCTGGTCCAGCATCCAACGCTAGTCCTGCATGGAATGCTGTTAATTGGATTCTGGTCCAGTATGCTGGTCCAGGATGGGGTGCTGGTCTAGAATCCAGGTAGCAGCATCCCATGCTGGACTAGCGTCACAAGCTGAACCAGTATCCAAAACACAACGTATGCTGGTTTTTTTCAGCAGGGTGAGACATCCACTAATTACTAGCAAACAGATCACAGGTGAGGATGGGTACCTTTTAGTTACCATTTATGGTCTCATGCTAAAAGGTGTGTACATTTTGGATCAGGCTCATTTCTTTTGTCGCAAATGTTTGATAATAAATGAATTCACCCAACCACTAAGTGAAGGAAAGGTTTTTGTGTTATAATTCATTTTCATTGAAAAATGATCAAAAATAACAAGTTCTTGGTGGATATGTGAGGTTTGGGGACACCTGTATACGTTTTTACTTCCTCTCAGAGGAGTAACAGTGCTGGATCAACTTCAGACCTGCCACTCTGTCTTAGTGCTCTACTACATAACAAGTGAGAAAGAAAAATCAAGCCAGAAAAAAAAAAATCAGTTCCATGGATGAGAATGGTGCTCAGCTAGGTTGTTTTGGTCCAACAGGTAGTGTGAAAAGAGCTATAACATATTTTCAGATATCAGTGTGCAAAACAAAATATCATCCATTGGATGTGTTTAGTTTAGTGATGAATCACTCCTGCTGTGTTCCTTTATTCGATAACACTTTTTCAGGAAGTGAAAATTATTTTCCTCAGGGTAAAGAGAGACTATGATAGTTAGATGATTTTTCTCCATCATTTCAGAGAATAAATGCATAAATCCACAATTAAAGATCATCTGTGCATGTCACGATTCACCCCCTTAACCAAATGGCTCTGCAATAGAACCGATCATCATATGCTGTGATGGGTACCTAATGGGTGTCCAGATGGAAGTGGATGTTGAGTGTGTTTGTGTATGTGTGTGTGTGTGTGTGCGTGCGTGCGTGCGTGTGTGTGTGTGTGTATGTGTGTGTGTGTGCATGCATAGTTTCTGCCAGCAGCATGTTTGGTCAGAGAGATAGTCGAGAAAAAGCCTGGAGTCACTGATGGGTGATATCTGACTTAGTTAATGGGAGGCTAATCGGACGTAGGAGACAGTCAGACGCGCACAACTGTAAACACGAGCGTACACACACACACACACACACACACACACACACACACACACACACACACACACACACACACACACACACACAAGTTGTATATGAATGGCCAGTAACTGCTGTTGACTGAGACACCACAGATCATGCCTTTGAGAAATAAACATGCAGCTGCTGTGTTAACACCATCAACTCCTACTGTACACACATGCTCGCTCTCTCTCTCTTCCCTATTTCTACACTCAAAACCATGTATTTTAATTCAGACTTTGATTTATGTTTAATTAATAATTTATAATATATGTGTGTATTCTATGTGATTGTATGCTACTATATATAGTGTGTGTCAGAAACACAAAGTCTCGTTGCATTTTGAGACGGGTTTGTTGATGTTAAAGAACCAGTCATAAACATCAGTGCTCTTGGGAAAACTTTTTTTTCTCACAAAATTCTAATGAGAATTGATTCACATTTTAGGGTTAGGGTTTAAATGCCAGCTTTTTAGTTCATGTGCGCCAGTCCGATCCCCCAGCTATGGCGGCTGGCGAACGGGGAAATGCCAGGGCCGAATTGTCATCTCGGTCCACCCCTGACAACAGCACAGATGAAACTCACGGAACAGGCGTGTGTTTTGAAAATGGGCTGCAGTAACCAGCTTTGACCACATTCTTACTTCATTCTTCCATATTGCACATTTAAAAGTAAATAATCTCAGTAAAATGTTGAGCTGAAGATTGAGAAAAGCTTCATAACTCATTAGCGTTTGATGGGTAGCGCCAGTTTCCACTTTGAGATAGTTGCTGATCTCATATGTGTTAACACACGCTTGTATGCTCCAGACAAAGAAAACTCGTGATATCAGCAGCACCTGGCTGTGCTTGCTTTAAAAAGGAAAAAATGGAATATGTTGGATTTCTTTTGCTGAAAAAGAATAATGACGGCAAATATCTAATAGATCTGATTTTTATACTCCTTACACATGGAATTATAAAATTAGTGGCATAGTTCTTGTATTATAAAGCAATCAAACTGGCAAGAAATACAACTTTTAGGTAGTATTGAAGCTTTTTGGAGACCTGAAACTTTTTTTTTACTTTTCAGGAGGGTAATTGTTCATCTCAGTAGTTTTAACAAAGATTGTTTTCTGTTTTTTTTTTTTTGTTTGTTTTGTGGAGTTTCAATCTAAGTTTTTTTCAATTTTTAACATCTAAAAACAAAAAGCCTGTTTACTAAGACAATGTGGTCCATTGAAAGAACCCAACCATTAATTTATTAGTTGGCTTATTAATTTAAACCCATTACCTTCCACTAAGGACGTGTGTATTTCCAAGTGTAATCCCAAATATTTGCCAAGGCTGCACACGTCGCCCTGGCAAAGGTGAGTCTTTTGTTTATCAGTTTATAGGGATGGGTTTTACATTCCGTTCTGATAAAACCATGAGTCACATGATGATATCATGTCTAAAGTGATAAAAATAGCAAACAGTTTAGTAACATTGTTTAGAGACAGTGTGAATATTGCAATGCACTCTTACTATTCTGACAGCATTCCCTTTAGTGGTATTTACGGGTAAAATGATTTTTAAAGAGCAAGTCACCCCCTCTAGGAGTTATACTCCACCCACAGTCCCTGTTTGAAAAAATGCGCCAAAAGGATTTTTACCTAAAGAGGGCGCAATAATGATGGTTTTAGGCTGAACATTAAAATTTTATAAAAGATGCACTAAAATGCCAAAATAATGACTACACATGTCTTCAGCTCTATTATACGCTCATGTTTACAGTTTATCAGCAAAAAACTAGACTTGGGGGCGACGTTCCTGTCTTTATTCATATGGAAGACTTGTTTTATTACTTTAAAAACAATGATTTTAAGAGGACCTAGAATGTAAACCAACATTTTCCTTGTTGTTGTTGAATAAAGACAGCTTGGGTGGTCAAAAGTAGCATGCCAAAAAGTCAAAGCCGTGTGTGACCTACTTTTTATGTAAATAGAAAGTTGAAAAAGCCGAGAGAAAAACTTCTGATCTGAGAAAGTCTTCCTTAACATGTCATAAGGTGGAACCCTTCCTCCTCAAACCTGCATGTCTCCAGTGTCTGAGGCCTTCTGGGGAAACCAACCAATCAGCAAGCAGCTCATTATCATATTAATGTCCTGGCCGAGTGGGAGGGGTCAACAGCTCTTTTCACAGCAAGGCTGGTTTAGGGGTTTTAGAATGACCTGTATCAGGGCTCCTGGGACAGATGAAAGCCAAAAGAACATTTCTTATGCTTTTTAGAGGCTCAGAGCTGTTTTAGATTGTTGATTAACTGCATTCTATGTCCTCTTTAAAATTCAGCCAAACAAATTAATCAGTGGCTAAAGTTTAAAAGCTTAAATTAAACCTCTGAGTTTTTAAATGAATATATTTGAATTTCTAGCATTAATGCTATGGATCTGCATTGTGGATTTTGGTGACTCTAGTTGAAAGTAGAATATTTATTTAAGGTAAGCTGATGCTAGACTTCTTGTCAGATCAGAGGGAGAGTGACTCAGTTAGCACCAAGTGTTTAAAATCAGAAACTGACTCAGTCATGGGGGCTGCTGCAGATTATCGCCTTTGTAGTTTTTGTGTCTGACAACGGAAATACGTTGAATATTTATCGTTTTTAATAAATAATCACAATAACATAAGACTGCACAAAAGGTTCATGAACAAGTATTTTGTTTTTCAGTTTTATTCTTGCCATAAATCGTCGCTGGTTGCATGGATGTATGTTTAACTATTGATAAAACACAGACACCGTCCCTGCTGCCTCTCTATGCGTTTCATACGAAGCATTCCTTTGTGACACACACATTTGTCCGACAGAACACAAAAACAGATGCCTTCAGGAATCTAAAATAGACCCGTAAAGATTCTTGTAGCTTAACAGCAATGATGTGGGAGGGAAAATGCCATTCATTCAGAATATTTTAAACCTTTCTGTTAAATTCATACATTACCGCAGAATGTGTTACTGCAGTAGAGGAAACAGTCGACATAAAAAGCAAGACAGATACATTATCCTGACTTTTTCATCAAGAGATTCAGATCTTATTTAATTAAACGGACTGATGTAAAATATATTCTGACAAGGATCTGGAAAAAAAAGACTGCTTGATTCAATTTTTCATTTTTTGGTTTTTACTCTTTCTACAAGAAGCCGGGTGTAGTTTGTGGTTAAATTAGGTGAAAGCTTATGAGTTGCATTTTAAAGTTAGACTGACGAACCGTCCACAACCACAGCCCACAGATCCTGCCGGATGCTTGCTGTCTGTGATTTGATGTGGGCTGTTTTGTGATGAGTAGGAGCCCACAGATGGCAGTGAGCAGGGAGAAAAGGAGCTTTTGATGAAGAGCCCAGCTGGTCCTCTTTCTCTCCTTGCTCTGCTCTCTCACACCTCCTTCAAGGACCGCTTCATCATTCCCCGGTATTCCAGAGGGAACGCTGATGACCTTTTGGAATGAACTCAGAGTTCCGGCATCCTTGTGTATATGTCACTCAAGTCCGTGAAAGAGGACTCGCACACACAAACACACCCCACAGCGCTGTCAGATGACAGCTGTATAGACTGAGAAGCGCACTGGCTCATTACGGCGTCATTCATCAGCATGACATAATGAAGGAATGCTTGAAGGGCTGTTGATGATGTTCTTGTGTTGGATGATAAAAAGGCTGAATGCAACAGCCGCCCTCATCCCACATCTCACTCATCCAGCTTTTTTTTTGCTGTCTTTCTTAAAGGAAACGATTTAAAGCTCGGTGTTTGAGCAGGAAAACTTTGCTTTGTGTCTTTGGCTCCTCAGTAAGAAGTCTCAGCTAGGGCTGCTCAATGAATCGAATTTTAATCAAGGTTACGATCTGGGTTTAGAAAAATTATAAAAACAAAACAAACTGATTATTTACTCCTCTCTCGCGATGTACTCCGAGTTGCAAATCAAGCAAATCGAGTGCCAACTTAGCAACTTTGTTGTTATTTCTAACAGCTTTTCAGATCCCCTTCTTGACTTTCACTCCTAAAAGCACCTAGCAAACAACTTAGCAACATTTCTGGTAAACTTTAGTCACTTTCTGCAAACTATTGTCGCCAATATTCCCTTCAGGTTAGCAAAACACTCAGCTGTGCTCCGCTGTGCTCCGGACCATCCTTCTGGACATTAGGAAAGGGAACGATGTGCGCATGTGCAGCATGATCACATTACACCGACTGACCAATCATAAACTTTTCAGTGGATCTCACTCAAACTGTTGTCTTACCAGCAAAATAAATTCAAGACAGACTGAGCCATATCTGAAGTGGACTGCCCGCATTTGACTGTCTTCATGCACTCTCACGCCACACCTCTACCGTCTCACATGGATAAATAATGGTTCATCTATCTAAGCATTGCTCTCTATTGTTCTGTTTTGATGATTTTAATCATCAAAACAGAATTTTGTATAGACCATTAGAGAAACTTTGAAGAGGTGTGATACAATTTAATCAAAAAACGATCAAAGAAGCAATAAGCAAAGGAAAAGCAGTGAGGAAAGCTGTTGTCACATACTTGAGAGCAAAACACACGTGTGCAGACAAAACAGTTGGACTAGCCACCTTTGCTTTCCAGCATCGAGCCTGCAGAAACTAGCGTTCATTAACGCATTCCTGCACATGTGGGATGGCTTGGCTCATCTCAGCATCAACAGGAAGAAGGATGCTGAGTTAAGAGCAGGAACTGAATGTACTTAGCAGAAACGCGGAGTCTAATACTTCAGAAAGCAGCTGAGAGGAAAAAGAGAAGAAACACTTTTCACCCTTTGTGATTCCTTTTCGCTGTCAAACACCTGGAAGATGAACTGCTACTTAAAGGACAGAGGAGGTGTGTTGCCGAATGAGTGAGCCTTAAGTGGAAGGGGGAGCCGGGCGGTGTTTACATGGACTCGCTGAAAGGACCTTTCTGGTTGGCCTTGTTTGACATGGCCAGGATAACTAATGAATATGTCCCCTCTGTTTCTGCCCTCCTCTGGGTGTCTATCTTACTCTCCATCTTGTCTCTTCATCTTGCTTTGTCATGCACAATATCACATCTATCCTCTCAGTCTATTTAAATACCTTTTTTTTTCCTTGTTGGAGTTTTGCACAAAGCGACATCTGTTGAAAAGAAAAGGCTAAATTGTTTGGGGGGTTTAAGGGGCCACGCTTGTTAGTTGTGTGTTGACAGTGGCCTCCGTATCCTGCCATCAAGCCAGAAAAAGCCTTTAGGGTAGACCTGAAAGCTCGGACTGGTATCTGAAAGGCTGTTTTAGTGAAAGAGCTTGAAACAATTAGCGTGTCAGCGAGGTGCTGGGAAATTCAGCCAACACAAATTGCGTATAGACATCGGTCAATTGGACAATCAGACCACACCAGAGTGCATCTCAGTCTGTGTTTTTACCTAAAGATATGACTTCAGGGTCAGACCTTTGTAGATATCTAGAACTACTGAGTGACCTCCCACACACAGATGGGACTTCTCTTCCTGTTTTTCTTAAAATCTGAGTTTGGAACTTAGTTGGGATTAATGGTGTCCTTGAGGCTGAGAAATGCAAGCTGAACCTTATCCAGCATGAAAGACAACAGGGGAGACAAGTGACTTTAGGCTGTAGTAAAACATCCTCAAACATAATAGAAATGATCTTCTTTTGGGGTCTTAAAGAGGGATTAGACACCATGGAAGCATACCCGTGGCATTTAGTGCATCTAGAAGTCTACAGGGTTTGAACCAGCAACCCATCAGGGCAAACTCCTAACCCCTGAGCCACCGTCACCCCTAAGTGGTGCTATTTTCAGTTTTGGAGAAAAATGATGGTTACTCCAAGTTTTTATCAGATTCAGATTTTTCTTATTTTTGTTTACTTTGCTTTTTTCAAACTGGTTAAAAACAAAACAATTAGCTTTAGAATTTTAAAGGTGTGGTTCACTGAAAAAACTTTTTTTTAAATCTTATTTCTGATTATAATCGGTCACTCTGAGTTTTTCATGCAGGCTGAACATGAAAATAGTCTCCTACACCTATCTCCCATTATCTTCTGATAGAAAATAAACAGTGAAACTCTAGGATCAGAAAATCCTGACAGATCTACGTCACACTGTCACTTAACATTCATGGACTCCATCTTGACTCACGACGGGAAAGGCTGTTGTTGTTTAGCATCCAGGAAACAGCAGAGAACATCTCAGCTAGTAGAAGCTAACCGTTAGCATTAGCAACTCCACCACACAGAAGAACTCCTCCCTACCAAGCAAACAGTCAGTGGTAGAGTCACATTGCTGTAATCCAATCAGAGACGAGATGTCCAAATATCAGGAAATAAGACTCCAAATCCTGTCGTCTGAAGCTCAACCCTGATGTGGCTCGCCTCTAGTTCCTGAAAGTGGCGCACCTGAGCTTTGTTTCTCCAGAGTACAACTTATAAGGCATTCATTCCTACTACAGACCACTGCAAACTAGTGTTTCGCAACTTTAAATGCAGTTCTATTATAGGATAGATGATATTAAAACTTGTGTTGAAAAGTCTGTATAGTCCAGATTTTACTGATTAGAACATTTTGAGAAAAATTGCTTTTTGTTGTGGACACAAATTGTCTTTTTTATGCATATTTTATAAAACCTCACATGTTGCATCCTTTTGTGCTGCCTTGTGGGTCTCTACTACCTATGGCCTAGTGGTAGAGTGTCCACCCTGGGACTGGGAGATCAGGGTTCAATTCCCGGTCGGGTCATACCAAAGACTTTGAAAAAATGGGACCCAATGCCTCCTCGCTTGACACTCAGCACTAATGGGTTGGATTGGGGGTTAAACCACCAAATAGTTCCCGAGCGTGGCCACAGCTGCAGCTCACCGCTCCCCACCACGGGGATGGGTCAAATGCGGTGATGTAATTTCACCAGTGTGTGATGAATACTTGGGACTTTAACTTTATAAACACTCCAAACTTGAAACGAAAAAAAAGTGTCTATCCATTTTCTGTCAGTTTGAAGAATTTGATGTCTAAAACAAGCCATTTCAAACAGTCCCTATTTGTGATGTCACAAACGGGGAAATTAGCATAGAACCACCTCTCCCTTCAGAAGATCAGCTGCTGTTGAAGAAGCAGCAGCTTTAGTTTGAGCCCTTCGTGGACATCGGAGCTTCTCAGCTTATAACAGCCTGAGCAGGGGGGTTGGTGGGCGTGGCCAGATCAAGCTTCATGTGAGAGAGAGGAGTGCAAAGAACTTCATGAACATATTTTGCATAGACCACAGGACTATTATAACTTAGGAAAAAAGTCATGAAATGTCACCTTTAAACATAAGATACATTTGTATAGTTGTCTTTTAAAGCTACAGATATTCAAAATGGTCTTAATGTTATTTCAAACTAAATTTCCTGTATAATTTAGGAGTGAAACATAACTTTGGAACATTTTTCTACATGTTTTTTCTATCATTCTAACACACGCACTTAGTGATCTGTAGCCAAGACTCCCAGGTGCGGGCTGGATGTGGAAGGCTTTGTGTTTTGTCAACAGCACTGCAGAACCTCACATGACAATCCTGTGGATTCACACCGGGAAGACTGGATGGACCAGTGGAGATGAGAAAATAAAGGAGAATGGATTAGAACAGAAGGTTTTATGAGAAAAAGGAGAAGGAAATGAGTGGGGGAGGACTTACAAAAGTTTAAATTAGGGGTTAAAGTTCTCAGAGAGTCATTAATTGAATCAATATAAGTAGGGAAGAAGCAGACATCTTTGAGAAAAAATATTGGAGTGAATATTGGCAGTAAATGAAACACAAAGTGACTTAGCATTAGAGGAGTAGGATGGAGAGATGAGAGGGGAGGAGGGCAGAGTGAGAGAAAGGGTGGAAAAGGCCAGTGGCCTCTGCTCCATCCCCTCTGTGTGCTGCTAAACTGCCCACCAGTTCCCTGCAGTTCTGTCACTTCTCGTTTGTTAATCCCCTGTTCTTCGCCCCCTCCTACTCGTCCTCGCTCTCTTTCGCTCAAATCGGTCAATTGTTAATGTGACCCCTTTAAACCCCCCCAAACTTTCAGTTTTGCCACCACATTATCTGTGTGTAGAAGGGGGAGCTTTTATTAGGAAAAGATTTCAAAGGTTGTTTTTGAAACATAACAAAGCTAAAGAGCGCCTGATTGGATAGGTAGCAGACATTTAAATGAATGTTGCTCAAACACTTCATCTATTCAAAGCCATTTGCTCCTGGTTTTGACACGAAGGAGAAAAATGAGTCTGATGAGAATCTAACTGACAAACCGAAGCTTTTATTCTCATTTGAAGTCGTTCTTTCTTTCCTTTGAGGCTTTGTTGCGGCACTAAATGATAACTAACGTTAAACGCTTTGTCACTATGGATTAAGGAACGCCAGCTAGATCAACTTCAACACAAAGTGATGGAAAATCACAAACAGTGCATTTGTGCATGAGAGTACATTCAGTTGTTTTCTCTTTTCTACTTTATTCAGCATATTCCTTGAAGAGGAAGTTCACAGAGAAATATTGTTTTTTACCTAATTTTGAAATATGATCGGTAACTCTGCATCCTGCTGCAGTCTGGTTTCCGTACGGCTTGTGGACGAACAGCTGCCCACACCTACAGTAGTTTGTGTTCTGAACCAAATCACCAAATGATTAGAAATCTGACACATTAATACATTTAAAAAATATACCTGTAAAAACAATGTGAACTATCATACACTGTGAGCTAATATCCCCGTCAATAATAAAACAAAAACCAGCAAAAATAATGCGACACAGCTTTTATTTTGAAATATACCAGATGAACCTAGCTTGAACATGTCTCACTTCTGCAACTTCATTCCGGTTGTGGCGTCTGGATAAAATAGACTCCATGTGGAAACTTTCTGAAGCTCTACATCCAGATCCACGCTGCACCGTAATCGTGTGAATGCTCTGATTAGACTAAATGATTTTTGATCTATGTGGAATTCTTACAGAAACAGAACTGCATTTGTTCCGCATTCAGTGTGAACGAGGCTTGAGTTTCACATGCAGGCTGAATGTGAAAATTGTCTTCTACCCCTATTTCCTCCACTAGCTTCTGATAGAATAGACGGGAACACTCTCAGGTCAGAAACAGTCAAACAGATTTATGTCACACTGTAAATTATCATTCATGAACTCACACACCTTGGTTCTTGACTGCAGAAGGCTGATGTAAATTTTTGCAGCCAGGAGAGCGCAGAGTGGATTTTGGCTAGTAGAAGCTAATCGTTAGCATTAGCAGCTCCATAAAACAGCGGAACTCCTTTAGCTTGTGTTATTTGTGGAGATAAAACATCAACGTTGCAGAGCAAATGGAGGCAGTGGAAGAGTTGCGTTGCTGTTAGCCAATCAGAGGCGAGATGTTTGCATCTTATGAATATTAATGACCAAATCCTGCCTTTTTCTGCTGCCTACTCCTCCAGCTAAGTTCTACTTCTTCAAACTAAGAGCTTTTTTCCACAGAGAATTACTCACATTCATACTAGAGACCGCTGCAGATTGACTGAAATAACGATTTAATGTCTTGTTTCTGACTGTTTCTCTATGATGCCGATGTGAACATTTTGAAATAAAATCAACTTGAAGCTAAAACATTAGAGAAAGAGTTTATTTCAAAGCCTGAAGTCTCAGTTATGCTTGGACCGTCTCTCCTCACAGCTGCTGAGCATCTGGTCTCAATGATCCCGCTGGAATGAATGAAAATCTTGAAGGTCATGAAGGAAAGGCACTTCCGTGATCCAGCCAAGTGACAAACAGGTGTTCGTTTGAAATGGGATAAGCAGGGAAATAATGCAGCTTTGTTTTAGCTCGTCTATGGGAACACATACCAAGGTGCTGAAGCTCAGATTTTCATTCATGCATGTTTTCATTTGACCATTTGTGCTTTTCTGGGATTTGATTTGTTTCTCCCCAGTGAGTTGGATCCTATTTCTCTCCAGTCAACAGTTATTGTAGAATAGATGGATGATTTTCCAGTTGATTTTTGCCGTTTTGGCTCTGGTGTCATCACTCAAACTAGCGGAGCAGATGCTTCTCACCCAGATAAACTTTCAAACCTGCAAGTTTATGCTGAGATTTAGGCAGGAAGGGCATGAATCACAGACATACAGAAACCTCTGCAATGAACCATCATCATGCACATAAAATGGAACATCGCTAATGTGGAAATAAAAGTGCACCAGAGAGTAGAGATCAGCATCTTCACCATGTTTATTAGGCAGCAATAAACACATAGAGAGCCCATCCTTTGACTCAGAGTCAACACCAGCTCATAAAAACCTGGACAGACAACAGCAGGAGCTAATGTTTGCTGTTCAGCCAACCACAGATTATCAGCAGACTAAGGATTAAAAGTCACACCTTTCTGAAATGGAGCTGAATAATATCGGCCCACATTTTCATATCAGTTTAACCTTACTCAAGACTTTAGTACTTTATTTTCTACAAATATGTTTTTTTTACACGTGCATGTTAAGATTCTGTCTCCTGGTTTAAACGTCTGCCATTTTCTTCTCTTAATGTTTTTACAGGCAACATATTGGACAGTATGCGGCTTAAAACATCCAGTAAGGAGGCAGCGGATAGCGGGAAGGAGACTTTAGGCAGCGCAGCTCCTGCTTCATCTTCCCAAAGATTCCTGTGGTGCCACTGCAATCACCACTGCCCAGACGAGTCAACCAATAACACCTGCAGGTACGGAGATATGCTCTGCAAAAAAACTATGTCTCTGTTTTAGATTAAAGTTGGTTTCTGTACTTATTGTTTCCAAATGTCTTATTCAAGGACGGATGGGTACTGCTTTACCATGGTGGAGGAGGAGGGAGGGGTACCAGTGCAGACTGCAGGCTGCCTGGGTCTGGTTGGATCAGATTTTCAGTGTAGGGTGAGTTCTGACTGATTCGAAGCATCAAAAGGGTAATTGTGTATATAATCAGGTTTGCAGAAAAAAGAAGTGAAACCAAGAAACCTAAGCTGAAGGTTTTTTTTTTCTTCAGGACACAATATTCACCCATAACAGGAGATCGTTAGAGTGCTGCACAGATGAAGACTACTGTAACAGAAACCTTCATCCCACGCTGCCGCCCCCCAAACCGCCTCGTAAGTTTATCTCTCCGCTCTCATTCCTCCACTCATTTTTTCCCCTCCTTGTTCTCCGCTCATCCGCGGCCGTGTGGCGATGGTAAAGATAATAAACAATAAGCGGAAAAATGATGCAGCAGAGTTATCATGACATCATCAGGGAGTCAAAGGTTGGCTGAGGTGGGATGAGCGTGTGTGTGTGTGTGTGTGTGTGTGTGTGTGTGTGTGTGTGTGTGTGTGTGTAAACCACGATCTCCCCTGACTTCAACATGAGGAGGGAGTCTTTTTGTGTGAATTTGAGAAACGGTAAGCCAAGATTCCCCGGGAAATCACAGGCCTCGGTAGAGTCCTCTGTAACCTTATCAGGAGGAGAATCCATGGACGAGGCCGAGGGCTTCCTCTCACTGTTGACAAGGAGTGGAAGTGGGAAAAAAGGGAAAAAGAAAGCGTTCCAGAAGGAAATGAAAAATTGATGAGTGAAATACGATTTTGCATTTGGTTTAATGTACTCATATTCTGTGTGATTTTCCATTTGTTGCACGTTTATCACTACTGCGCTCTGCTGATGATTGAAAGGGATGCTTGGAAAAGACAAATATAATGAATGTTGATAAGATTATTGATCTGATATTTCTCATTTCCTGTCTAGTTTATGTTGATGGGAAGATCCACCACATGGCCCTGTTGGTTTCCGTCAGCGTATGCAGCATCATGCTGGTTGTCATTATAGTTTTCTGCTATTTCAGGTAAATAGTTACTGACTTTAATCTAAACAGCAGTAGATGCATATTTGATGATTGGATGATTCTAGAACTTTATGTTGCAGGTACAAGCGACAGGAGTCTCGTCCTCGCTACAGCATTGGTTTGGAACAAGACGAGACCTTCATCCCTCCTGGAGAATCCCTGAAAGACCTGATCGAGCAATCACAAAGCTCTGGTTCAGGCTCAGGACTCCCCCTGCTGGTGAGACACCCACAAAGCACCTGAACACCAGCTTTGGACACTTTAGAAATCTTTTTATTTTATGTTTTTCTCCCACGGATGATAGAAATTGTGAATTGCACAAAATGTTTGATTTCATTTTAAAAATGAAAGTTTTTTTTATTTGTTGTAGGATCAGTGAATCTTAATATTGTGCTTCCTGCTCCTCCTCAGGTCCAGAGAACGATAGCCAAGCAGATCCAGATGGTGAAGCAGATTGGCAAAGGGCGGTACGGTGAGGTGTGGATGGGCAGGTGGAGGGGTGAGAAGGTGGCAGTTAAAGTTTTCTTCACCACCGAAGAAGCCAGCTGGTTCAGAGAGACTGAGATTTACCAGACGGTCCTGATGAGACACGAGAACATCCTGGGTGAGTCTGCTTTACTCTACCTTCCTTTCTTTCATTTTCTTGTTTCATTTATTCTAGAAATAATAAAAATACAATTTTTTTTTCTGCTGCTATGAAAAACACTAAGATAACTTATATAACATAATCATCTTAATAAATTAACCTATTTTCTAAAATAATTAAATGTATGATTATGGATGTTCTAAGTTATCTATAAGAGCTTAAAAGTTACTAAAAATGTGAATTTTACCTAAAAAAGATATAAAAACTGTTAATGAACAATACTGCACCACGCTGAACCCATCACTAAAACAGCCCATAAACTGAAGATGATAAACTACAAACCACAGCTGCTTTAATTAAAATGCCACATAGTGCAATGTAATTATGTGATGAAGGGTAAAAATCACTTGTTTGTAACATGCTGCAGTGCTTAATGCAAGCATACACAGCTGATAGATACTAGATGTGATTTAACCTGAGCTACAGGATCTGCAATGCTGCATCAACTTAATAGTCAATTAAAACAAATCAGTCTAACTGCTTTCTACTGTTACAGGTATAATTTAAAAAATACACAATTAAAGATTTGAGATGACAATAGATTTAAACATTTGTTTCATTTTCGTATTTAAAAATAATAAATAATTTAAATAAAAAATAGTAATCTTGTTGGCTTTTAACAATGAGGGAATATTTAACAGATTGTTTCATGTATTAAAATTTCTTTTGTCACTGAAATTCTGTCCTTGACAGATGGCGGAAAATTATAGCCACCCAGAAGAAAAAAATAAATCAGGAAACATCAAGACTAAAAGTTTGATTTTTCACAATAAGAGCATGTACCTGAACATACTCCCTAAACATGCAAAGCTTCATGTTCTCTGCAGCCCACAGTGCTGGGTGTTCTGGTACATTATTTACAGGTTATATTCAGATGGAAGTTACAGTGTTTGTGCTAAAAGGAAATCTGTTCTGACGTATGGTCACTATCGTTCAGTTGAACAAGGCATTATGTGTATTGTAGGTCTTTGAACCGGTGCTGGTTTGGTTTTAAAAAGTAAAACTGGTCTAAAAATTAATAATTTCTTCCTAAGATGATTTCATTTAATTTTATTTATTTATTTATTTATTTATTTATTTATTTATTTACTTTTTTCAGCATTTCAACATGTTCTTAATTTTTGTAACTATTCAGCCTGACACACTTGATAGTTACAAAGTGGTCCAAATACTTCAAATCCTATTTAGACCAGCATAGAAAAATCTGTGAACTTAAAATAATCATCCTAACCCCTAACCCTTCCCATCCCCCCTCCTCCTCTGTGTTGACAGGTTTCATAGCTGCAGATATCAAAGGCAGCTCCTGGACCCAGCTCTACCTGATCACTGACTACCATGAAAATGGATCTTTGTACGACTACCTCAAATCAACCACTCTGGACAATAAAGGCATGCTGCGCCTGGCCTACTCCTCCATATCGGGACTCTGTCACCTCCACACGGAGATCTTCGGGACCCAGGGCAAACCTGCCATTGCTCACAGAGACCTGAAGAGTAAGAACATTCTGGTGAAAAGAAACGGGACCTGCTGTATCGCTGATCTGGGCCTTGCTGTCAAGTTTATCAGGTGAGTGTGTCAAAACAAAAGAACATTGTTAAAGCAAATCTTAATAGGTTTCTCGTTTCTCCCTCCTACTGGTTGAAAGTGGAATTACAACTTTCGTAAACAACCCTGCTACAGCCTGCTGTAACAACAAGCTAACACAAACATGAGCGAACTTATACAAAAATAAGCCACGAAGTAAAAAGATCCACACTGGTGGACAAAAAAATACTATTACGTACAAGTCCAGTAGCAACAAAGCCAGGTCACCATCAGTCCGTGATTTCATAGCCTAGCTCCTTCAAACGAGTGTAGGCCGCACCAATGTTCACTCTGGTTTTAGCTCTTTGCTTCACCTATCTTACTTTACCTTCTAGTCTCTGCCATGATGCCAACAAAAAAAGCAAAATTCTTCTTCTTGTGCTTTTTATTAATGGTCAGCAAACTGACAAAGCTAACTGATAACCTTTAGACAGTGCTACTGGCACAGTAAACCGCTATTGCCGTAAAGCAGATAGAGACCTATAATAGTGTTTCTACCCAAAGCACAAAACTGTTAAGTGCATTTTCTGGTCAGCAGAGGGCGACAGAGTGCTGTCCAATGTGAAGTTGCTCAAGTTCCTGGCTCAAGAACCACTGAAACCATTTTGAAAGCAATAGCTTAATGTGTTAAAAACTGCTTAGCGTTGATTTGAGATAAAATCTGCTTTTATTCAGATTTGAACTTTATTCCCGATTTCTGTAGTGACACAAATGAAGTGGACATCCCTCCCAACACTCGAGTTGGCACAAAGCGCTACATGCCTCCAGAAGTTTTAGAAGAGACCTTGAACAGGAGTCACTTTCAGTCGTACATCATGGCTGACATATACAGCTTTGGGCTCATCCTGTGGGAAATCGCTCGGCGTTGCGTCTCAGGAGGTAAACAAGCTCAAGTAAAAGCTATTCTGTTTTTTTGACCCAAACTTATTGCATCTGAGCACATTTGTTGTGAATCTCACATGTTGCAGGAATCCTGGAAGAGTACCAGTTACCATACCATGAGTTAGTTCCTGCAGACCCTTCCTATGAAGACATGAGAGAGGTGGTCTGCATCAAGAAGCTGCGGCCCTCGTTTCCTAATCGATGGACCAGTGATGAGGTAATACTCGTTAAAAGCTGCTACATTTTACTTGCACAAACAATTTAATGACCCATCTAATAAAAATGTGTGTCTCCACAGTGTTTGAGGCAGATGGGGAAGCTGATGACAGAATGCTGGGCCCACAACCCGGCCTGTCGCCTCACAGCTCTGCGGGTCAAAAAGACACTTGCCAAAATGTCAGAATCACAGGATATCAAGCTGTGAGGAGCTGCAGCCAGCTGTGCATGGAGAGGGCACCGATGATCACACTGGATCTGATCCAGGCTGGGCCAGTCTTTATTTCTTTTGTTGGGGCAAAAAAAAGCAGGAAAAGCATCAAACTCTGGATCAAAATGCACAGAACCCTGCAAACCCAGGTCTCACGGGAAATAATTGTCTTATGTTTGGTCAGAGATTTCAAATCAGTGTGTGGGTCTCAAACCGAGGAAAGGTCCCTATGCACATGCTCCAAAGGTCTCTAGAATGAGGCTGTAGCTGCAGAGAAACTCAGTCTACTGACCAGGAAGTGGAAGAATATACCTGTGCTTTCTGTGAAAGCTGCCCTACCTGTAGATGAAGGTCCGATTGATAGAACTGAAGGGATAGAGCAACCTGTTGCTGCAGCTAACCACCTCCGTTCTACACACTCATCATCCCACTACTGGCTTTATACCATTATTATTATTATTATTATTATTATTATTATTATTGGATTGAACACATTCTTTGTCACTCTTGAATGGACTGACCTTGTGTGTCAGAAGTATTTTGAGGCTTTACTGTAAATTTCTGTTGAAGCTGATTAAAGCTTGTAGACACTGAAGAGACGTTGAACTTGTATGTAAGCTGCAGTAGGTCTATTAAAGCTGTAAAGGCATTTTTCCATGTAAAACTCAAAATCTGTCCGATTATATGTGGAAAAATAAAGTTTATATGCTTCAATAAATGTTGATTTAAAGCCCGCTTTTTGCTGTTTGCTACAACAGTATTACTATAATATTGAGACACAGTCATATGTTCTCTAATGTGGTTAAATGGTTGTAAAAAAGTCGTAAAAAAGATGGCTGTCAAAGAGCAGATAAACTGTATAATATATAACTGATCCAATAAAACCAAATTGCTATAACAACAAAAATAACTTTACATTTTCCTTTTCCAAACATCTGAAAGTATTGGCTCACATCTTGTCGTGAACAGCTCTCTGAACAGCCTCAGTTTGGAGAAATGGATTAGTTTAACAGGCGAGTTAAGCTATTCTAAATATAAATATAAATGTTGAAACAACATATCAAATAACTGTTTAAAATGTCTTTTTCTAAAATTTTTGTGTGTCTCAAATTTGATGTAAGTGTGTTGGACACATTTTGTTATTTATTTTATGAAAATAAATAAAGGAACATTTATTACATCACCATAGGCTAAACTTTCCCAGAGTTACCATGAGGATCAATTTGGTGTGCCACCCCAAAATTTTCTCAGGCCCCATGGCCACCCCTATGAAACTTTTCTGGGTGCGCCACTGCAGAAACAAACTGGCTGGAAATGTCCACCCATTTCATTGACCTCAACCCATTTCTGCTGCAAAGAAGAATTCTGTGTAAATAATAGATGCCAAAAAACTTGCAAAGTTTTGCACAATCAGCTTCAAAAGACATCAACCAATCTGAAAATTAAAAAAAAAACTTGGTTAAAGCCAATTCATACCTCAAGTTACATCAGTTTGTGAGTTTCTTCAAAACACAATGTTGCTAGTTGCTAATGAAGAGTGAAAATCTCTTTCTTTCCATTTGAGTCATGCTTTATTTCATTCTTACATGAAGGGGTGAATTTGTTCAGGAAATCGTTGAACCAAAAGAGTACTGTTACTCATCCACTGATGCAGTTGGTGGTGGAAAATAATGAGGAATTTTTTATGTCTTTGATAGAAAAAAACACACCTGTACGCCCCATCATGACTCAAAAGTGCTGCTGAGCACTCGGCGTGCAACAAAACACCGTAAGGACTTCAGTTTTTCAAATTTTCTCACTCCAGACTAGTTTTTCTCACCTTCTTCAATCTGGAACACATGAAAACTCATAATTGTCTCACCAGTTATTGTTGCAGAATTCTCACACATACACACACACACTTTCTATTTAGTTATTCTAAAATAAACCACCACCAGACACCATATTTATCAGCATTGCTTATAAATATAATTTATTAATTGTCTTAAAAATTCTTTCTTACACTTTGTACAGAAAACAATTAGAGGAGATAGAGAGGCAAGCAGTCAGCAAGATTAAGCAAGACTCTTGAAGCGTGCCGAAGTTAGCAAAACATAACATAAAATAAGATAATGGACCAATACTACCCCACGCTAATCAAATCACACATGATAATTCAAAATCAAAATGCACTTACAAAGACAGCTCTAGTTATAGACTTCTATGATAACCAATGCCAAGTTTGCATAGTAGACACTGCTTTTACAAAACAGGAACCAAAACCTCAAAGGAAAAACGAAACCATAACATACAAACTATTATCTAACTGTACTGCTCTTTTTAAATTCTGAAATTTGCCAAGTATAGTCAACAGTACACAACTGTACATACTGTAGATATAAAATATTTGTACATACTTTGATATTTTTCAACATTTTGTCACCTTCACATCGGGAGGCCTAGATGTTCTCTCCTCGTTAGAAAACCCCGTTAACAGCGCTAACTACATGTTCATCCTGCTGGTAAACGGCTGTAAACTTTGAATTATGAGTCATGTAGTTAAATCCTCATTTCTTTACTGAAGTATCTCATTAAAAAATACTTTTTCTGTAAGACTCAGCTGTATTCATGTTTTTACACAAACGTCTGAAACAAACAGAACAACTGAGTCGAAGTGTTTTGGCTTTAATCCTCATAGAAGTTTCCTTTTGATTTTCTTGTACTAGAAGTTACATTAAAAAAATAAAATCACTCCCTTTTTTGTCTTTCACACCTGCTGTAATGCTGACAGCTCCTCCAAGGCCGCTGCATCACCCAGCTCTGGTTTTACACGCGTAGAAAAAGGTCCGGATCTTGTAGTCGCACATTCCTCACAGACTAAACAAGGAAGGAAAATCGATGTAGAAAATCAATGTCTGAGTGGATGACCATGAGACGAAACCTGTCATGACCAGGTAAAGAGCTGACCTTTTGTCCTGTTCTTCAGTTAAATCCTGATTTATTTTTCAACTCTTTATTTTGAAGAATATCCTCTTAAAAAATCTCTCCACCCACTTTCTGAACAGTTTTCATGTATTCTTGTTGAGCTGAGTGTTCCTATTGTACTTGAGCTCGATTGAAACCTAAATTTTACATTTTCCCTGCAAAAAGATGTATTCAATTAATTTAGTTAGTTGTTTTTTAGCATCAACTTGCAACTTTTCTTGCAATTAAACCAAATGTTGGATTGTTAGTTGCTAACTAAAAGTGGATTAGAACATGATGTGAACAAGAAATATAACAAGATTAAAAAAATGTAAATAATAATAATCAATGAACAAAATGAAGGAGATACATTGTCATTAGGATGAATGTTTTAAGCATGTATTTACAATTTTCTGGTGATTGACCAAAAATAAAAATCTTGCTTTAATTCTTCAAAGGCCACTAGATGGCGCCAGTGACCAGCAAAGTCACAGTCGGATCATTTATACCTGACGTCCTCCTAAAGCCTAAAGTATTAGAATACTAGTTACATTTAGTGATAATAAAGAAAAATGTTTTTTTTATTTCTTTTTCATACTCATGACTTGTTTATCACTGAATAATAATAAAAAAAGGTCCTGTCCAGAAACAAGCCCTGACTGACCCCTGGAGTGTTTTCTGACCAGCATCACATCAGATAACATGAATGCACTTGAGTTTGCTGTTAAGGAAATTGTCTTGAACAGAAATGTAAAAAGAATTAAAAAAATACTGATTTGAAACAAAATCAGTGCATACACTGTAAGAAATTTAATGCTGAATTTACCTAAAGCAGTAATCCATTGTTTTCCCACTTTCAGGAAATATGTATGTTTTATTATTTCAGAAATCTATAAAAGTGTTAGTCTTACCCTGTACTGTGATATAATGACGGAAATACATAATTTTTTTCTTGCTAAGCCGTAGAACCGCATGCAATCCGAACTTATCGCCGCTCAGCATTAGCCAATAGCGTTAGACACCCACTTTCATACAAATGTCTATCACAGAGCATGTGTGCGTTTGCGGACGTCCCTAGACAGATGCAGAGTTGGAGACATTTCATTTGGACAAGTAAGTCTTTAAACAATATGTTTTAGCTCTGCTGGTCAGCTGGAGGTGCGCGTTCATGAACGAGAGGCGTTGCTTTCAGCCGTAATCACGAAAAGTTATGTCAACTGGTTCCACTAAACCTAGTTGCCTAAATGTAAAGAGTAATATACATTTACATTTAACATAATGTTTATTAGGCTGGGACTATACTTGCTTTTTAATCTCACGTTGACACAGGCTGCGTCCTGTTCACATACTTGCTGCTGCACTGCATGTAGCACTGGAGTATTCCACTAGGGGGCACAGTAGAGAACTCAGACCAGAGTCCCGGATTTGTAGGGTACAACCAAAACAAACATGGCTTCAATAGAAGAGATCAATAACTGGTTATTTTTGAGCTCTTAACAGAAAAAAGAGCAGCGGTATCACAAACCTCTAAACCAGAGATGGCGTTACAAAGGCGAGTGTGTTTTGCTCCTGTTGTCAACTCTCCCTACTGGTTACTCGCATATTGCAGCTTGCAAATGCGTTGCGTTCATTTCAGAGAATGCACATAGATGCTTCAGATGCAAATTACGCGAGGCAGCCATGACAAACATGCGTACGCGTAATTAAAAGCAAGTATATTCTGCACCTAACTCTTTACATTTAAGCAACTAGGTTTAATGGATCTAGTTGACATAACTTGGTTAAGTAAATTCAACATTTCATTTCTTAATGTGCACACTGCTAAGCGTGGCAAAAATCTTTGGGTTGGACATTTTAGAAACAGTTCTTTTGCCTATGGTTTTGTTTAACGTAACCTTAATGATCTAAAGGTGTTTGTTAGGAGAAAAAAAAAAGCCCTTTTTCCATCAGTCAAAAAAGAGAACCCTGCAAACTCGGGCTTGTTTCCGGTCAGGACAAACCGTTACTGTGTGGCAAATTCTACGGCAGGAAATGATCCACACACATGGATGGCAGAATACATAAAGCGTTTCCTAAGAAACGATTTCAAAGGCGACAAACTGTACTGACAAACACGTACGACCGAGGCTCGCGAGAAACGGGCTGCTTCTTCCTCTCCCCTCTCATTATCCGTTTTCCATCCAGATGGTCACTTGCCACGGCTTCCATCATTTTATGTTTATGTCCTTCCTCTTTCCTGTAATCAGTTTATCTGCTCTCTGTGTTTGATCTCATCTTTCCAAAGAGTCAAACTCAGTCTTGGTTTATCCTCGGTTCTACCGCTCCGTGTTCTTCTGTAATTAGTTTACCTCCTCCTTCTTTTTCCATTCCTGTAGATGTTTTCAAGGTCGACTATCGGTTTCGTTTACGTTCTTTTCATGTCTCTGCTTTCTTTGTTTGGTATAAAAGTAACAGCAAGAAAAAACGTGGTGTTACTATAAAAAAACAAAGTCTTTTTTTCTCTTTTTTGTTGTTTTTTAGGCGTGTGTGTGTTGTCTTTGTTCCTGATTGGTTGGACGATCTCTCCTGGAGTCACAACATCTTGCAAAATTCACTCATACACAACAAAAATACAAACATAGGTCCAGCACCAGCTCGAGCACCTGTTGTTCCTTTCACCACGTCGAAGTGATTACCACGATTTCTAAACAGTGCTCCATCACCATAGCGACAGCTTTGCTCCTGCTTGCATCTAATTGGTTCATTGCCCTAGCTGCGGTATCAACCACAGAGAATTCATTTGTAATTATCTCCAGAGTTTAGCCATTGTCGTATTAAATGTGGTGCTTTTGTCAGTGTTCTGATGTCATAGAGGCCAGGGTGCTGTCGTGTCGACCCATTTCTTCTAACACTGCAGCCAGTTCGTTTAGGTCTCCATCAGGGAAATGCTGAGCCTCCCAGAGGTCCAGGATCACACCAGTCGGACTGGACTTGGTAGCAAAGTAGTTCAAGTATCTGGAGAGAAAAAAAGACATCAAGACAAGAAAAAATTAAGTCATGTTGACCAAATAGATGTTAGCTATCAACTACCCTAGTTAACTATGTAGAAAGTTTAATGTCTGATAGAGACATAGTGTATTTGCTACCTGACAGATTTCTCCTGTCTTTGCTTTTTAGTTTAAGATCGGCAAAGATAAACTAACTAAATACAAAATGCACTTTTCAAATGATGATTTTATTTATCAAAGAGAGAAAGTTATCCAAACCAGCCTGGTCCAATGTAAAAATGTAGTTACCCCCTTTGTTAAACTATAAGTATGTGAATAATCAAACTATGTGAAAAGCTGAACTCAGATAGTCGCACCCAGGACTGATCCATCTGGAGTCGGGTCGCGGGGGCAGCAGGAGAGAGGCCAGACTTCCCTCTCCCCAGCCACTTGGGCCAGCTCCTCTGGGGGAATCCCAAGGTGTTCCCTGGCCAGCTGAGAGACATAGTCCCTCCAGCGTGTCCTGGGTCTTTCTTGGGTCTCCTCCTGGTTGGACGTGCCCGGAAAACCTCACCAGGGAGGCATCCAGGAGGCATCCTAACCAGATGTCCGAACAACCTCAACTGGCTCCTCTCGATGTGGAGGAGCAGTGGGTCTACTCTGAGCCCCTCCTGGATGACCGAGCTTCTCACCCTAAGGGAGAGCCCAGCCAGCCTGAGGAGAAAACTCATTTCAGCCGCTTGTATCCACAATCTCGTTTTTTCGGTCACTACCCAAAGCTCGTGACCATAGGTGAGGGTGGGAACGTAGATCGAGAGCCTTTTCGGCTCAGCTCTCTCTTCACCATGACAGACCGGTACAACGCCCGCATCACTGCAGACGCAGCACCAATCCGCCTATCGATCTCACGCTCCATCTTTCCCTCACTCATGAACAAAACCCCAAGACACTTAAACTCCTCCACTGATTACTGATTACTGCCTGAATTGCAAAATCACCTAAATAAAACCTGTCTGATCACTGTCTAAAAGATCAAGCTCCATTCTAAAGAACAAAAGATCACAGGACATCTAAAGCACTTCAGGTTAAGAACACAAAATTCTATCTCACAACCATCTTTTTAGTAGGCTTATAATTGAAAACAAGGTTTTAACTTCAAGATGTTTTTACTAAAATGTACAGAAAACAAAACAAAAAAAATGGAAACTTAACCAAACTAAATTGTACATAATCAAACCTAGAAGGTAAAACCTCTTTAGTAAGTTTACTCTTATGCTCTGTATGTTTCTTTCAAAGCACTTTAAACAAATGAGGAGAAAAATACTTTGAGATTTATATTAAAACACAGAAATGTGTCAACAAACCACCAGGGAATCATGGCAGCTGTCAAGAGTCAAGACCACATTGATTGCTGAGGAAATATTTGACACTGATCCATTTGTGACAAAGATCTCATTGCTGCTTTGAAGAGTAAAAGCCATCAGATTTCCGTCCCGTGGGGATAAAATGAGACTTTCTGTTCAGTAAATCCTGTGATTGTACTTTTGGCACATTCTGGTGTGTTCAAATAAAAGCAAAAGACACGTACCATCCCCTCCTCTCCTCTCTTCCACCATTTTCCACTCCTACATATTATTTTATCTTCTTTCACATTTCCTTTCATTCAAACAATCTAATAGAGTTAATTTCAGGGCTGCCTTCTTCACTTCAGCTCTTCCTCATCTCAACTTTATTTGGTTCTCGTTTGTGATAAGGAGTACCCTGCTGTTAACTGAACTCAAATAGCGCACATCAACTCTTAGATGTGTCTGTTGGAAGTTTTAGAACAGATTTGGGCTAGAAAAGAACTCGCCACTGTATGTTTGGAAAATAAATACAGTAAATATATTTTTCTACATCCCAACAATATGCAAGTTACGTAAAAGAGAAGGCTGTGAACGCAAACATCCTGTTTTGAAGTCAGAAAAATGACGTAGCAGTTAGAGTACAAAACAAACAATGGCTTTCCCCTGTAATAGCATTGCATTATGCGTCTTTTGAAGTGCGGCTTTTAGTGGGAAAATGTGGACATAAACAAGGATTTTTCTCCCAGTTCACCTGCTGATCAGAAATATTCGGTGCCCACATCGACCAGCTGCGTCATGAGCTGGCCGCCTGTTGGGATGACGATGTGCACTTGTGCCTAATTATCCTCTCAATATCTGGCTCTGGTTTGGAAGCAGCAAGTAAATGAAGCACTAGACTGAAACATCAGGACAAACATCTGTGCAGAGCAAAACTGAGGCTGTTTCCTGTGAGTAGGGAATTTGTTTTTATGGCTAGAATATTTAGCTTTTTTTGCACATTAGTGCAACAGAAATTAGTCATAATAATAATAATAATAATAATAATAATAATAATAATAATAATAATATGAAGGAATATAATTAAAATTGACTTCTATTTTTTTTAATTAAACAAATTTTTCTGTATTGAAAAGTAGAGATGTTCGATATTATTCGTCTACCAATAATATCGGCTGATATCGGCATTAAGATTTAATATCGTTAAATATTGATATTGGCTTTCAGTCTTTTAATTAGTGATGGATGGATGAGGCCTCGTGAAGCGTTTCGGCACATTACCCAAACTGTATCGTCACTGTGTCAATATGTTGGTCTACTGACACCTGCTGGATTATAAACATCATTGCAGGCAAACCTAATATCAAGACTGTACTGACATCAAGTCCCACTGGGCCGTTTACCCAATGTGGGCCGGTTCGGTCCCCCTACCTCCCCCATTCCGACGGCCGCAGGGATGGCCAAATTTCCATGTGCATTTTCCACGCGTTTCTCTGTGATGTCTCAGCATTGATGACATTCTTTTATTAATTTATGAAAGTTCAGTTCACTGACGAGTGAAACAGCAGCTGCATCGGTCACGTGACTACTTCCTAAACAATACAAGCTATGAGCTAGAAACATTCCCTGACGCATCGGTGTTGCTGGACCCATCACTACTTATAATGACACAACTTTTACATACCATACACATATTATACATCAAACTCTTGCTTCTCCTCTTTCTCAAAATGTCAAAATATGACAGATCTAATGTAAAGTTTTTGAGGTGTTTTAGTTTATTTGGCATGACGTGAAGTAGTATGTTGTCCTCACAGCTACATGTAGCTACGTGTAGCTAGATAGCTAACAGGCAACTAAAACAAAAACAAGAATCTTCACCCAAGGCTTGCTTTTCTTATCTGAAGATTTTTATAAATGTTTTATCATCATATCTGCAATGTGCATAAAAAGAAAAATACATTACTCTGTAATAAACACATCTTAGCTTAGGGAGAATGAGATAGTTTGCACAAAAATGTTTAAAATTTAAGTATGCATGATAGGAGATATGTGATGTTAGTAACCTGAAATGTTTTAGTTTTTCCTTTTTATGAGAAGGGGACACCACAACATATATCAGTATCAGTTTATATCGGTTTCGGCAATTAAGAGTCAGACAATATCGGTATATCGGATATCTGTAAAAAAGCCAATATTGAGCATCCCTACTGAAAAGGTAAACCAATAAAAAACAAACAACCCTTCCAAAAAGCCTGAATCACCTGTCAAGGTTGAGTTTGTGGGCGAGCATTCTCCAGTCATTGCCTCTGGTCTGCGGTGCATCCAGACTGCCACACAACTTCTGTCTGATGGATAAGGGAATACGGAAGGCGTTAGGCCCCGTTAAAGTTGTGATATTGCTGGCAGGGTCCATCAGAGATGTGTCTATGCACTGGAGCTCCTGGAAAAACAGGAAAAGTACATTAAAGACTTGGTATTTTGATCTAAAAGTCATTTAATGAGGAAAATCTAAAATTCCTAAAGCACAGAGGACTTAAGGACCTTCATGTGGCGGTTCAAGAGACCATCCGCATCCTTTTGCTTGTCTCATCTGTCTCCTACTTTGTTGTGACCAACACACAAAAGTCCCAATCAATAGAAGAGTGAAACAAACAGAAAAATCCACTGCCAAGCTCGCACTCTCTCCCCTCGCTGTCGAACTCCATCTCTTTCTAAACCTTCACATTATTCTGCCACTCCGGAGCTGAAAGGAGGGTGCAGACTAATGAACGTGGCTTGGCAGAGGGAAACGACAACTGCCACCGTTGATGTGAATAAGAACTATTTACTGCATCCACTTAGACCCAATTTACAGCTGAAAACTCTCTGCAGCCGGAGGTTGAGTGATTGATGCAAAGGGACGCTTCTGAGTCCCTGCTGAAATGATAAATGCCTTAAAGATCCTTTCAAATCTTGTTTTTGTTCACTACTCGATAGCACTATGGGGTTGAGAGTTTCTTTAATGCTTTTCAAACACAATTGATGTGTTGATTTTTGGGGGGGCTTTCAGCAATTACATTTTGGATGTTTAAACGTATCTAAGAAAGTTGTTAGATAAAATAATGGGATTAAATTGTGGATCAACTGCAGATTTAACCTGTTTTAAATAGACTCAATGTAATAAAAGGGTCAAAGGATGGAATTTCACTAAGAATAAATGTTTAAGTAACTTATTGTGCAAAAAACAGAGGTCTGCTGAACTTACTGAGTACATACCTGCCAGGATACAGAGACAAAATAATAAAAATAAAAAGTTTTCTTAGACTTAAAATGTTTGTCTTTAACATTGCGTTTCACCACTACATGGGGTGGCTTTCTGTGGGCTAATTCAGTATCTTGAGTAATTCAAATAAGAATTTGACTCGATGTGTAAGATATGGTGTGCAAACAGAAAACTGTCCTTGCCAGGGGGAAGATTTTTGCCCTCCAAGCTGATGGAACAAATTTTCCAGTAGGAAAGGGAGAAAACTCCATCTACCTGCACCTCCACCACTACCAAAGCTGTTTTACCACAGCTGCTACAACTAATCACAACTCCTATTGTTGTGTACTAGTGCCTCAATTACTATAGCTGGTGTTGCTGGCACTGTATTACGCTCACCTAATGGACCCGCTGGTCCTGAGGGTGGAACAAGAGACTGACCAATTCAGGAAGAGGAGACCGTATAAATCCACTGAACCGCTCACTCGCTCATTTTTCTGTGTTTTCTAAGTTAGAGAAGGCATCGGGTTGGTGGAGTCTATTTCAGAACCAGTGAGTATTAAACTGTTAGAAACTTTAAAGGTACAATAAGTAAGAATTCTACAGTGAAGTAATCAAAAAACACTTTAATCTCACTCATGTAGGAAAGAAGGTTACATTGAGACTGATTTCCTTCTCAACCAGCTGGGGGTTAGGGTCGTAGTCTTTGTTTACAATCTGTCCTGCCTCCATACTTCCTGGTTTTAGAACCAATCATATTTGAGCCTGGGGGCTTGCTGAGTCTGCAACGGCTTTTGTAATTTGACAGCAGACAGCAAAAAGCAGCAGCGTTGTGGAAATAATGTTAGCCAGTAAATAGGAGCGACCCAGAAGTTATTTCTTGTACCCCTAAGAAGCCAGGCTATATTTTGGTTTTACTTTAATATCGAGTGAAGCAGGCTAGAAGCTAACATTGAGCTAACAATGCTAACAGTGAATTAGAAGCAAATCGGCTCTAAAAATACCTCAAGCAGTTTTTTAATTACCCACAACTCGATATTACAGTGAAATGTATGTGTGAAGTGAATAATGACTCATTACGTCCTTTAATGAGTCGTTCAGAATGGAGACATATTACCATAATAAGTGTATTAAGTGCTCCCTACCATAAAACACCCAAGAGTGCAAACACCAGATATGACAATGTATTTTTCTACTCATCAACCTACTGTGCATAACTCATCTTTGCTTTTCATCTAGAATCTTCTGGCTGCAACAGCTGCTCAGAGTGAACTCATTTGTTTTTGTATAAAGACTGCAGTACCCACATTTGACCACAAGATTTCCGTCTTATTCATGCACCTTTAAATGTCTTGCATTACTCACTGATTCGTGTTTTTTTTAGCATTCACCCTTGAAAGCCAGTACAGAGTCTTTTACTGGCTCATTAGAAAGTTTAAAAAATAAGCACTCTTTATGATCATCAACTTCTGAACCTCATTAGACATTTACTTAAATGTACAAGCTGTACAGAAATGTATCCAATAATCAAAGATAGACGAAAGATATAAAAAGTAGGCTAAAAAAGCGAATGCATACCCCTGAGCCACACGGATGCCAGAAAGTGTCAAAAAGAATGAGCTTATTACAGACTTATCAAAGGTCTGAATATGTGGACTAAATAAGAAAATCAAAGGCCGTTGGAGAAAAACTGGTTTAGGTGATCAGAGACACATGTTTCTGACTGAAGAACTTCCCAAACACAGGCTTTAATTTGTTCATTAGCCCATTTTTCTGGGCAAACACGTAACCTTTCCACTTTTCTCTCATAAATTAAAACATCTCTTCTAACTTATTTGTTCATTAAAGGTTTAAAAATGTTAATTTGAATAAAGTACAGAATATTACCCTTGATGAACGAGAGTTGTTGTGTTTGCATGTATTTCCTCACCTCCTCCAATGTGCTGCTGAGCTGAAAGATCTGTCCCTCCCCCTCTACCTGCCGCACACACAGTTTGCAGCTGATCTCTGTGATGGCTGAGTTCAGTCTCTCCAGGGTGAAGGTGCAGTGAAGAGTCCTCTGACTCCCACTCCACACTTGGTAGAATGGGATCTCCTGGAGGGAGGAATAATCAACCCCTTTTAGGACACACCGGTGTGAAGTATTAGCTGCCCTGAGTGTGATGTACCTGCAAATGTTGATCTGATTGTGTGTTTATTTCTCTCTCACCTGATACTTTGCAATGAGCTTGCTCTTCCAGTGTGTGTGTGGCACATCATGGATCGACAGTCTCAGATTGTGTGTGCTGTCTTTGAAGTTCAGAGTCTTTGGCTCATCCAGAAGCTTCCCTCCCATTTGAGTTTCCATCTGAAGAACCTCCTACACAGAACATCCCAGTAAAGACAAGAAACAGAGTATAAAACCTTTGGAATTGCTTGGTAAGATTGCATTAGCTTGAGTCTTTTATTTTTTCATACATGAGTCATTACAGACTCGTTATCTGGCTTAATTACTCCTGACAATGAACGGAAAACAAATCTTGAAACAGAAAATATTATTAAGATATCATCACACATTGGCTCATTTGTGTTTCCTGGTTTTAAACTCAGCTCCTCAGCACTGAGCAAAAACAAAACACTGATGTGTTCAATAAAATATTTGACAAGTAATGCTCCACGGATCAGTGTAGCGGTTTGAAATACAGCGAAACCTGAAAGTTAAGGATGTAAATATGAGAATAAAGAGTCACAGTTGTTTCTGCCAGATGGTTGCTAATTATTTTTAGTTTTTATGTTTTGATAATGACTCTAAGGGCACTAAAATGTGCTGTAAAGAACATAAACAAACTCTGGTACAGTACAGAAAGGATTCAACAACCAACCAGCATCCAAACTGGATGGTTAAAATAAACAAATGTGTGGATTTGGGTTTCTTAAGTGATCTGGTACACATCTACTGGAGCTGACATTATTTAATATAAACAATTATGAAAAATGAAAAATTATGGCAAAATTGTAACTAAAAAGAGCCAATGTCTGAGAGTGGTTAGTGGTTAAAGCAGCAATCCAGAGTTTTCCCCTTTCAGGAATTACGTATGATTTTTCAGAAATCCATAAATGTGATTGTTTTATCATATAATGTAAGCAATACATCTTTTTTTTTTTGTTTTTTTCGCTAAGCCCGCCCCCTGCTCCGTAGAGCTCCGTGCAATATGAACTGAGCGCCGGTCAGAACTAACCAATAGCGTTAGACTACCGCTTACATTCTCCAGAGTTAAGGAAGCACCTCGGCTGATGCAGAGTTGATGAACTTTTCACGGACAAGTAAGTCTTTAAAATATAAATGAAAACACAACATGACATGAGAATAATAATTGTAAAACAAAGTGTTTGTCGGCTACAGAAGCACATTCATAAACAAGAAACGTGCAGTCGCCATCTTAAATTACAGAGTGTGATACGCTTGTCAGCCACTAGATGGTGCCATCAAATAAAAGAAATACTCCGGACAGCCGCTTTAATGAAACATTTTATCTGGCTAAAGACAGGTTTTTAAAATGGGCATACATTCGTTATTTAAATAAAAACCAATAAGAATTTTAGAAAAAGGCTAGTCGCCAACTCCAGTCCTCGAGAGCTACCATCCTGCACATGTTAGCTGTTTCTTTTCTCCTACACACCTGATTGAAATGAATAAGTAATTAACAGACCTGTGCAGAGGTAAGGTGAGGATTAAATTACTCCATTCAGGTGTGGCAGAGCAGGAAACACAGAAAACTAGCAGGATGGTAGCCCTTAAGGACTGGAGTTGGAGACCCCTGCTTTAGACACTTCTGCATACAGTAAATCAAATATTTGTTGAAGTAAAAGAGACATTCAAAGGTTTTTTCGTAAATTTGGTAAAACACTCAGGTATAAGCTTACAGTATGACTCCTGATGACTCCTTTTCTTCTACTGATCAACTCCAGCAGCTCTCAGACTTAAGTTATCTTACAAAGTTTCCATCATTAAAAGTCCACCTTTGAACTTTCAATTCAGGCTACAACTGTTTGCTCGAACTGTTGAAACCGAGTTGTTTATGTGATTATGTGCATGGCTGTGCACCGCGCTGACTCTGACTTCTCACCGCGGGAATAAATTACCAATGTTAATCTCCCGTATCAGATGGTCCCTCCAGTGCTTTGAATTTGTTTAAATTCTAATGTTGACATTGCTTGACCCTGTTTTGTTTACCGCATCTCAGCACATCTCCAGAAGACTAGAGGTGAAGATACTTCTGTTTATGACTTCACACAATCCATCCCAGCTCGAGCTGCGAAACAACTTATTTCAAATGCAAATGATCAGAAAAGGATATTAGTATGGGTGGTACAAAGGAGAACCGAATCCCTCACAGGACTAAAGAAGACACTCAAAACAAAAATATCACACATCCTTGCTGATCTTCAAGGCACCCTGAAGAACTTTTCAAAGTTGCACCTACAATAGATACATGCTGCATATAATAAAGTTTTTATAGAAGATGCACAGTGACTGGTTTTCTTGCCCATAGTGATTTTACCTTAAGTGCATCTTGAGTGTCGTCCAGGCAGTAGATCCTGATGTGATAATCCAAAGTGGTGCAAGAGACCGGCCCAAAAACAGCAAGCTTCAGCCTCTTTGCAGCTGCTTTGCCAATCGACTGGCCCACCAGGCAGTACGTCCCTAGTGTTTCTGTCAGAATGTGACATGCCTCTGAGTCCATCTGCACGTAGCAGGGGGTGGTGAAGTTTTCCTCTCCCACTACAACTACATCCTGTTGGGAACAAACACACACACAAACTAGGGTAAAGCACATATTTAGGCTGTCGTGTTGAGTTTACAAGTCTATCCTATTGCAGGTTGCCAGATTGCAGTTAAGATGTATTTTAAATCATTTAAAAGATGAGATAATTTGTTTTGTTGCAGAAAAGAAATTCCAGCACACTATCATAGTTGTTGGTGGCAATGAAACCTAAAAGTCCTATATTATGCAAAATCTAATTTTTAGAGGTTTTGACCATGTTATATTGTTATTCCCTCATGAAAAACATCCCCAAAGCAGTTTTTGGCTTCATGCATGCATTTTCCTGTCTCAGCTGCAAATGACTGGTCCGCCCAGCAGCTGCAAAAACCTGGATCGAGTTGTTGTTGAGACATTGTTGCTCTGCTCCTCCCCATCCAGGTAGTCTCAAGTTCAGATCCCTCCTCCCCTGGACTGTAAACACTAACACCCAGTCTCTCTGTGTAGCTAGCAGGAAGTTTAAGCTCCACAGTTGAGAAGAAATTATTTCTTTCCTATCTAGTCTGCATTTTAAATAATGCCTAGAACCCATAAATGGATTTTTGTCTGCAAACAAACAGGATCCTGTCCAGTCTTCCTGGTTGAAATGGTTGGATTTTATCTCCAGGACCTCTCAAAAACCGAGTCAGAATGTGAACGTGATTCCACAGACTGCTTGTTAAACCACCGCCAGTACCAAAGTGGGTTTTCAGATAGATTACTTCTTCAATTTGGTGACCTTTCCAATGTTAAAACCAACCGATAGATAGGCCAGGGCGGTGAGTATAACCAAAATGCTAACTGCTAGCTAAATGGTTATAAAGTTCAGGGATGGACAGGAATAATAATTCACGTGTGGATCTGCTACCATCTCAGCCGCCTTTTCTCTGTTCATGTGGTGTGCGTGTGCGTGCAAGCGTGAATCTGTTGTCTCTGGGTCTGCAGCTGTGTACTATTGTGGAATTCATCTGGGGGAGGCAGGGTTTGATTGAATGCAAGCGTTTTATTTCCAGGTTGAAGGAATGGGTCAAAAAATAACATATTTCATAAAAAATGACATCTCCATAGTGCCAATGTTAATATTTTATCATACATTGTGCCTATCGTTGTTCTAAAAGGTGTAAACTAGCAACTTTAACTTTTTTCTTAGCAAAGCATTGATTATAGAAGAGCCACACTTTAGTGATAAACAGAGAAAAGTTCAGCTAATTGTGAGTTCAGAGAGAATCCCGTTCATGTTCCCTCTCCTTTATTTGTGGGTTCATTTGACCAAACAAACACAGCTTTTGTTAAAACCTGGCTGTTGTTTGAATGGGCTTTATTTGTGAGTTCACAGGCTTTATAGGCTTTATTCTATCAGCAAACATCACACAACTGGACCTGCATTTGGAGCCATTCCCAGTAACATAAACAACCTGACGGTAAACAAAGCGTTGGTTTATGCCAGATGAACTCAGATCATGCAAACATGTTTTTTGAGTCTCACTAAAGCTCTTTTCTAGATATGGTTTTTAACAAATAATTTCTCCACAGAAAAGTTTAGGTGGAAACCTGTAAACTCGTGTCTGAAAGCAGATCAGGACGTTTATTAGGAGAACAATAACACTTGCTCAGAGCGCTTGCCTGTGAAATTTGCCAGTCTTAGAGCAATAATCTGCTGGCAGTTGTTCGTGTCATTTTCACAGCTCCCTGTAACCGCCCCGGTTATGGTAAATCCATACTGTGTTTTGGGCTCATTGGGGACATGCGGCCTCATCAGGCTCTTTTTATCTGATTTCAGCGTCGTTAGCCGTGTGCGCTGAAATAATTGGGGATCTGTGGCTGCAGATGCCGACGCACTGTGGAATCGATGTTCTACATGCACGCGTGTGATCAAAATATCGAGTTTTGATTCCCAGTTCATGAGGAGTTCTGTTCCCACAGATGAGCTGAATCAATACAAAGAGATAGGAAAGCAATATGGTCTGAATTTGTTATTACTGGTAATCACAACCGTGGCTGCTCCTCCCGATATGAGGGGGATTCAATTACCTCCCGCTGACTGTTTTTCTTTTCTTTTTTCTGGGAGGTGGGGGGTGCTTTCTGATGGGAAATGAATGTTCAACAGCAATGAGAGAAAAACAAATCGACTTCATGATGAAATTTCCCTTTTCATTTTTCTCATCTTTATTCACTCGAACCCCGTTCTTGTGCATCTTTCTCTCTCTGTCTCTCTCTCTGTCTCTCTCTCTCTCTCTCTCTCTCTCTCTCTCTCTCTCTCTCTCTCACACACACACACACACACACACACACACACACACACACACACACACACACACACACTGAACCCTATGCATGGCTAATTGTGCAGAGACATTGTGTTGAGCTGTGATAAGCAACAGAAGACAGCATACGGGGGCCTTGTTGACACAGTGATGCTGCAAGACAGCCTTATCACCCACACCCACACACAACGATACACACACACACACACACACACACACACGCATTCTCACATGTAAATGCTGTCATGCACACATGAAACAGACTGCTGAGGTTGAGACTGCATGCTGAGAAACACGGGAAGAGAAGGAAAAGAAAGGCAGAGAAAAAGGAAGGATAGAAATATAAGACAAGAAATGAGAGGAGAGAAGGATAGCAGGAGCATAACAAATTGCCTCTGATAGGAGTCTTCAACCCCCTGCTTGTCTGCTAGCCTGTAGACACTTTCTATTTACCACATTTTCTCTTCTTTTCTTCGCTTTCTTCCCCTTCTTGCCCACATACCAACAGTAGCCGTGTAATTCTGGCTATTCTTCTTTAAGTGTGTATATATGATGTGTGCACACTGAACACATTTTAATAATTTGGCTGAGGATGGGTGCAGCTGTGTCATTCAGACTTTCCTTTATGTGGAATATTTAGCTGCATGGGTCTATTTATGAATCTAAATGTGCAGCATGTTAAAGAAAAAACATTAAAGCACATTTGCAGCAAGGTAAAAAGCTCTGTGAACATCCAGTGCACACAAACAAACACGATCAGCTGCTGAGCACTCACCTCCCATTCTCCCATGGCCAGCTGGTTCTTGAGCTGTATGAACCAGTCTTCCTGGACGTTGTATGCACAGTGGTGGATGGTGAGGATCACTGGTCTGGTCAGCAGGGCTCCTGGAGGGCCACAACTCACCACTGGGCTGAGAACCGTCTGAATGTCTTCTACCGGGGGTCTGAAAAAGACAGATAACGCTGAAGTGAAACTATCAACATGTTTTGTCAGGTTTAGCTGCTAAATGCTGAGTTAGTTTGTGTTATAATGAAACACTGTTCCACTCAAAAATGGATTTTGGTTGTAATCTTGTGAACAGTCTGTTAAAAACGTATTAGAAATGTGTGATGGACTTAAAACATGTCTTCTGTTTTACATGCATGTGTGCGTTTAAGCCTGGTTCACATGGCAAGATAAGGGCTACACACTCTTCCCCTTCTCTTAAAGTTGTGCACAATTACCATACCAACTCTAAGGATAATCTTATCAGATAATCCTACCATGTGTGGTGTGTTATGAGCGCTCTGGTCTGCTTGAAAGGACGTTGGGACCGCTCTGACCATAAATCCGGGCTTTCAAAAATGCCGGATTGTCTTGGTCTGATTTTCGGAGCAAACCAACGTGCTGCATGTCGAATGTGACGTGCAGCCAATCAGAAAGCGAGGTGACAGAAGAACACAGAACGCCATGTCTATTTACTTTGAAACCACGTTTTTACCCAAACCCTAGATTTTCCCTCTGAGCGGGGAATGCTGTGTAGAATTTGCCGAGTACCACACACCTTGTGACCAAAACTGGTAAATCCATGATTTGTTATCACCATGTGTGTGGTCTCATATGAACTGGGCAAAAAGACTACTTAATCATTTGATGAGCTCAAATCATCTATATCTTCTCTGCTGATTGTTTATGCATCTTGGAAGAATGAAGAGTTAAAAAAATCCACAATTGCAGATGCAAGCCACCTAGGATGTCAGGAAATGTGGAAAAATACTGCATTTGAATGCTTTAATTGATATTACTGTGGAAAAACTGCTGAATAAGGATTTTTTCTGTCTGTGAATTGTTGTCTATGAGTATCTCTCTCCCACACAGAAGTTTTAGTGTTTCCATAATTGACTTGCAGTCTGAACAAAAGTCTGTCACCTGTGGTGTACCCCAGGTTCTGGGACCAATCCTTTTTCTTTTCTATTTGCTTCCCTTCAGGCAGATTCTCAGTAAGTTTGTTGGTCTATCTTGCCACTTCTATGCTGATGACATTCTATTGTATTGTTCTGTAGGTTCAAATGAGCTCCATAAATCATCTGAACAAATCTTGTCTGAAATCAAGCAATTGTTAAATGAAAATTACTTGAGTTTGAATGCAGACAAAACGGAAGTTCTCATAGTTGTGCCTGACAAGGAAATCCCTGGTATAAAACAGCACATAGGTTTCCTGTCCTGTTGTCCAACCATTTGTACGGAACCTAGGTGTCACACTTGATTCTGCAATGTCGTTTGAACGGCATTATAATCAAATCATTAAAAACTGCTGCTTTCATCTCTGGAACATCTCTAAATTAAAACCTTTAATTTCCAAGTCTGATCTGGAGATGGTCATTCATGCTTTTGCTTAATCACGTCTGGACTACTGCAACAGTCTCTTAGCTGGTCTAAATCTCAAGCAGCAAAAACACTAGTGCAAAATTCTGCTGCACGAGTGTTATCTGGAGTTCATAAACATTCTCACATTACTCCTGTCCTGGCCTCGCTCCACTGGCTTCCTGTGAATTTTAGAGTTCATTTTAAAATCCTACCTTTAACTTTTAAAGCCTTACATGGTCAAGCACCCTCATATATAACTGATTTGGTGCAAATCTACATTTTGTTGCCTGAGATCAGAAGGTCAGAACTCAACTAAACTCCTGTGGTGATTGCTCCTTTAAGGCTATGGCTCCACAGCCGTGGAACGCTCTTCCTCTCTCTCTTCGTTGTGTTGATTCCTTTTGCGTGTTTGAAAAACGTTTAAAAACCTGGCTTTTTAAACTCGCTTTTTCATAATTTTATGGCTGGTCTTATTCTCATGTTTGTTTATGTTCTTGTATTTTATTCTGTTTTAATGTGAAGCACCTTGTAATTTGTATCTGTGAAAGGTGCTAGAAAAATAAAAGTTACTTACTTACACCTACACTGTCCAACTACAGCCACATTTAATAAAACTTGAAAAGAAGAGCAAAGTTTAGACCGACTTCTACACTGTAGTCAGAAAACTGCTCTTTTAATCTGAATGTCATGTAAACAGTTTTTAAAGAGAAACATTTGCAGATATCTAAACACAAGTTTGGTGATAGTGGGAGAAAGCTTATAGTTGCATAAACTAAACATTAACAAACAGAACAAATCCGAGCAGCGACAGAGGAGGAAGAGTGCAGTCAGCAGCAGCTGGATTGTGGCTAAAAGGCAGAATGAAAAAAGTTCACAGACTCTTTTGCTTTTATGGTACATCTGGGCATTGGAACCTCGAGCACTTATCAACTAATGGGCTCTATGTTACAGTACAGCTAAATAATATTGGATCTCCTCTACTGTGAAACAAGTGAAGCTATGCACATTGAATTCCATTAGTATTCATTATTTAGAGCCCGTCTGCCATTAGTAAACCTAAAAACACGAGTCTTATACCTCATGAGAACTTAAAAATAAAGGCTGGGTGATATATAATCACTGGGACTGCAGTGGCACAAATAGAGCTAATAGATTTACAATTATTTCACTGATCTGTTCTGAAATGCATCCCTTTATTGGTCACATATGCTCCTATTTCATCATCATGCATGGAGAATGACAATAAATGATGTGAATTGTGTATGAGGCTGAACTTCTATTCTGAGAAGTTAAACCACATGATTCTCGCTCGCTAAGTATTGCTGAGGTGAGTCAGTGTCTCTTGCTTTGTAAGTTTTGCTTGCCAGTTATTGAGCGGAATGAAGATAGAGGACGTAGGAGACATCTGACTCTTAGAAATACTGTAGCGAGTAGCATGGGGTGTAATTGTTATCGATTGCCAATGATTGAGAAAAAAAAGCCACAGCGAAATGCATGGGACAGAAACACGGCTTGGTGTGTGTGTGTGTATGTGTGTGTGTTTTAAAGACTCAAAAGCAGTGTGTCCTGTCAATTTCACCACATAATAAAATACAAAAATCTCCTTTGTCTTTGGAGCACAACACTATTCTAACTCACACATGAACAGATTTTAGGAGTGAAAGATTACAGTACAAGTAATAGGATTACAGTAATCCTCAAACTAGCCACTAATCTGTTAGTTATTGTGTAAGAAAACAGATCTCATTTGCTTTAAAAGCTTTTTGTTTGTTCTTTAGCTTTCAAAGATTCCGTGAAGTCAATGCAAATCAGTCTGCTGCACTATAGTGAAAATTAAGTTAAAGCATTTAGGAATAATTAGGAAGTGCTTTACATTTGGGCAAACGGTACCGACTGTAAACGTAGAATATCTGATGGAAATGTGAGTGAATTCAGTGGATTACAGAGCAGATTAGGATGTTAATTAGACACTTATGAAAATGTCAGATATCTGCTGGTATCAAATGACCTCTGCTGAATCAGAAGAGGGTGTGTTTGAATTTAAAGGTGTGGGTGACTGAAAAACCATTTTTTAATGATTATTTCTTATTATAATAAGTCATGCTGAGTTTTATATGCAGGTTGAACATGAAAATAGTCTCCTACACCTATCTCCTGCATTAGCTTCTGAAGAAAATAGACGGTGAAAAAGGATTTGAAAAGCCTCACAAATCTACATCACACTGTGAATTAGCATACATGGCCTCGCCCATCTTGGCTTGTGCCCGCCCACAGGGGGACTTTTTTTTGCAGGGAGGAGAGAGCGGTGAGTGTCTCGGTGATAGTGACTTTGCAACATGGCTGAATGCTTTCTGTTATCCAATCAGAAGCAAGGTGTGTGTATATCATTAATAATAATGAGTAATCCTGCTGTTTTCAGCCCACCTCTGCACCAGCAAACTTCTGCATCACAGATCAGGAGCGTCATTAGCCTGGCCTGCCAGACTCGTCCTCTGTCTATTCTACACAGAGTAAGAGTCTGGATACGCAGAGGCAGAGAGCACCATGAGGGGCGAGACTAGCCAGCTCAAAATTAACCAATCAGAAAAAAGGCGGAAATGACTACTGTATCGTGTGACGCTGTAGTTTTTTAGCTGTATTCAAAGATGGCGTCTGGCGTACATTTGGAGCCAGCTGGTATATTAAACTTTTTCCGAATCCAGTCGGTATCATGGCGCAAACATCTTTCTTTAGAAGAAAGGTTTTTAGCGCTTCTTCTTGTTGTGGTTTTAAAGACATGTCCAAGTCATTTATGGTGCGTTCCAGTTGTCCTCGGAACTCCTTTTTCCGAGATAAGTTAACCGTAAATGATGCAATGAACTTGGAATTCCAAGCTGCGAGCTCATACGTTTCAGAGGACCCCGAGATCACCATTTTAAAGATGGCCGCGCCCAGTGCTACCATAGTTGTTGTCATCTTTATTATTTTCATCATTTATATGTTCTGCTTTCTTTCTTTTTGCTATTGAACAGCACCGAGTTGTTGTTTATTCTTGTTATCAATAGTTACGTTGCTGAAAACATGAGCATTGCTGCCGAAAATGACCGGTGTTTATGGTTTTTTAACTGTTCCTGGTGTTTACATTTTGACGTTTGATTTTTTTAATGTTTTTTTCTGGTTTCATGTGGTTGTTCCGAGTTGGAATCTGGAACGCATAATGGGCTCGTTACGTCATTTCCTAATCGGAAATTCCGAGTTCTGAGGACAACTGGAGCGCACCATTAGAACAGAGGAAAGAGCTGCAGCGAACTCCTCTTCAGACGCCATATTCGTTGTTTATGAGAAACTGAGTGCCGCGGTGTGTGACGTACGTGTGACGTACGCTGCTCAGCGCTGATTGGTTTGGTTAGAATTCTCAGGGGGTGGGGTTATTTGAATGGGATCGTTACCAGGCCCTTTGCTTCCCATAAGGAAGCATTGGCATGGCTGGCCAGGTTACAGCATCATAGCTTTTTTTCCCCAAAACGTACTCATAAGACATTGATTTACACTAGAGAACACTGCAAATGTGTTGAATAAACGAGTAAACCACACCTTTAAGAAAAAAAAACAGCAAATTTTCTTTTTAAACCAGAAAAATTCCCATGCAACAAAAACATAAAAGTCAGTGTTGAGGAAAAAAAAAAGTCCCGACTGAGAGGAAACTACAAAGTAAAGCAAAGGAATAAAAGGAGAAGAACAAGCCTAGAAGAATGAGGGATGAAACGTACCTTAAGCTGTCCTTCCTGTGCACGGTCACATGCATCTCGTAAACCCGACCCTGAGGAACAGCACCTGCTGGCACCAACAAGCTCACACCTGCATCAGCAAGACAAGACGGGGGGAGAAATAATACGTTTCTCTACATTTATTAATTTCACCGTGCACAGCTGAATTATTGAATGTGCAAACCAATTATCATTTCATCATGATGATGAATTTTAAAACAATCTTCCTAAAGGCATCCAGCGCACAACCTCCTCTTCATCAACTGAAATACGCAGCAATGTTTTATAGATTTTTGAGAACTGCTTCATATCAGCTAGTTACATTATTCATTATTTTTGCCAGCTCACTGCTTTGGAATTCTCACAGAAAAATATGAAAAAAATAAAATAAAATACGAGCACTTCTTCCTATTAAAAGTGTGGACATTATTGATAGGATTTGACAAACATTTGATCTTTTTTGAGTGCTCACATGGGGGAAAATTTTAATCAAATGGAAGTAACATTCTTCCTTGTGGGAAAAGTGAGCACAAAAAGATCTTCTTGTGGACATTTTGCTTAATTATCTCCAATTCATCGAAGGTTTGAGGGTTTTCTGGAGTGTACACAGCATTTCTTATTCTCTTATAACATTTCATCTGGTTTCTAAGCCGGGCTATGATTTGGGTGTTGGATAATGATGCTTTTCATAATATTTGGAGCTTTTTATTGGTGGATTTGAATGTCAGAAGAGGATCAAATTAGATCGGAAATGGTCCACTTCTGGTTTTTAAACACAATCTAGGATTCAATCAATAGCGGTAAGTTGCCCTCCTCAATAAACCACAGCCTTTTGAAATGCTGGAAGAACGATCTTTCTCTCTTCTGATCTGCTCCGTAAAGAGTCTATCAAACAAACCTTCACCAAACCAGTTTAGACAATTTTAGCTTTATTTTATTTATCAAAGGCACATTATTCCAGGAGGGTAGGTCTCCATTTACAAGCTAAATGTCAAGTTAATATTTAGCTCATTTCATTTGTTATTGAGTTGCTTTATTAGCATCCCAAACACACTTTGACAAAGCGGAAATAATTATTCATAGGTCATTTGATGCATCTTTGCTGTTGAACTCAATTTGGTGTAAATTATTGGTATTTGGTAAACATTTGTAAATATCTCACCAAGCTTTTACCTCAACAGCATTTGAGTTTAAAGCTTAAGATGTGGCAACGCTAAATTTTTAACCCACAGACTGAAAAACAGGTTTTTGATGATAAAAGTCTATGTTTTTCTGATTACTGAAAGCTAACTGGAAACATTTAAAAGTAATGTCTGACATTTTTCTGGAACATTTGTTGCCATATTGATTGAAATGCTCTTCACATGCTGATGGCAACCAATAAATTTAATGTTTTGTCAACAAAAATGAAACATTTTAATGGTCTCTGAAATGTACAATCCTGGAAAAATCTCATCCAATCCAGTGCTGGTCCCCCTTCCAAATGATTGGCTCATCAAACGTCTCTCACCCCGCTGCACAGAAAACCCTTTGTGCACGAAACGCTTGTTCTTGGCAGAAAACAGGAAGCTAGCTGAGCTGCCTAGTGTCCTGTTTTGTTTGCAAATCTCTTTTAAGGAGTTGTTTTACACGTTCTGTTTAGAGTTTACTTTTGTTCTTGTTGGCAAACAAACTAAGTCTCAACTCTGTTGTTTTCGTGAGAATGAGTGTGTGTGTGTCCTGTAAGTTTTGTTGGTGGTGGGGTTTCCCCAGATTGTCTGTGGCACTGATCTCTTAAGATTTTGAAGTTAAGAAACAACCAAGAATGGTAAAACTGCCTCATTTTTCACCATAAAAACACCACATGCTAAACTGAAATGTATGTTACGTGCTGGTGAAAACGTACCAGAATTGGGGACAATGAGGTGTCCTCCTTGACTGTTGAACGATCCGTGTGCAGTACAGGAAGGATCTCGGGTCCGAGCCAAGCTCTGGTTGCGAAGGTTCATGGTGTCGCTGTTATCCAGCAGAGATTGAGTAATCTAGGGATAAACAACACATCAGAGACAACAAAACATGAAATAAGGAGAGAAATGAGTACTGACTCAAACTCGACACTGCTCTGCTCAGCAAACATCAAATCAACTACTAACCTTTTCTATATTGACCCTATGAGAATGGACAGAATGCATAAAGGTGAGCTGTAACCATACGTCATGAATGCTTGATAACCCTGATGACACATGCATTTAAATGGATTAAGATTAATGTCAAGTCCTTTAAAGATGGATTTTAATGACTCCAAAAGTTCACGAATGCATAAAAACCTTTCAGATGTGGAGTTCTCCTCCCGTGGTTGCATAGCTTAATGCCTTAAAGCTGTTTATGTTGTGTAGAAAACATCTCAATTATCTATAAGGCACAATCATTCTGTAGTTTAACCCAAACAGCCTATTTTGGTGAAGTCTGACCTGCTTTTTTCTAACTCTGTGGTGTAGAAAAAAGATGTAAATTCTCATTTAAGCCACGCAAAGCTGGTAAAAATGTATAGTGATGACTACACTTTTAAAGTATATATCTTTAATTTCGTTTGACAAGGTCAGTTCTAGCTACAGTCAGAGTTTCACAAGCGGGGCAATTAAAACACACCGATAGTAATAGATGGAATCACCCACAAGTCCCACTCATTTGTAGCGCTCAGAGATGAGAAGCTCAGCTCTTGTATCGCCTCAGGTCAGGTACTACGATGAAACTGAGTGGTTTCATCTGTATTTGTGACAACCCGCTCTAGTATGCAGACCATGTAGTTGACAGAGCAGAGGGAGGAAACTGGGGCACTGAGCTGCATGTATACTAATAGTGTTTGCTTTTGTCTTTCACTCCAAATAGTTGCACGTTTTAGTCCAACGTGTTCCTCTTTCACAGGAGGAGAATTTTCTCTAACATATTATAGTGAAACAAGATGATACTAGATGGTAAAAAAAAGGAAATCTGCAACTATCAGTTGATATAATTGTAACGTTACCTTAGGAGACAGTTTAGAAGTGAAATCTCCGCCGAGGTCATCCTGCGGTGTGACCAGACCTGATGAGTTGTAGACTTTGATCTTCAAGTTAGGAAGAGGATCCAAGAGAGGGGAGTTGGTCATCGGGATTTTATCGGACACGTCGTGAAGTGCGTAAACTGGACCTCGATACATCGCGGCTGCGTTCGTCAAATCAGGGGGTGCTGTCAGCAGATCGGCTGCAAGGATAAAACAGAGAAAAGGAAAGATACCGTCAAATATATGGAGAAATAAAACATAGAATAGATGGAGAAAACTGGGTGTGAAAGGGATTGAAGGTTAAATCTAAACATTTTATATTCTCAGCATTATAACTGCAATCTGTGGCTGTAATATGGGAAATCAGTGAACTGGAGTAAGGGGAGTAGGACGAAGCCAGGCGAGGTTGTTGATAAGGTATCTGAGGCAGGTATGATAGTGTAATACAAAGGAGCACGACCTGGATGAAGGACTAGTCATGGCTGCTGCACACGGAGGGGTGAAGGGTGGTGGGCACCAAGAAAAACACAGAGAGTGCAGACTATATGAGTATCTTCAAAATGTTTAAATTTACAAACTTTTGCAAGTTAAAGCATCTTTTTATTTATGTTTCAACAAAAAACGTGCAATTCTGCATCATGTTGATAAAGAGGAATGTAGCAAACGAACAGGATGTGCAGGAATTGTCAGAATTAGAGAAGTTAGGATCTCTACGGAAATGATAAATGGTCTTTTTCATTGTTTCCTGTCATTAGAAAATGGTCTACTGCAAGAGTCAGCCTGGCAGATCTCAGGCCTTCTAGCTGTCACAGTAATCTGTATATATTTCATCTTGTGTTTTCTCTACTATGCCTTGGTTGATAAAGTCTTCCTCACACGGTCCAACTGTTTCCACGAAAGCTCAATAGGGATCAGATCCTGTGCTGGCTGTTCCATTACAGTCAGAACTCTATCTGATTCACAGTGTGTTAAATAAAGCTGATAAATGTTGTGTTTTGGGCCATTCTTCTATTGTAGGATGAAATCGGCCCCAATCAAGTGCAGTCCACAGGGTACGGCATGGTGTTGGCACATCTTACCTTCCTTCTCTGTACAAATCTACTTCCAAAGACTCTCCAGACCATCGGGCTTTGCAACACAATAACGAAAGTGTCCTCTAGAAATCAGTTAACTTCCAAAGGTAATAACTTGGATCGGCAGCTAAAACAAGAGCGATAGTTATTTGTTGTTAATGAAGTCTTTATGAATCATTTATAATAATAATAATAATAATAATAATAATAATAATAATAATAATAATAATAATAATAATAATAATAATAATGGATTGGATTTATATAGCACTTTTCAAGACACTCAAAGCGCTTTCCATTATTCATTCACTCTCACGTTCACACACTGCTGATGATGGTAAGCTACTATGTAGCCACAGCCGCCCTGGGGCGGTCTGACAGAAGCGAGGCTGCCATTCTGCATCATCGGCCCCTCTGACCACCACCAACACAGGCAAGTCGGGTTAAGTGTCTTGCCCAAGGACACAAAGTGGGTGTATTTTCGTTGGTCAATTGCGGACCCGAGTCGTAGATTTTTTGACACCAAAGACTGGATAAAAGCTCAATAAGCTGTCATTGGGTCAGTCATACTGGACAACCACACACCTTCAAATCACCGTTTTTCGTCACGACTCTGTTAACGACAAAATATTTGTCTACCACGACCGAAAAACGCACAATGTAGCCCGGTATAATTCCTGACAATCCTCAAACTCGACACAGATGTGCTTTCAGATGGAAAATCTCTCAGATTATGCCAAAACAGAATATAATTTGCAAAGTTGTATTGTAACCAAAAGAGGTGTTTGACTCATTTTCCTTTACTTGTTAATCACTAAATAGCACAAAACACGTTTATAATTTAGACCAAAACCTAATTTGTTTGCTCCGTTGCCTCACAGTTGAAACACAGCAGCCACATCTAAAAAAATACATGTGCTCTCTATGGAGGCAGGAGGCCTATCCATAATTAAAATCATCATAAGTCACAGAAATCTGCTTTGATCGCAATAAGGCCAGTTAGTGAGAACAAACCCAGCTTTGTTCACACCACGCTCTTTTTTTGGCCATGGAGTCTAAAATCCTGTTGTTCCCTCCATGAGATCATTCTTTCTAATTTTAAAATAGCTCATTATAACCCTGTTTCACCACCACTACACACACACACACACACACACACGCACACGTCACCTATCAGTCTCCTGCTCTCTCCATCACCAGGCTGTTTACCCTTAAAGCCAGCGGGTATTCCTGCCAAATCATTCCTGCTGAAATTTAATTAACAACTAGTGGAAAAACCAGCGAGTGAAGGAGACAGAGAGAGATATGTTCAAGGACACGATTCTTCATTAAACCCAATCTGAGGTGGTTCCTCCTTGCAGAATGACAAGCATCCTAATGCATTTCAGATAAAATGTCACCTCATCTCTCCACATTCAAAGGCATTCTATACTGAATACATATCATTCTATATAGATGCAGCGTTAATCAATGGTTTTCTATATACTGTGGCATTCATTTTAGTTTTAATCCTTGAACTATTTGTGAAGTTAAAGGAGTTACAGAAATTTCATTAGGATGCGTTACTGCATTAAAATGATCAAATCAAATAAAACAGTGAAGAAATTATTATTGTAGGTTAAATTTTGTTCAAAGTTGGTGTCAGGACCCTACTGTGGGTCACCAGGAACTACTCAGAGGGTTTTCAGAAATCAAAATAAAACTGAAAAACAATTGCTCAAGCTATATTACTAGCATAAATGTTACAAAAACTCAAATAAAACATCACATATGGATGCACGTGAACATGAGCAGAAGCATTTTTTCGTCATGCCCTGAATTATTCAGCTTTTTCAGCATGTTTGTATCGTCACATCACAGATTTGTGAGGTTGCATGTCGACAAATGTTATTTTGTGGGTCTGAAGCTGAAAACTGTAGTAACCAATGGTGTCCCACCAAACAATCAGTCCAGACCACTTCTGTAGGACGTGCAGACTAGGTCTTTGCGCAGTGGGGTAGACTGTTTGGATATTATTCATATTGTTGCCATTATTGGTAGGAGGGACCGGTGGTGCCAGTGTACGGCAGCCTTGCCTCCGTCAGTGTGCCCCAGGACAGCTGTAGCTATAATGTAGCTCATCATCACCAGGGTGCAAATGTGTGTGAATCGGTGGATGACTGATTGTGTTGTAAAGCACCTTGGGGGGTTCTAGGACTCTGAAAGGTGCTATATCAAATACATATATATTATTTTAAATTGAAACATTAGTGGAGCACATGTTCACATTTCTTCAAGATAATGTCTTTCTTTGAGAGGGGTTTGATGATTTCAGCAAAACAAAAATAACAAAGTAACATCCTGCATATACTAACTCTCTGTCCAAAAAAATCTTGGTAGTAAAATGTTTTATAATATATATATTTGCAGTCAGGCATCTTAATCTGCCAAAAACCGAATAAAAAATAATGAAAAAAGCAGGAACTGTAAGTTTATTTGTTTTCTCATTAAAGAAGAATGGAGTGTTTTGTTACTAAAACCCAAATCCATTTATCTTTAAAGCATCCAGACTAGACTGCTGGCGGTTTTATTTGTGTTGGTTTCAATTAACAAAAAACATTTTTAATCAAGAAAACAATTAAGACATTGGATGCACAATGGACCATGCTGAGAAATGAATATATTTTCTTTTGCTGTTTAACTCTAATCATATTTACTCCACCGTCTGACAAAAATACAAACAAAGATTTAAATGATTCCCACTGAATCCCTACCAGTTCCTGCCTAATTTCCCTGTTATAGCAAATCTGCAAACAAGCTAGGTTTTGAACGCAAACACGGTCATGGAACACTCATCCCTCCCCTCGGGTATCTTCCCTGAGATGCTTCTACTGGACGAAACGAGAGCACTAAACACCAGTCACCCTTTTCTACATCCAAATGTCTTGTTGTCCATGACTTCAAATAGTGTTCTTCTTTTTGGGACTCTGGTAGTTTGTCCTGAAGTTGAAGTGGTAGCAGCCGGCTCACTGGTGGAGGATTTTAAACAAAAGTGAAAGAATCACTTTATTTATTTATTATTATTTTTTCATCTACACAATATATATCTATACTATGTTAGAACGTTGTTAAGAGGCATGAAAAAAATGTTTTAAGCTAATCTGTTTTCCAAATTTGCCACTGCAGCTTTAAATGTGTGTGAAGAGGATGAAATGACAGCGGAGACAGCACAGAGTGAAATATCGTTCCATTTAAACAGGAAGACAAACACTCCTGTGGTTGGATTCACTGTGATGGAAGAGAAAGAGACAGAGCTAAGTAAAGACTGAGAGGAGGATGCTGATAAACAGGAAATTTGATTGTGCTGAATGTGCAGAGAGAGAGAGAGAGAGAGAGAGAGAGAGAGAGAGAGAGAGAGAGAGAGAGAGAGAGAGAGAGAGAGAGAGAGAGAAAGAACCTGGGGGAGTTTGAAGTGACAGAGAGGAAAATAGACAGAAAAAGTCCATGATGGAGGAGAGCAGCTTCTAGAAGTGATAGATGAACCCAAACCACCCGAGACTGACAGCATGAGGCTGAGGAAGGAAACAAAACGACACAAGAATATAGGCCTTCAAATGGATGTGTGACAGGTGTGATTATTTACATGAAAGCATGGTCACAACTGGTGTGTGCTCACCTAGCAAGCTAGAAATCTGCCCATCTGCCTCTCTTTCCTGCAGTGATGTCACAATATTGGTGCAATCCATCCACACTTCCTGTTTTAGCATCAAAAGCACTTGCTGTGAAGTGTCAACCATGTAAAGAATTCTTAAAGGTTCCTTGACAACTAACTGTTGGTGCAATGTTCAGTATGATCTACATGTAATTGCATGCATTCATAATTGCACTGTTGCTCATCTGCAATAGAACAATTATCTATTTTATTTAGATTTCTTAAAAGATTCCCTTACTGATTTATGTTCATAATGACACTCACAAAAGGAAGACTTAAATCTATTGCTCTTCAGTGTCTATTACATCTTTCTGAAGATAGAATAAAGTAGAATTCACAAGAACATAATAAATATGGGCTACACTGCAAAAAATGATTTCAAAAAAGTTAAAAAAGCCTTGATTTTAGACATTTTATCTTATTGCTTGTCTAAAAAGAAACAATTCCTCTAAATAGCAAGTTTTACTAAAGAAAATAAATCTCATTGTAGGAACATATGTCTAACTTTTTCTTAATGAGATACTTCAACTCATTGTAAGCGTTAATTACAGGTAAGACAATGGTTTAGTTGCCTCCTGATTATACACCAGCACCATGGCCTACAGGTCTAACACCAACCAAGGCACGACTAAACGATCTTGATTTAAGATACAATTGCTTATTTTAATATGCTTTTTAAAAAATTGTGTCTTATTTCTCACTCCATTTAGCTAATTCTTATTCTCAGAGTTGAGAAATAATTCTTGTATTTAGTTCAATCAAGAAAGAAACAATTCAGTTTTAAGAAAATTGGTCCTATAATTATATAAAATCTAAATTAAGGTGTGAAACCTTAAAGCAAGCAAATAATTCTTGAAGTCAGCTTGTTCAAGAGAGCCTAAAACTCTATTTCCTTTTAAGAAATCAAATTTTCTTAAATTATGCATAAACTTTCTTAAAATTGCTTAATCAAGCACCTATAACACTTTTATAAGAAAACATTTATAAAGAAAGAAAGTTTTACTTGTAAGAAACAAAATCTTTCATTTTGGATGATTGTGTCCAGTTTAATAACAAACAGCTGTTAGATGAATTTGATAGTTTTAAGAATTCTAGCCAAGAAACCTTTACTTAACCCATCAGCAGATTTTTCACTGAAAACAAGAACATTTGATCACCTTTAAGAATTTTTACCGTATTTCAAGTAGATCTGTTTTTGCAGTGTATTGTTGAAATAACTTATTTTTAACATTTTTCACAGCTTTAATTTTGGCATTTTGAGTATTCGCGACATTTTAACTTCACCCCTTCTTTCCATGAAAGCGGGGCGTAACGTAATAATGGCGTTTTACCCGTGAGCTCATTCCCAACCGGGAGAGATTCTGATGAGAAACAGGAGCAAAAGCGTTCCACACAGCTGATCCCGTGAGGTCACAAAATCACAGGAGAACTGCAAAACCACCCGTGATTTCAGAAGTCCACACAAAAACAAGCTAGGAGAAAGACGGATGCATGTATCCAAAAAGGTCTGTGGCGGGCAAAGCTATTACAACCGGCTGTGAACCAATTAACCGGTTAATTGTGTACATCCCTACGTGTTTTGGAAATGTAAAGCGTAAAAATAAACTCAAATCATAATAATAGTGCTCCTTCGCTTCTGGGACGCGTTAAAAACGTTACACCTTGCTGCCGGTGGAAAGGAACTCGTCCAATATAATGGCGGCTAATTGCAGTGTATTACGTTTTGCGGCAGTTTCGCGATGCTTTCAATGTCCAGTGGAAAGAAGGGGTTAGTCTTGAAACCACAATGATTTTTTCTCCTAAGTGACCCTAATATGCTGTCATCTCTAAGCAGATGCCAGCAGTTTTTCCACAAAGAATAACTAGCCTTCATTTTAATAAATCTGTCTTAACCACACCGAAACACATCTAAGAACTCATTACATGCACGAAATGTTTTTAATTTCTATATTTCAATATTATAATTTTTTTTTCAACAGCAACAATAATAATAATAATGTATTTTCAGCAACTTAGTGAACACTAGAATTCCAGTAGCTCGAACGTCCATCATTACCTGATCTGGCCGTTTTGATGTTAACCGACTGGAAGCCTCCATTTAGCGCTGAGGTGTCAATGATGTCTGAGTCAAAGTCCCGGTGGGTCTTGCGATACACAAACAGCGCCACGATGGCGGAGATGAACAGGCACATAATCACTGCGATGACGATGCCCACGTAGAGCGCCACATCATCTGTACTTGGAGCAGCTGGAGGAGACAGAGAAACAAGGTGTTGAGATTTCCTTACAGCAAGAGGGAAAGTATCTCCTCTAGAGTGGCCGTCAAGGCCGACAATAACGATAATTCCTGTGGATTAACACTGCTGCAGCAGAGAGCAGAGTAAGACTTTTTGATGACTCTGAGGCATATTTAAAAAAAAAATGTCTTCAACACGTTCCCCGCTCCCTTCAGCTCATCATTCAGACACAAAGAACAACCTCTATAGGTTCATTTCAGATTAGAATTTCAAACCGCCCTCTGGCTTCTTTTATATGTTAATTTGTCTGGACAGAGATATGGAGAGATACCGGAACCTTTCATAAAAAAACACTAACGGCTCCAACTCTTAAAACTTAATAAGGTCGTTAATTATTTTACAGAGGTCCCAGCATCCTTTTTCAATTTGACGGAGACTTTAATATCGCTTCTCCGTGAACAACGGCTGAAACGCCATTCGGCTTTCATAATTTATCACACAAGAAGGAGAAAACTGAAATTTAAACTTTTGAATAATGTGGATAAAAAAAAAGATAAAGGCACACTAATGTGTGAAAGTAGAAGAAGTGAGGAAAGGATTACAGGAGCTCGGTCACGAGAGCTGAGGATAGAGATGTAAAAGTAGTAGAAGGAAAAGACTGAGAGGAATCTAAAGAAGACAGTGAATAAAGGAGGAGAGAAAGAATAGAAGTCGGTTGATAGGTGTGTGGATAAGAGGAGAGAAGTGAGGAGTAAAGAGGCGGTGATTTGGAAAAAAAAGAGGTGCTCAATAAATTCTGAGCAGAGCTACAAAAGAACGGAGGTGAAAACGCAAAATGGGATGAAAAGAAAAAGAAATTCTACATTTTGAACACAAAAGGACCTGTTAAAGTTTCTGGAGTCTTACACAAAAAGGGGACCGGTGGTATAATCATGTCCTCAGCAGCTAGGAGGAGGGGATTTGCATTCAGCTATTAGGAAGACAGAATTGTTAGGAATTCTCCTTTTAATCCACCCTTAAAGTTGAGGAGCAGATAAAAGGCTTTTAGCAACAAACAGCCCGGGCCATTTGCAGCAGGATTTGTTGTTGTCGAACCAGAACAAGTTCAGAAAGCATGAACTTGATTATGCATGAGAGAAACCCTTTGATGAGGCGCGCAAATATGCACGCTCACACATGCATTGGGTTGATCCACACAAATACAGAAGGGAGGTCAGTCGAAGAGACGGGTACTCGTTTACCACTTGAGGGAGCTCTGAGCGCGCGCGCGTGTGTGTGTGTGTGTGTGTGTGTGTGTGTGTGTGTGTGTGTGTGTGTGTGTGTGTGTGTGCGTGCGTGTCATGCACTGCCTTCATATGCTCTGCTCATCAGGGCCAGGTTAAGTCAAATCGGAGATGGTGATGAGCCTAATCTCTCTGGGTGCTTTGTCTGAATAATTGTAAAATCCTGACATTTCCAAAATGTCACAGTGCTGTAAAACCCATGTAGAAGACTGTAATGTGAAATAAGAACATTCACAGCATGATGTTCTTAGTAACTAGATTATAATAAATACAAAAAAATAGAGTTATGATGGATAAAAATGTATTATTTACATTGTCTGAACGTCTTTTGATGACGGAGGAAGTAAAAAGAAATGTTTACTTTTAAAGTTTCTGCAAAATATATTTTAAGTGACATTTTTCTTATCTAATCTTGACCAAAATCCTATTTTATCACCATATCAAGTGCAGATTAGCAGGTAAATCAGTTACATGATGAAACATAATGCTGGGTGTTGAGCTAAAATGTGTAAATGGGACGCTGTAAAAACCTGAGAAGTCCTTACGTTTGGAGTTATCTCCGACTTCAGAACGGATGCTCTTAAAAGAAACTTTCAGAGTGAATCCCAAACCCTTCTGCGACAGTAGAAATGACACATAAACGTGTGATCCACGTTTAAGACCCTTGATCTGTGTTTAACAAGTTCATTTTGAGACAGCGTTAAGTCTCATGGCAGCTCAGACTGCTGGCCAACATCTGACAGACTGAACTTTTAACATTTGAACTCAGATTAGCTCAGTCACACGTTTTCCATCAGTTTTATTTCCTGTAAAGTATTTGATTTTACTTCAGCTACACTGATGCACTAAGTCGTCCTGGTATCACAGTCTCTATTTGTTTAGGCAACAGGGAAAATAAAAGAATAATCCTCTGAAGCATCCTGATCTTAATTATGATCTATTTAGGGAATCTGAGGTTCCATTTTTACTTGAAGGTCTATAACTTCAGAGCCCGTGTGATGTCATTTAGCTACGGGACGCACAACTTTAAAATCAGCTTTGTTTCTGCTTCTCATCTTATTTTAGTGTATTTTGGGACTTTTGGATCTATTAACTAGGCTACACCATGCTGTGTTTACAAAACTGTGTGTGTGTGTGTGTGTGTGTGTGTGTGTGTGTGTGTGTGTGTGTGTGTGTGTGTGTGTGTGTGTGTGTGTGTGTGTGTGTGTGCACGTGTGTGTGTGTTACATCACAGGACTTTAAAGCTTTTCTTCATTGTCTATCAGTTAGTTCCCCAAGTTTCTTCTCTCCCTTCATAACTCACAATATTCTTGCTGACTCCCTCAGTTCACCATCTGCTTTGTGTGTAGATAAATACACACACACACACACACACACACACACACACACACACACACACACACACACACACACACACACACACACACACACACACACACACACACACACACACACACACACACACACCATTAGAGCCTCTACATGCATGAATAACCTACATACAACTGCCGGGTATCCGATTATTTATTTTGCTGCTTTTAAATTCTCTGTTTCATTTCTTTTTTGCTTTAACATCTCTAAACTCCTCTCAACCTCCAGCAAACATCTCGATGTGACTAACTAAGCCATGTGATTTACCAACGGTGCTCAGCAAAAACCAATATTGCATGGATCATTTATTTATATTGATCTTTGATACCCAGATCCCACAGCAAAACTGATGTACTGCAAAAATAATTATGGTTACACAACTGAGAATCAAACCAAAATTACAGACTGAAGGGAAATGGTTGTTAGAAATAATCTGTAGAAAATTAAAAAAAGAGATTTAATTACATGTGATTTTATGAGCTCAATCGTAATCTTCTCCTCTATAGTTTATTGAGCTGCGCTGCAGCTAATTTTAAAATAAATGAAAATATATGTATTTTTTTTAAATGAGCACCAAATTCTATTTTAACTGGTTAAATCCTAATCTGAAGGATTCATAGTGCTTATTTATAGAAAGGCTTTAAGTTTATGGCTAAAAAATAAAAAAAGAACTGTGACTGAAAATAGTGTTTTTGACCAAACCCGGATGAATGAATAACATGTTTGGACCTCTGTGTGAATAGCCATTTCAAAAAACAAAACAATAGTTCATATTTCTGTTTTTACTCTGTTTTTTGTTTAAACGTAGTAAAAAAGGTAGATTTAAAACTGATTTTTTAAATAAAAAATACAAGAACAACTGGATAAAACCCTCTAATGATGATCCTTTTTGTTCACTTTCAACATTTAAAAGAGCAATATGTAAGAATTTTACAATGAAATAATCACAAACCAGTCTGAAACAGATTTCCTTCTCAGCCCGGCTGGGTGGTTGTCAGGTTTTCTCCTTTCAAAAAAGCTAAAGAGGGACGTAGTTACTGTTTACAATCTGTGAGCCCTCGAGGTTGCCAAGTCTGGGCCGAGCTAACACTGCAGTGCAGGCATTTGTAATTCAACTACAGCAGATTAAAAGCTTCAGAGTTGTTTAAAGAACAAAAGCCAGTAAACAGGAGCGACCCAGAAGTTATTTCTTGTACCCTTAAGATGCCACAGCATCTTTTTGTTTTACTCTAATATCAGGTGAAACTGGCTAGAGGCTAATGTTGATTTAAAAATGCTAACAGTGAATTAGAAGCAAATAATCAGCTCTAAAAGTATCTGAAGCTATTTTTTAATTAATGAATCAATCGTGGTGTTTTAATTCCTTTAATGACTCGTTCAGAACTATAACAGCAAGAAAACAACAAGATGGCAAACTCCTCTAATGCCGGAGGCATATTACCGTAATAAGTGTAGTAAGTGCTCCCTAAAGTGAAATACCCGAGTGCTAACACCAGATATGACAATGTATTTATCTACTTGTCAACTTGTATGACTTGTCTTCGTTTGCCATCTAGAATCTTCTGGTTCTGATCCTTCACTGGCAACAGCCATGAAACCCACAGAACAGAAGTGAGAAAGTCACCTTTTGTTTATAAAAGTGGACTGCAGTAACCAAATTTGACCACAGGTTGTCATTCTTACATATTGGACCTTTTGTAGATATACATTTTTATTTGTTTATTGTACTAAGTCCTCCAGCGTTTTTGGATTTCTCTGAAGAGTTTTTAAGGTTGTACAAAACTCAATCTATCTTAAATAAAAATGTGAGAATTTAGGGACATAGTGCATGTTTATGTGTGTATTTATGTACACGTACACCTGGAGTTTGAGGATTTATTAAAAAAAACAGAGGTGCTCTGTTTTCACACGCTGTTGATTTCCTACACTGTTAGCGGAACAGAAATCCATCTCACCCTCAATCAGAAAGAATCACTGTCTATTGATTGGCTGAGCTTTTTGTCATTCTTAGAGTCCGTCCAATCTTTCACTGGCAGGATTTAAATGAGGGGGGAAACAAGGGATAACTCAGATTAGCTCGTCTCTATTTTCTCTGATTTGCATCCAAAGCGGAGCCGAGTACAATCAGGAAACGTATTCAGCTGCCTTTTTGATCCTGTTTGGCACAAACATGCAAACACCACCCATGCTGCATCGCTGCCAGACACATCCACCCAAAGGAACTATCAAGGCTGAATGGAGACAAGAGTAGAAATCAGTCTGGTGAAAATGCATTCACATCTGTGCTTCATTTGTAGTGAAAATAAGTAAAACCCTTAATATTTGGTGGTGAATTTTTTTTTTTTAAATGACTAAAGGCATAGAAAGCATTCTAGCACGAAGAGTGCAAAATAACCATATTAAGGTTCAGCTGAGCTGGGGAAAAGGCGACTCTACAACTCAGAAACATTGTTTTCACACACAACACATGTTGTCTGATTTGGAAACCAGCCTGTCTAGTGTTATGTAGGCCTGGAAGACACAGAATGCTATTTGATTATATCAAACTTAAAAATTGTTTACAATTTAGCATTTTTGGCAGCCTCTTGCTATAGAGACTGCAACCAAATCATTCTGAATGTTGGATGAATCATAACCAAACAGCCCTAACATGATAGAAAGTGGATGAGGGAGATGTTACGGCCCCTATAAGTTTCCCCCGAATCAGCACCTTGGACAGCTCCTGGAAGCTGCCACTCCCCTCTCCAGCGCTGTTCAAGCCTCACAGAAGAAGATAAGGATTCCTCTCGCTACGTGTAGAGTGCTTCCATTACTTTGCTTTCCGAATGGCTTTGTCACTTCCCACAGGCAGTGGATTTGTTTGTTAGGTTAACTAAAACAACCACAAAAGCTGGAACTGAAAAGCTACTCACACAATGGTGAAAAACTGGGTCAAACCCTAAAAAGAACTAACTCAAGAAACTGTGGCACAAAACTCAACATTAAACTCAGTAGTTTCACAACCATAAATTTCTCTAGAAAAATCTAAGAAACAAACATCACAGAAAAGGGGACAACAGCCCACTCTGCACCTCAGAATGTCTGAAAAGCTCTGCTTTTTAAAGGCTTGAGATGTCTAATTGCAGATTCCTTGCAGCTGGTCCTGTGCAGCAGTGTGCCTCTCTCCATGGTGCTGAAATGTAGATGCTGCTGGAGAGGAGAGTGGCAGCCTGCAGGCGCTGTCCAAGGTGCTGATTCTTACGGTGGCCGTAACACCTGATTGTTTAAGGATTCAATTTCTTCTTGTTTTTGTTTTTAATGCGCTGTTAGGAATTGACCCACCATATATATCAAACCTTTTAGCTGGATGTTTTTAAGAGTAGACTAAAGACCAATTTCTATTCTTTAGCTTTTCTAAAGGAGTTGCAGTCAGTCTTGTTTATTTCATGCATTTTAGTTATGTTACTGTTAATGTTTGGATACGAGACAGATTTATTTTCTTTTTTAATCTCTGGTTATATATTCTGTATTGAGAATGTTTTAACTGATACCCTTTTTATTTTCTGTACCTAATTGTGTGTTTTACTGTATTGTGTGCAGCACTTCGGGCATGATCATTGTAGGAGGGTGCTTTATAAATAAATGATGAGATGATGATGATGGTGATGAACCCTGTTTCAGATCTACGTCACACTGTCACTTAACATTGATGGACCCTTCTTGGCTCGTAACAGGGAAGGCTGATGTTGGTTTAGCATCCAGGAAACAGTGAGAACATCTCGGCTAGTAGAAGCTAAGTGTTAGCATTAGCAACTCCACCACACAGCAGAACTCCTTCAGGATTGTGCTATTTGTGGAGATAAAACATCAACGTTGCAAAGCAAACAGAGTCAGTGATAGAGTCGCGTTGCTGTTAGCCAATCAGAGGAGAGATGTTAGAAAATCAGGAAATAAGACTCCACATCCTGCCGTCTGAAGCTCAGCTCTGATGTGGCTCACTTCTAGTTCCTGAAAATGGTGCATCAGAGCGCTCTGATTGGCTCGGCCTACACCTAACTGAGCCAATGGTAAACCTGGTCAGGCTACAATGGACCATGGCTACACAATCGTTTGCTACTCCTATGTTTTGTCTAGATTTCTAAGCTAAGAATCAGGTCAAAATCTGCAAAATTATCTTGCTGTGGGAACCAGGTCTAGTTCTTACAACTTTCATGGACTGCTGCAACAACTAGTTCTGAGCAGAAAAGCCCTCACAAAGTTACAAAGGTGAGAACATTATTGTCAGGTCAGGAGTTTGACCAAAAGCTTTCCCACTTTCAGCTTTTTGGAGCTTCTTGATTTTTATTCCCCATCGTACATTCTCAGAGTTCCACTGTCATCTGGAGGTGTCTGAGAGAAAGTTGTTGCTTTAAAAATTGACCTGACCCTTTTAACCTCCCCCTCTTCTCCAAAACAAATTCAAGTTGATGGTTTGACATTTTAAAAGAACTAAAGAGATTTAACATGAGTCACTAATGTGCACTGGGGCTGGGAAACGTTTTAAAGGAAGACTAAAAGAATGGTAGCACTGGATTAATGCACAAGGTGTGGCTCTGTAGGCTGTGTTTAGATCACACCGTGTGTTTTACACCTGTCACTTTATCTACGAATGAAAAGCTCAAAGCAGCAGAACATAGTTAACATTTTAGCCAGCACAAGTGGCCATAACTGGATCAAACTGAGCTCTAGGAGAGCCAATAAGCCTCTAAACACAAGGTATTCAGCACTACTGTAAAAGCAAATTCTCCTCTGGCGCTGATTCAGAATGGTCTGGCTGCTCTCCAGAACAACCACAGCTGCAACAAAGTCACAAATAGTGAATCAAGTGAACTGCTGCTGAATCGATTCACAGCTGAGATGGAAAGAAAGACAGAATCCAGTTAATTAATGGAACCAGACAGGAGGCTGGGCTGCATGAGTCTTCAGGAATAAACTCCTAAATTCTGTATGAAATGTTCAGCGATGAAGCAATGTTTACATTTATAATCATTTTCAAAGACGCATCCATGCACAGCTGACTCGGTTTATTTGAGGATAATGTCTTCAAAAGCTCCTTCCTCCTTTTTCCTTCATAAGAAATGTCAACTCTACAGGTATTTGTGTGACATTTGGGAATTATCTGAGGGACAAAAAAAAGAGTTTTTGCTTCCTCGTAAATCCAGACAGTGGAGAAATAAAAACAAAATCAAGAGAAAACATCCAGCAAAACCTGAACTTTATTCATGCAACGTATGGTTGAACACTTCATTGTGACCAGCTGCAGAGTGCAAATTAATTCTAAACAAAGCACGGCTATTGCCCAATGCATTTTCACAGAAATATGTCTGCTGATCTAAATTAATCTGCCAGCTCAACCTGTGTAATTGGAGGACTTAAATTGGCTGCAGGCTTGTGAATAAACGAATCGAGGGAGGCTGCTGCAGATTGCCGTTAGGTTTAGGGTCTTTACCTTAGACAGACGACTTCCTGCTGTGACTTTAACTTGGTTTTAAATGCTGAGACTTTGTTTTTGAATACAAAGCAAAGGAACGCACCACTTAAGACATTGCTTAGGACCTGGGGAACATTTATCCCAGAAAAACGATCAACAGAACTCATTAAATCAATTACCCCACCCCTTTGCAGCGTATTAACAACAGTGATGCCACATTTGATGGTTGTAGCTTCTCATAGTGATGACTTTATCTGATTAGTGGAATGCATTAAGTGCAGAGTCAAAGTCAGACCATGGGCTCCCAATGGATTTTTACTTTTGTGGGTTTCATCATTCCTGCAACATATTCTGTGCACAGAACCATAGATGTAACAGAACCTGTACACAGTACTTGAAAATGCTGAAATGCAATTAAATATAAAAGTCAACTTAGTATTTTAATTGGAAATGTTTATGGAAACAATTGCATGTCATGCCATTTCATTAAAAATGTATAAAATAATCACTTAGTGAGTATGTATCGTCATTGCAAAAAAAACAATAAACTAGTGTTACTTTATTTGCAGAACAAGTTGACACCAGGATGACTCTTCATGATAGGAAAATAAACATAAAGCATGGAATAGTTCTCATGGCTGAACGTTGGAAAAGACGAGTAAAAGGTGAAAGGAAGATAAATGATGATAAAACGGAAAATGACTTACATGGAATTTCCAAACCACTCTTGGGCTCAGTGGACTTCTGAAACAATGAACCTTGGGACAAGCAAAAGAAAGGAATGTTGGAATGAATAAAGTGAATGAAATGATTGAAGAATGAGAACAAAATGAAAAAAAAAAATCAACAAATAAAATGGGGCAAACATAAAAGGGCAAAAACTTTAGTTACTAGTTTTTAGTGTCCCTGCTGCTTTTCTCCTGAGCCTTAGCTGTGCTTAAAATTAATATCAAATGAGGTTTGAATGAAAACACAAAAGTCTTGTTAGGCCACAAAAATAAATGCATAAATTTATCTGTGGGGCTGTTATTGCTGCTGTGTCATGTGGAGAGGTCCACTTAGTGTGCAGCAAACCCCAAGGTCTGTGACGGATGAACTTTGGATGTATTGATGTATAATTAAAGTGCTGGTTTATAATTGATAAAGGTAACATAGCAACATGATGCACTTAAAAGCTTCTTGGCAGAACAGCTGACTACAGAAGACTCGCTGATTCAGCACTAAAAGGAGGAGAAACACTAGCCGGGTTAAGTGGGGTTACAAGCACATACTGTAAAAACATATAGCTACACTTGTAAACTCGACAGCTAGAAAGTGGCATTTCATTGGAGCTTTTCAGATGTAAAGGTAGGCATGGCCCTGAAAAAAAAAGGTTTTACTATAAATAGAGGGAGGTATTGATTGGTAGATAATGACAGATAGGAACGTTTAGACGATCTGTCAAAGCAGACATCATAGATTGTGTTCGGTCAGGAGGGCGTGTTTATGGACCATTTCCTCACAGACCTCCTGTCCATAAAGGTTGGATGCATTTTGAAAACCTGGATTATTATTAATATTTATTTATCATTTCAGCCCAGTATCCACACGGAAACTGCATTTTAGTAGCCCTAAAGCTCCAGTTTATTTTTAAACAGGTTCCAGAGTAAAAAAAAAAAAAAAAAAAAAAAATCCATGAAACACCACTTTTGTGATAGCAACACACAACGTTCTGAAAACAATGATCTGATAAGCACCACCTCTAACCTAATGTATGACTTAAGCACTTTACCTGATTGTGTTTGTGCTGCATGCACTACTTAACCTTGTAGTTCAGCTACAGCAAAACCTCCATTCAGTACGGTGGATAAACAATAACATGCATGATATAACTGCCTCACTATGGAGAATTACATGGAAAACTTGGTGAAAAATGTCCGTTTGAATGGTGTACATTTTAGGTGTCAGGCATGAGACCATAGAGGAAAAAGCCTCAGGTTTCATTCAAAAACCCTGACTAAATAGTGCCAGGAAAAAAAAAACATCAGACAAAAAGGAACCAGGACAAACTGCTTCAGACAAAACACTCTCAGATAAAAATGACTAAACTAGAATAATCCAGCACAGGGCACCATTGTCACATCTCGGCTGACTTGGTGTGATGTCATCAATGTGTGACAGCAGCAGATTGGGCTTCTAACTGCACCACTGAAATTTAAATTGTTCTGCCTTTTCACTGTACATTTGATACTCTTTAAGGTGGCTCCTGTGCTCGGCAGCCTTGCCTCTGTCAGTGCGCCCCAGGGCAGCTGTGGCTACAATGTAGCTCATCACCACCAGTATGTGAATGTGTGTGTGCATGGGTGATTGTGTTGTAAAGCACCTTTGGGGGTTTCTAGGACTCTAGAATGCGCTATATCAAATACAGGCCATTTACCATTGTTACCATTTACAATTACAATCAAATACATGAATGCACCTAACAAATGTCACAATGGTTAACATTCAAATCAGCAACAACAATCAGAGCAACACAGTGTGACAGATTTATGCTGTTTTAATTATTATTAAACCAATGTTCAGGAAAACAACGTTGATGAAAACAAGGAGTTAGTAAAATGAAGCATAAATGATTTCGTAGGAGCAACTCCAAAGAGATGAAAACAAAACAGCTCAGTGGAGACCAAAGAGTTTAGGAAACACCACAGGACACGGCTCCCATGCAACAATAAAACAGAGTGACCACAATAGCAGGGGAAGAGCTTTCGGTGTGGAGATGGATTGTTTGATGCTGTGCATACCTGCTGGTTGTTTTTGCATAATAAAAGAGAAATTCAGCTTTCTATCCCAACACAAACGTTACATAATGGCCAGAATCTGCAGTGATTATTGTTGTTTTGAAGCTTGTTCATCAGATTAGATCTGCTCTGGTGAAAGTGTTACGCAGCACACACATAATCGTGTTCATGCGAAGACTCGGAGTAGGTTGGGAGTGAAATGTCACGCTCTCCAGGATGACCTCAGAGTGCATCTCTTCCAAGAACTGTGATCAATGTGTCAGATAAAAGTCAGCAAGTCAAAACACGAAAGAGAAAACAACAAAAATAAAGAAATAAAAAAAGGTTAAAGGTGTACAAATACAGAGAAGCTGGCCCACACTGATATACAAACACAGGAATACAAGGAGGAAAAGTTGTGAGGGCAAAAGAGAGGTCAAATGGATTTCTACTTCACAGGCATCAGCCAGACAACTTTTGGGGAAAAAGAAAGGCACCAAAGGACGATGGAAAGCATGACAAGAGAGAGAGAGGAGTAGAGGGGAGTGCTTCTGAGCACAAAGTCAATTACAGAGCACACTATCTGAAACATTAAATCCCCCATTAAATTGACAGAGCCTTATCGGTTCATTCAAACCCCTGAAACTCTAAAAAACTCCCATTAAAATGTTTAACACCAGGAAACAAGAACCGCCTCAACTTAGCAACGGGATCGTTTCTGTCAGCGTAAAAGGTTGAATTTTAAAATAACTGTTCATTAATCTGATGGATAAACAATAAAAGAATCACCCCACGTCTTTCAAACACACTGTAAATATGTTGTGTGAAAATGCCGAGCGTGCAGAAACTCTATCCTACTGCTGGAGATACGGCGGCACCTGCACCGGAACGGCACGGTTCACAGACTCCGATAGCTACAGGAAACAACTGAAACATTAGTGCTGACATAAAACCACGTCTGTGCTGCCGTTTTAAAGACAGGAAATCAATCATGGGAAATGAGCCTAAATCTATACCTCTCTGGGTTTTATCCCAGGTTCTGTGACCACGAGCTGCTCAGGCTGCGGGGAATCCTTTCCGATGGATCGGAGAAGTGGTACAGTGCACGCCGGGCCAGGAGAGCTGGGCTCGGCTGCATCTACAGTAAATTCTGTCGATAACGAGCCTATGGCAAGGGCTTTCTAAGGAATTGTATTGTATTATTCCTTTACTCAAGACACACAACATCGACTAACTCATCAGCTATCCACGCCCCACAGGGAGAATGCACCTCACATGCATACAGTTTTACTGTATATTTATTTCCATAGAAAAAGTACAGATAAGGCAAGAAAAATATTTTTAAGAAAAAAAATTAAAGGTGTGTGAGCAATGTGTGATCCAAGCAACCAAGTAAAGGAAGATCCATTAATTTAGTTGTTTGCAGTTAGAGAAAAATAAGTAATTTCATTCAAAATAATGATCTACTTATTTGTATTTATGCAGAAGTTACATGTAATTTTAGAGATGAAAATCCAGGTTACAGATTTAAATCATTTTGTGTTGCTATTATGCTTTTTTTGGAGAAAATCCAGCATATCAACAAAAATAACGAGAAGCATCTCTTTTCAGATCAGAGTGGTTTACAAGAAGCTGTGTCTTCAAGTCTGACTTCATTCATGTGACAATCTAATCTTGCAAATTGTTTTTGATTGGTCCTCTCTTTTGAATGCCCATCACCTGCCAAAAACATTTATGAGTATTGCACGGCTTGTGTAGACGATCTGAGTCACGAACGAGCATGGAGCTGTCGTCCATCATGAATTCCCTTTAACTGGAAAAAAAATAGATTTCCCTCTAAAATTAAGAAATGGCCCAAATTCAACTGTACAGCATAAATTATTTACTTTTGTAGAAAAGGAACTGATCTGAGTGTCAAATCTCAGCTTTACTGTTCATTGATACTGAATTCTTAATGATATTTAACTAGCTGGTTAAAGAAACGGAGAATGGGTGGAAAAGAAAATGGGGAAATATTGATGAGTAAAGTTTAGTTTTCTTCACTTTTTCTGACTGCAGAGATTTTTACCTCAATTTAGCTTGACCTAGCACTTGGCTCATAGCTATATGTTACCATCTTCCATATTATTTAAGTCAAAATAATGATCATCCCAGCAAATTTTTACTAAACTTTTTGAGACATGCTTCTGCTGAGCATCATTCTATGTGAGACTGATGGAAAGTGAATAATTAATGTAAAAGTTGGGACACATTTATGTATGTTAGTCTGAAGAGAGAATATTGTTCCATCTTTATGGTTTTTTTTTATTCTAACAACCCTTTCCTGCCCATGTCATGTGCTTGTCCGCCAATTAAATTGAGCACATAGAGTAACAAGCCCTGCTCCAACAAGCCAACAAATATAATTGCCTCTACCTTGGAAAAAACTACTGCTGTTATATTGCCCTCATTATGACTCAGCCAACATTTTCCATGCAGGTTTTAATAATTTACTGATGTCAGAAATGACTAAGTTGTGGATGATTGTTCCACATCATTATTTATCATTACTTTCTTCATAAAACTAGTTCTTTTGACTCGAGTGAGGGAGGAGAAAACAGAGCGAGTGAGCTTAATAATGACATTCAGAAACCTTTTCGTGTTGTCGGTTTGCTTGGTGAGTCACCTGCAACACACAAAGGAGAAGAAAACACGGGACGAAAAGAAAATCACAACTCAAAAGGAGAACAAGGAGTAAGAGGGCTCGTGAAGAGAAAACAGGAGGATTGTGGGAGAAATGTTGGTCAGGAAAGAAGGTCAAAGGTTAATAAATAGTTTAAGGTAATTGTGAAGGTAAAAAAAAAACAAAAGAGTTGCTAATAAATAGTTTAAGGTAATTGTGAAGGTAAAAAAACCCAAAAGAGTTGCTAATAAAAAAAATGAGAAGAAATGATAACAGGAAGAACATATTTGAGTTGAGCTAGCTAAAAAACATTAATATATTAAATAAAAAAGTTTTTATTTTTATATAATAAATTAATTAATTATACCAAGTTACATCAATAAAAGAATATTTATTGTCATGTTCTATTATGGTTCTTTACCTTGAGCTTAAAAAATGGCCATGCATTAACACCCATAACATTATGACCAGCAACAGATTAAAGGTACAATATGTTAGAATGAAGTAAAAGAATGACACTTTGTGGTCAAATTTGGTGACATTCTCTCTCCTGTTGGGTGAGTTTCCTAACTGTTACCAGCTATGTATCAGCACCAGAAGATTCTAGATGATGAGTGAAGACGAATCATACGCAGTGAGTTTATAAGTAGATAAATACATTTCACTGTAATAATGAGTTGTTGGTAATTGAAAAAGCTTGAGATTTTACTTTAGAGCTGATTATTTCTAATTCACAGGTAGCATTGTTAGCTCGACATTAGCCTCCGATATTTACCCGATATTTGAGTAAAACAACAAGATGCCGTGACTTCTTAGGGTTACAAGAAATTACTTCTGGGTCGCTCCTGTTTACTGCTTAGGATCATTACAAACACAGCTGTATTTTTCTGGCCAATGTTGAATTACAAATGTCGGTGCAGCAGCGTTAGCTTGGCACAGACTCAGCATCCTCGCAGGATCACAGATTGTAAACAAAGACTACATCCCTCTTTGGCTTTTTTAAAGGCAAAAAAGACTTCTTACTTTTTGTACCTTTAAGTAATTTAAACTCCATATCTGGTCACATCACAATTTTCTACAACCTACATCACATGGATATGGACATGGGATCCAAGCTAAACACAAATGGACACAAACTGGTGAAAAAACCTGTTGGAGTAGAGTTTCAAACGTCTCAGAAAACAACCTGATAGAGAGAGACCTGAGAGAGGCCCGACTTTATTATTCATAAAGCCCAAAGGACTTCATTCAGGTGTGCTGGTGAAGGCTCTCAGTCATCCACGTCATGGTAGTCCAAAGGAGGTTTGAATGAAGGTAACTGGACTTCTTTGGTTTCTTGAAGACGTTTTGCTTCTCACTCCTCAGATGAGAAGCAAAACATCTTCAAGAAACCAAAGAAGTCCAGTTACCTTCATTCGAACCCCCTTTGGACTTCATTCAGGTCCTATCTTTAGAACAACCCACGAGAAATTTGTCCTTGCTCTAACCACACAATATATCAATAAGGTTCTATATGTAGAGCTCTGCCTGATGACAAAAGTCCATTTGAATATAAATAGTCTCCATCTACTATGATGCACAACATATAACATGTAGACATGCAACCATGTTGTGTTATTAGAGCATGCAATTGTAGCTGAAACAAATATGGCATATACAGTATAACAAAATAAAAACAATGTGAATGTGAAAGAAGTGTGCTAAAAAAACACAAAGTTTCTTCTTGATGCTTTTTTTAAGAAAACATGTTCTTTAAATATTAACTTACTTTGCATACAGAGTCCATCGGTGCAATTCTGAGACTGGAGGACCATGCCGTCACAGTCTTTTCCTCCATTTTTAGGAGTGGGGTTGTTGCACTCTCTCCTCCTCCACTGGGTGCACTCCGTCCCACAGGCGGACCACTTACTCCAGTCTGTCCACCCACCATCCACTAGGGGAACAGAAATGCAGGACGGAGTTAGTAAATTTATTTTAAAAAAATATATGTTTTTTTTTTAGAATTCATATGTAGCTTGAGAAATTATTAATATACAGGTGAAACTGGAAAAATTTGAATCTGGTGCAAAAGTTAATTTATTTCAGTAATTCAACCTAAAAAGTTAAACTAATATATGAGATAGAGTCATTCCATGCAAAGTCAGATATTTCAAGTCTTTATTTGTTATAATTGTGATGATTATGGTTTACAGCTGATGAAAACCCTAAATTCAAAATCTCAGACAATTAGAATATTGTGGAAAGGCTCAATATTCTAGACTCAAAGTGTCACACTCTAATCAGCTAATGAATCCAAAACACCTGTAAAAGCTTCCTGAGCCTTTAGATGGTCTCTCAGTCTAAATTAAATTACTGAAATAAATGAACTTTTGCACCATACTCTAAGTTTTTGAGTATGATCTGTAGAACATAATCACCAGTGCATAGTGTGGTACATGCTAGCTTCTGTATGGCCTGTCCATCACAGGGCAGTCCTCCATTGAGGGGGGCGGGGTTTGTGCAGCTCCTGGTCCTTTTCTGAAAGCCTCGTCCACAGCGAATGTTGCACGGAGACCACTCTGTCCACGTTGACCAGCCGCCGTTCACTGTGATGACACAAGTTCATCATTTAAGAAGTCACACTAACACTTAAAGTTTCAGTCCTTTGTCTTCTAATCTTAAAGAAGTTGGTCTCACAAGATGATGGACCATTAAAATATTCTCATCTTGAAAATCTTTAACAACTTTATGATAAGCTGCAAACCTCCCACACAGCATGTTTTCAGATAAATGCTTAGATAAAAACAAAAATTTGATTGCACTTTATAATTTTAACTATAAGGTTATAATACTAATAATCTAAAATATGAATCATATCATTTAGACATATGTCACAAATGTGTTTTGGACATTTTTGTGAAGTTAATTTTAACTTGCTTAAGTTTAATAATAAAAAACATTACAAATAGAATTTTTAACACATCAAAACTACAAACTAAAAAAAAATTAAACCCATAGCACCTTTTCAATTACCCTGCAGCTACTGTCACAGCTACTGCGTTTACACTCAGTAATACAGGAATTTGTACAATCCACTAAACACAAGGTGGAACTCAAACCATCAACCTTGTGGCAAATTGCTTTTAACTAAACTCTTGTTGAAGCAAAAAAGGAGAAAATAACTGCTTAAGGACACGTCTAACTTCTCTGACTCCTCGCTAATCAAAAAAAAAAAGGTTTTCATTTATTTCTTCTCCTTCTTTATCAGCACGCTTCAGTTTTTTTTCCATTTAGTTTCCACCTCTACAAGGTTTTTCCAGCATCTTGTTTTGTTTAGAAACAACTTTTCTTCTATTATTTCCTGTTACTGTTGTGGAAAAGAAACCAGGGAGGACATCGCAGACGGGGCTGAGGACAAAATGAGGCAGGCGGGAAGGAAAAATTAAAGTCAAAATGAGTCACTGGTAGTTTTCCGTCTGAGGAGGCTGAAGCTGGATCTTGACAGCTCTGTCTCTCACCCCTGAACAGAACCCGCTCTTTTCTCAATTAGAGAATTAAGCTCCAGGGAGAAAGTAGCAAGTTAATTAAAGGTACAACCACTTCACGTCAACTATTTTCCCAAGATTTTCTCCCGCTCCACTCTCCGCTCTGACTCCTCACCTGGTTGCCCTCCATCCATGACTGCTTCATTTTTTCCTCTTATGTTTTGTGTTTTTTTTTTATTCTACCAGCTTGTCAACAGTGTCAGCCCCGGCCCGCACGGAGCCGAGAAGATTGAACCACAGATTGAACAATCTATTTCTGTAAGGATACATCAGTGTCAAACCTCTCCATCTCTCGCTGTCGGTATCGAACAGGCACACATGCTCAGTTATTTTGATTGAAACACTCCTCCTAGTGAATTGAGTCAGACGTACATTTGAGGGAAACACTCAGGTGTGTGTGTGTGTGTGTGTGTGTGTAAGAGAGAGAGAGAGAGAGAGAGAGAGAGAGAGAGAGAGAGAGAGAGAGAGAGAGAGACTGATCAGATTTTTTCCCTCCATAGCATCATGGCAGACTGGCATTTGTTAAAATGAGAACAAAGAAAAGAAAAAAATAAAGGACTGACCCTTTTCTGGACAAACTTTTCTTTTCAGCTTTTAATAAAATAAAAAAAATCACTAAAACTTTTTCTAAAATAAAAATAAATAAAACTGGACTGAGATCTAGTGTTGTATCAACAATCTGGTTCTTGTTAGCCTGGCAAGCCATCCTATATATGTGTATATATAGTCTGGCCACGAACCATTGACGGCTCTCAGTCATGAGGCGGGATCTACGGTTGTCTTTCAAAATGTCAGCACGCAATTGGATAGCGCTAGGACCAATCAGAGTGACGAACAACGTGACGTAATCACAGCGACGGAAAAGCGGGAGGCAGCAATGGCGTCTAACATCAATGATTTCTGTCGTTTTTGTATGAAAAACATGCAAATATCAGGTGTACTGGGACATTGCACTACTTTGTTTGATAAAAATAAGAAGCTGCTAAGTATAGCCGACAGACTTACGCACGTTGGAGTCTAAATAATCCAATGTTGATGACAAAGCCATTTCAAACGAGCGTGTTTCCTGCACCGCCGCCATGTTGCTTGGGTTCGTGGCTACTCCTGCTCTGTGATTGGCCCACAATATAGAGCGCTGTGATTGGCCCAACCAAAACTATAGCGAGCTGTAATTGGACAGCCACAGGCAGCGAGGGTTCCTATGAAGCGTGCCTAGACCAAACTCTGCAAAGCAAGAATTTGGTCTAGTTCACTAGGCTAGGTTCTTGTTTTTGTTTATTTGCATTTCTCCATCCACCATATAATGCAGGATTCATTCAGAACTGGGACTCTTGTCTACAGTGGGCATACACTTGTTATTTCAATAAATCTGTTGGGGTCTATAGTATAAATTAATGCCTTATGAGTCGTTTCTGTGGAAAAAAGCTCAGGTGGTGCTGTTTCATGAAGGTAGTTGGAGTGTGGGGTTAAAAACGACAGGATTTGGAGTCTTAATCACTAATATTCATGATATTCAAACATCTAGCCTCTGATTGGCTAACAGAAACATGACTCTTCCGCTGCCTCCATTTACTCTTCTTTTTTGGGTGAAAATACAACATTGATCTCCAGAAATAACACACCTGAACGTGTTCCACCATGTTGTGGAGTCGCTAATGCTAACAGTCAGCTTCTACTAGCCAAGACGCGCTGCACTTCCCTAGCTGTGAGCCAAGATGGGTGAGTCCATGATTGCTAATATTTCCCTGTGACATAGAGAAGACTGGCTTTTTCTGACCCAATCATTTCTCTATTTCCTTTCGGTAGCTTATGCAGACAAGGGCGATGGTGGCAGAGGAGTTAGTGCCCGCCCTGTAACCATAGGGTTGCAGGTTCGAGTCTCGTCTGTTGCAGTCATTTCCTTGGGCAAGACTAGTGCCGGAGGGACTAGTGGCACTAGTGTTCAGCAGCCTCGCTTTCGTCAGTGCGCTCCAGGGCAGCTGTGGCTACATTGTAGCTCATCATTACCATTGTGTGAATGTGTGGGTGAATGACTGATTGTGTTGTAAAGCACCTTGGGGGGGTTCTAGGACTCTGGAAGGCGCTATATCAAATACAGGTCATTTTTACCCTTTACAATAGGGGTAGAAGACTACTTTCATGCTCAGCTTGCATGTTAAACTCAGAATATTTCATAAATAAGTATTATATGTTTCTCAGTAAATCTCCACTTTAAAACATCTGAGTATTTTTTTTATTACCTAAACTAAAAGTATAATTGGAGGCGGGCGAGTTTAACTGGGCAAGGTCAAGGGTAAAGGACGAGATTGTAGGGCCAATTAACAAAAAGAACAAATCCCGTTGGCATGGCAGAACAGCTCATTTTATGTGACAGATGGGAAAAAAACTCCTTTTCCAGTAAAATTCTCAACATCATGCCACTAAAACCTCCAATAAACCAGAAAAGTGTATTAAGATTAATGACAACTTTTAAAGATTCCTACAAACACACGCAAACAAACTTACCATACACAATAACGGTCGCTGTGGTGCTTCGCCGCTTGGCCACGATGTTCTTAGCCACGCATGTGTAGTTGGCGGTGTCGGACAGACGCGCCTGCTTGATGATCAGGTTGTGATCGATGGTGATGTAAAAGTTCCTGTCTTCAGCCGGATCTATGATCTCGTCGTTCTTTAACCACTCCACCTGGATGTGGAGAGAAGATCAATAAATGATGAAAATAAGGAACTGAGCACAACTGATTTAGTCTCGAACAGGTTGGTTTCTGTAATTTAGAGCTAAAAAAACAATAAAATCAAAAAGGATTTTTGTTTTTGAGCTACTTCTAATTTACAGTTAATCTATTAATACTGTCCTCATAATAGATCCACACTGATCGACAGCAGTTAAGAGAATGGTTCTGAGGTTTCTTCAAAAGATAAAACAATAAAAAGGGAAGTATTTTTAAAATTTAAATAATCTTGTATTGAAAATCTGAAGAAGGTAAATAAATTGTGAATAAAAAGATTTGCAGCAGTGAGGTTTTTATTGCTTCCGTGGAGAAAAGCTTTGAGGAGCTGTCACTTTGAATATTTCAGATAAATGAAACTCTGAAGGATAAGAGGCTTTATAAAGACTTAAAACATGTATATCTGATGAGCTCGTATGGGTCTCCTATAAAACTCAGACAATTGTGATGAATAAGTAAAGATAATGGTAGAAAGAAATATATTTTTATGAGGTAAGATGTGTTCAAGCAGAGGGAAATGAGATAGGATGAGCCTTTTTTATTTCTGTGGAAAATGAGGTAGAAGAACAATTTAGTATGGACTCAAGCTTCAGATGTTTGCTCTTGGTTTGCAAAATCAAAGGTTTTTTAGTCATCTGTTTTAAAAACTATGTAATATTTTCTGTAAAGTTTTGCAGTTTTGGCTTGCTTTTAGCACCCCCTAGTGTTCGTTAGTGAAACCAAAAGAGAAACTTATCTCCTCGCTGTGCGTTCGTCTTTTTAACACCTTAATCTAACTGCTGAAATGTCTCCTCAGCCTTCATTAGTGTCTACAGGAGCAGTTCATCACTAAATCAAACAAATCAGCTGTGTTCATGATCTAAAACATGAAGGAAACATGCTGGAAGCAGACTGCAGCACCAGGCATGTCAGCTCCACTTTACTGACTCCAACAGGGACCAGACCGGCACTCTGAAGTTGCAAGAAGCGGTATTCTGGCCACAGAGGGCGGTGGGGGTCCGAGTGACTTTTCTTTAACCCTGTAAAGGGTCATATTAGCACATAGTGGCTCAAGAACATGATTTAAAAATGTAAAGAAGTTGCATAGTATGGCTTTAACACATTTTCTGATTTGACAAAAATTAAGCAATTAACAAATTAACAATAAATCAATGTGTCTTAGTTTTGGGATTTGTGGAATAAATTGTTAAAAGTGAAGCTGTAAATTTGACAAAAATAAATAAAAATAAAAATAATAAATAAATGAATGAATAAAAAAAACTCTCTAATTACATGAAATACCAAATAAAAGCCCCAGAAATAAAACAGTTAGTCATAAGAAGAAAAAATAACCAATAGAATTTTAAGAACTTCAATGATAAAACTACCAGCCTTTTTATGTTAAAGTAATAGAATGAAATTTTCTTGAATATGACAATAAGAGTTTTAGAATTATAATATCTAGAATATCAGTTAGCTTACTCATTATAACAGCTGTCCTACTTCACCAAACATCCTGCTGAAGAAACCAGGGTTTTATTATATTTTTTTATCATGTCTCCAACATTAGACACAAGTCTTTAAGTGCTGACTCCGGGGGTGACAGTACCGAAAAGCCAAATGCCCTAAACATATGCTTTCATGAGGTGCTTTGGGTGAAGGGTAGGACAGCGATAAACCATCCTATTTATGGGCCTAATCACATTTCCTGAGTGCTGTATTTACTGGTCCAAACTCTCATAAATTCAACCCATCTAAGCTTTATGGCAGGGACATAAACGTCCAAGCTGTGTTGTTTAATTCATGCCTTTTAATTTCCTCCTCCCTTTTCCTTAGTGAAATGGAAATTTCAGATGCAGAAAGAAGGAATTTTAGTGTTGTTCTTCCGTGCACCGGATTAGCAGACATTCATCCTTCCCTCTCAGTTATTCCACCTGCTTTTTCCCCCCAGATCTTTAAAAGATCTGGTTGTACTCTTGTGAGCATGATGGGGCTCAGTGTTGGCAGGAATCCTAAATTTGATGTGTGACCTTTCAGACTCCATTGAGTTAGGCTTTTATAAGAGAGAAAATAAATACAAACATCAGCTAATACACATAAAAGAGCAATAACACATACTAATCTTTGCAAATGACAAATGCCGTCATCACAGAGATAATAAGGTCTTTGCCATAAAATGGGATCATTCTGGAAATTGGTGATCAGATATGGCATTGAAAATCAATACAATGAAAGCATAACTTTTATTCTTACAAACAAATGCAGCTGGGAACTTTTTGAAAGTCTTTACAGAATATTAGTTGCTGACTGCAGGAATCAAGCTGTGACAATGACACAACCTACATGTGAAATTAACACTGTGGCCCATTAGGAGGAAACATGCTGTGAGAACATGGATGCAGGCAAACTAATACGTTGGCTCTAAATGGGTTAATGCTGGTTGTGAGCTCTTGTGTGAAAATAGCTGCAGTCTTTGATGACTTGTGAAGGTTGAAGCCTGTCAGCCTGATGTGTGCTCTGGTGGCTTCAGACAAAGGGACCACATGTGGTGGCAATCCTACCATCGCCACTGCATCATTAGCCACAGCTGGTGTAAAAAGTGTGTGTGTGTGTGTGTGTGTGTGTGTGTGTGTGTGTGTGTGTGTGTGTGTGTGTGCGTGTGTGTGTGTGTGTGTGTGTGTGTGTATGTGTGTGTGTGCGTGCGTGTGTGAATGGGAGAGTGTGGTAGACTGGAACAGGCCAACCTCATGGGAGAGTGTGCATTTGTTATTTTAACTCTTGCCCCCACATCACCTGCTACTTCTGATTTTGCCTCAAAATACACACACAAACACACACACGCATGCACGCACACACACAAACACGCACACACACATACACACACGCATGCACGCACACACACAAACACGCACACACACATACACACATGCATGCACGCACATACACACACGCACACACACACACACGCATGCATGCACACACATTCTCGTCTTGCAGTCGTTGTGAGGACTGTCCTTGACTTCTAATCATTTTAGTGACTGGACTAAGGCCTAACCCTAACCATTACCAGTCTATTCCTAACCCTAACCTTAACTAAGACTTAATTCACACCATACCTCTAAAACTAATGAGTAGAGCTCTGTAACGTTCCAAAGTGAGGACCAGGCAAAATGTCCTCACAGGTAAAAAGTTTGTCACTGGTCCTCAGTTTGATTATAGACAAGTATACACACACACACACATACACTCAATGAAAAGACAAAAAATAGAAAGTTTACTTCATCTCATTGAAAAAAAAATGATGCCATCATTATGCTGGTGAGGTGGTGGCACCATTGCTTGAAATATTACACACACACATACACACACACACACACACACACACACACACAAATCCACACACCATTGTCATTGAACAAACACAAGATGCACCCGTGGCCTCGGTTTCAACTGTAATGGGATTTAATTTAAAAGCAAAAGAAATAAAAGGTTCAGCAAAATCTGTTCTGAAAAAAAGAATCAAATGGCTTCTTTTTAAAGAGGATAAAGGCTTTTTCCGATCAATTACACACACACTTTGTTCATGTGTTCTCTCTGCTTGACCCAATGACTAACAATTATTTGACTAAAGGTGTGTTTGAAACCTTGAGTGCATGAACATCAGATAAAAGCCGATGTCTCAAAAGTGTGTCTCATTGAAGCAACAAACGTTTCTACGTGTCTTCTATGATGATGGATTCCACTATATAAATATTCTCGGGGGTTTCGTTGCTTTATGGACAAAATCAAGGCAGCAGAGAGATTTAATGTATTTCACATCCATTGAGATATGCTTGGGTGTTTGGCAGGGGAACAAAAGCCCAGCCGCACGCTGCGCAAGATGAAAGGAGGCCGAGATATAGAGATGCATGCATGGTCCCTTTTGTCTGAGCATCAGAAAACATTTTGAACAGCAAAGCTTGGTGACATATCTGCTTCTCAGAGGAGCCACATCACAGTCACAATGTCACCAAGAAAAAATGCAGCATAAATGTTGCAAAAGCAAAGCGAAAAAGCAGACCAGTGAGCAAGAGGATAAACAAGCGAAGAGCATCTATGAGGAAAAAAACCCAGTACAATATGACAAAAGCTTTGTAGAGCCAAAGATTCTCATGAGGGAGGTGACACCAACTCAGAGATACAGGGAAGAATCCCCACATTAATATTTCAAAGTGGCAGCAGGCGCACAATCAGAGTGTGACAAAACACAAAATGGACTAATTACAATCAAATGTGATTCTGCAATTACATCATGGTAATCAAACGGTTAGCATGTGAGAGCGCTCGTGTGTGTGTGTGTGTGGGGGGGGGGGGAGTAAGCAAAGTGTTAATATGCATGTTCGTCACTGAGGATTATCCCCTTGATTAGCTATATTATCTGGATCTGTATAAGTCCACAGATGAGTGGGTTAAAGAGCTCTCATGGTGATTAATCTACCTATGTGTGGGTGTTCCCATGTTTTATTAATCCTGACCACCCCGCCTCCTGCTCTGACAAGATCTGTCCACTCATTTGAAACAGAGAGGAAGTTTTTTGGACATTAAAAAGAAAACAAATAGATTTCACATTTATTTAATCAGTTTTAAAGAAATTGATTCATCCTGAAAATAAGCTAAAGATGCCAAAATGCAGAATCGTTAAACTAAACCCCAAAATGTACAGAAGAGGATTAGTGCCACTGAAAAGAAAAGAAGGAAAAATAAATACATTTATTTCCCCCCCCAGAAGTCAAAAAGTCAGAATTGTCTTTTATTCTTTTCAGTGGCCCTAATCGTCTTCCGTAAAAGTGTTATTTCAGTTAGTGTGGAGCTTTTTATCAAATAAATGATTCTCTCTTGGAAGTTGGCCAAAAGGTTTGATGTAATTAGTTGTTTAAAAACAACAACAAAAACAATTTTGTCTAGTCTAATTATTTGCACAGAGAGTTAGAAATCTGCAGCTTCTCCAAAACTGCAGGGCACAGGACTCATGAGGTCACATCACAGCAGGGTTTGTTTAAAAACCCTTTCTTGTTTTTAGTACTTCTATTAAAATATCTTAACCTTTCTTTAAAGCATTGAAAAAACAAGTTTTTTAAGTTTTTATTATAACTAGAAAAGACTGTTAATTGGTGCATGTTACTATTTAAATGGATTATCTGTTGTGTTCTTAACTCTTTAATGTCCAAACCAAGACAGCCTTAGCAATCTCAGGGTATTGGTCTGTTAAAAATCCCCAAGACCAAAAGAAATTGATGATCAGAGAAGGTGCTTTTACTCTCCGTGAAACAAATTATCACAACATATCAGGCAGAATTGTTATGTTAAGGTTTTGAAAATGAAGCTGTTCACCAGGTTCTACGAGTCTTAGCTTCTATCTTATATCTAATTCTTATTAATGTCTCGCTGTGCCGAACGGATTGTTTACCGTATTTGGCAACCTGCAATAGTGCCCTTGATTGGCTGGTAGATGTAAACATAAACCCAGTGTTGTGCCCGTCAAAATAAATATTTGATTATTTTTTAATTAAACTATAGCTTTTAAAGGAAATACTGTACTTTCATTCTGCACACCTCTAAATGCCCCATAGAGGTATTTTTAAAAAATATATAGCTTTTTATTAAATTGTTGCATATTTAACCTTTAAATAATATAAGTGAAAATGAAAACAAAATAAAAATATAACAATAATAATAATAATAATAATAATAATAATAATAAAGCATTTTTCAATAATAAGCTTTTATAAAAAAAAATCCCGATTTGTATTAGATTCTGTTTTCCTCACTTATTCTGATCCCTTTGGATTCTAACCAAAGGAACAAGATATCAGAGGCAAGTGGCTTAAGTGGGATTCTTTCATCATCTGGAGAGAACTTGGAGTAGAGGCGCTGATCCTTCACATAAAAATGAGTCAGCTGAGGTGGTTTGGGCATCTGATTAGGATGCCTCCTGGTCATCATTCTCTAGAAGTCTGGAAACCCAGATATGGATATTTATCCTCTCTCTCCTGCGGTGTCCCTATAAGTGGAAGCATGAATGTGTCACCAGGAAAAGGCATGTTTGGCTTCTCTCCTTGACCCGTTAGCTCAATAAAGCAAACAAAAATAGATGGATGTAATTATTATGATCAGTGCATGCTGCAGTGAGAAACAGGGACTATAATGAGCTCAGCCAAATGAAGGTTTCAAGGTTTTAAACTGAATAAGAACAAACTACCACTTCTTTGGTCTTCGGCTCTACTTTGAGACGATTTCTTCACAGGAAAATCTTGTTAAATATGCTGTTTTTTAATTGATGACCTTAATTCCCTGTGATCATTAAAGCTGAACTTAATAAAAAACATTGTTCTGTTTAAATTACCACTAATTACATTGAGTAAAGAATCAGGTCAGTCGTTTCTGCTGCTCTGAGTAGGTGTCCAACGCTAAAGCTGGAGGTATTTTTGAGGCAGCTAAATAAAGATGGCTGTGCATTTCTGCAACCGCTCTATAACAGTTTACAGCAACAATATCACAGATGGTTTTGTGTGAGGAAAACAGGTGGCGTGTCAAGTTAGAATCATGCTTGCCTCAGATGTTTGCTCGCCTGCTTCTTTTATTAGAAACAAGAAAAGTTGTTTTTCTTTTCTTTTCGACACTCCCCAACTCTCTCACAACCAGAATTTAATCAGCCATTGAGCTGCTGATGCTCAGCTTTGCTTTATAATTTCTTGACAGCCTAAAGATTCTTTGTGAGCGACAGGAAATGCGGTCCGTCGTAATATCCTTCTATGAATAGGTTCCCAGAGATATTTATGATCATCTTTAGAGGAGTGTGCACATGTCCAGCTGTCAGTGCCAGCACACGAACGCATCATAGCCAGATGTTCAACACTCATTATTATTGGCTGTGATTTGTATCTATAGAGCCATCATCGTAATTGCCTTGCATGTTTCCATTATCAAACACTCCCATTTGCTTGTATGCTCACACACTCTGAGAAATGCAAAAAAAAAAAAAAATCCCAAGACAGTCGGTCCAATCAGCTGGGGATAGATCAGGAGACATAAATAAATAAACAACAGGAAAACAAAAGAGGAGATATGATCAAGAGTGAAAGGGGGCGCAGAGACAAGTAAAAGACGATAATTAGAGGACAGTAGGAGGGAGAAACTGAGAGCAGGTGGAAGGAGGCACGTTGGGAGGAACAGCCACAGATGTAGTGAGGGACGGAGCCCAACGACAGAATGAGAGATGTGTCTTGGCAGAGCAGACCATCTATCTTCTCCCTCGCCGCCATCAGCTTTCTTGACATAAACCCAGACAATGGCTATAACTGTCCATGTGTGTTTATCTGAGGATAATACCAACAGATTCAACACACACACACCCACACACACGGACAGACACTGCACCCCCAATGTGTCGCTAAGTAGAATAGTAATCAAGCTATTCATTAGTGCAGTAACAAAGGCCATTACTGCCTAATCAACAATCCTCAAACTCAATCGAGGAAAGCTAATAGAAATTTAATCCAACAGTGCGTTTGAATATGGGGAAAGCGAGTGTGTGTGTGTGTTGATTTAATACAAAACAATTAGCCTATTGTGAGAAGAATTTGTTGTTTTAAACAATTATGGGAGTGTAAGACTTGTGGAGAAATAAAACACTCAAATGAAAGTCTTCATTAAAACTATGGCACTTAAAAGTCAGCTTCTAAAACTATTTCTTTACTCTCCGGGCTAAGTGGGAATAAACCGGTCGGATATTTAGCCTCAAATCCAATATCTTTACAAATGATTGTGATTTAGGAGGATTTTAACGTCTAATCTACATCATAATGATCCTGAACACTCATTAGGAGTTCTCTGATGTAGGAGGATATTAAATAATCATTCTTCAGTGATGCTTTGAACCTGCATTACAAAGCGAATACACAACTAACACCAAACTAGCTAGATATTTTTATCTGTTTCTACAGTTATTGCAGGAACACTCACATTGCTGCCAATCTGCTTGTATAAAGATAATTTCAAGTAAACAAGATGTTTCTGTGTGTATCTTCAAACATCCCAACTCAGTAGTAGTAAGTAGCAACATTAAAAGTAGTGACTATTGATGTGGGGAAGTGAGTTGAGACAAATGGGGTTTTCAGAGAACACAGTTTGCCCTTTAATTCACTTTCTGGACATCTTACCAAATAACTAAGTGACTATTTTGTGCTAAAAATGGCCTTCTTTACATTAAAGGTCAAAAAACACTATTTGAACACAATAGCGTATTCTTCCTTAAACATCTTCACTCATTTTTACAGATTTTTTTACATGTCTCTTCAAATGTTTCTGAACTGAATCAGCCTTTTGGAATGAGAGGTGAAACATCTTCAAACCACAAGAGAATTTCAGTTTTCTTTTTTGTTATTATTTTACTCTTACCCCAACTTCACACTGAACGCATCAGTGACGTGGAACGGCGGCGGAACGGTTTAGTCGTGTGACTCGCAGCGCGCAAGTCCACACCGGGAGAGTCTCAGCCACACAGTGGTTTCCCTGTGGTTTCCTCGCCGGACTCTCGAGATCAAAAAATCCCTTGAGACTTCAAAAGTCACGGTTTGTTTATGCCAGACGCAGATGAAGAGGAAGGAAATCACGTTTGATATCGCTGTTTAATGTCATATATAATGTTGTTCCTCTCCACTGCCAGGATTAAAGCCATGAAAAACACACCACTGCACTTTTGGAAAGATGCTGGGAGTAAATAAGCCGATAGGTCACATGTATAGACGTAATCTACAAATATATGAAATTGCATCGCTGTAATAGTCTTTTATTTTGAAAATTACCAGAGGTTTTACACTGAAACCGTGTGTGATTTCCTGTCTAGCCCTATGTTAACTGTGGAAATTGACGTGTCCCAGAAGCGTCTCCCTGCAAAAATATGAACCAATCCCATCTTTAGTGCTGCAGCATGGCGTGCCACTTCTGGGACGCACCTGAAAATTTCCGCGCCACGATGCCTCCAGTGTGAAGTCGGGTTTAGGGTTGAAAACAACAGCAACTTGTGTAATAATGAAAAATAATTATACTGCAAATGTAGTGTAAGGCAGCAAATGATGTGGTTCATCTGAGAAAACTCTGGCAAACTGATACAAGAAGACAGAGACAAAAACCATTGTCCAAAAACATGACAAACTCCTGGAATAAAGGATTAATATCTTTTTTTTTTTTCGTGTCCTGTTCGGCTGTATAGCAAACAGAATTGATGTCTGAGTGCCGAAAACAAGCCTTACAGTCACAGGTGGAGCGTTATAGATTCAGCTATAACACCCCGCCTGATATCAGAACTTTATTAGAAATGTTTTCGGTTGTTTTAAATTTCAACGGACACGGAAATGGAAAGGATTTATATCTGCAATAAAGTGTCAATAATGTACAAGTAGTGGATAGCAATAATCACTTTCTTACATTTTTTACACACTTACAACATATCAGTCCAACACCAGTCACTGTTTTAATTGGCCATATGTCCTGGTGTTTCCGTCTGCATCCCCTCCACACTTGGGAGGTGATTAGGACAATCCTGCTGCCCGTTGCTTCTACGGGGAATTTCCTACAGCCACCAAAACCACAGCAATACATTACACGTCAGGAGCGACCAGACTGGCCAGATTGTGCAGGTTAACTCAGGTCACCGTGGACGTGAACATGTGTGTGTGCTGTTAGGAGGCCAAGTTTGCTGTGTGTGTGTGTGTGTGCGTGCGTGCGTGTGTGTGTGCATGGGATTTCAAAAGCTCTGACAGCTTAATTAATTAGATCCAGGCGAGTGACATAAAGACCCAATTAACCACATTGACATAACTAGGTCGCCATCGACAATAATCCCTTAATGAAGTTCTAAAAAACACCCATCATGAAATGTAGTTTGCAGTCAGATTTAGGCTTTTTCCTACAGTTTCACCTAATTTATCTTTTCAACAATCAAAAAATAAACATTTTGTGCGCTATTTTACCTTCAGAGTCAGCAGAATTCACATGAAAATTGCAAAAAAAAGTACGTTTACAAGCAGCTGCTCTGTAAAAACCTTGATTTTCTCCTCTCACAAAAATTACAAATTTGTCCCAGAACTCTGACTTTGTGTGGTGTCTCCATCAGCAAAGTCATGCGTAAGTTAAAAAAGGGGAACGTGTGTTATATATACAGTATGTGAACTTGCAAACAGAAAGAAAAATCAATGTAGAGGGCACATCGGATAATTCTCCAAGGCCTTGTACAGAAAAAGAAGTAGGACTTGGTGTGTAGTCTCCTAAGACCTGCACCAATAGGAAATGTGGTTGAGCAAGACGTATACATACAAGAGGAAAAAAATCCCTAACGTGCAACAGAAAGTAAGAAATAGCAGCGCAGTCTCTAAGGTGTCGGACATAGACAGAATTGGGACACAACAGAACACCCATTTGGGCTGGGACGGGCCTACGGAAGCCTATTTATACCCCCCTACTCTACTGTACCCCGGTTCATCTAATGATGCATGACTTGCATGTATGATACACGAGGATTTCTGTGTTCCTGAAGCTTTTTAACACCACAGCATTTCTTTAGCAACAGTCCACCTTTTCATAAAAAAACAAATCTAACTTGTTGTTTTTGTGCTTTCCTGAAAACTAATAAAAGCAGGTGAGTTAATAGTTCACTTTCAGCATCATAAGCTTATAAATGATGAGGGGGAGAATAGGAGGGGGTAGGAAGCAGGTGAAGTGAAAGAGAGGGGAGACAAAAAGGAAGTTGTTCAGCAGCAAAGGAGGTCACAGATGTGCTGAACAGAAAGCTTGCATCGGCTTCTCCACAGTACTCACACACACGCTCACACACGCTCACACACACATACACACGCACACACACACACACACACACACACACACACACACACACACACACACACATGCCGTGTTACCTCTGAGATTTACACAGGTGCAGATGCTTCACAGTGATCTATTAGACTCACCCTCTCACGTCAACATTCAAGAGCGGACAGAGACAGAGAGAGAGGCAGAGATGGATGGGGGACAATCTCCAGAGAGGGTTGGATAAAGAAAAGGTATTTCCACGGCAACGGCCAAGGAGGGAACGATAGAGAGCCGGGGAGGCAGTGATTAAGGCGGAGGAGGATGAGGAAGCAAGGAGCAGATACCTGTGGGTGATCCGTTAAAACTAAGATGACAATGTCAACAAATAGGAGGGGTGTGTGCTGT
>SSNS01000145.1:1234855-1284855 GCA_006937985.1 Aphyosemion australe
TGTATCAGGAGTTGGAAGTTGGCTGGGAGCATTCAGAGTCCAGCTGTAAGATAAGCTACTGCTATGTTCTCAGAACTCTTCTCCACGAAGAGGAGCCAGGCATCACACGGAGGGACTAACCACTGTGGAAGACTGATTGATGGGCTTCTCTTTGGAGACATGGGCAGAGGGGCGGAGAGTTAATGGGAAAAAGATGTGCTGAAAGCAAAAGAAATAGATAAAAAAAAGAGTGGGTACTTGGATGTTGGATGTGGAGCTTTCAACAGCATGACGAAGGCCACAGAAGAAAGATCCTTTATTGCACTGAGTCCTGATTCAACGAACAACCTGCTGTCTATTTAGATCAGGGGTGCCCAATCCTGGTCCTGGAGGGCCGGTATCCAGCAGGTTTTAGTTTTAACTCTGTTTCAACACACCTGATTTCAATCAGCAGGTGATTAGCAGGCTTCTGCAGAGCTTGGTGAGCTGCTGCACAGGTGATTCAAGCACTAAATCAAGTGTGTTGGAGCAGAGAAACCACTAAAATGTGCTGGATACCAGCCCTCCAGGACCAGGATTGGGCACCCCTGATTTAGATCTTCATTTAACCTTTGAATCCCATAACTGGAACCATCATTTTTTGGTTTTAAACACCATGAGCTGAAAAAATAGCTGCTTTTGGACCAAACTCATAGATGTAATGCCCCACTACGAAGCTGTCACATAGACCTACATGGTTGCTTCTCTTTGGAATGCTTTGACCGTGCAACACATCACTTATGCATGTGACACTCTCCTGCAGGACAAATGCAGGACTCTAGCTGGAGCTGTGTTTCGTGGGTTTAAAATTTAAAACCAACTGTGCTGGTAGAAGTAGGAGTTACTGTTGTTCATACAGCTGTCTACTTTGTGCAAAACACGTTCATAGAAGAGCACGTCCTAGCAGACATGACGGATTTAGTTTTGATATTACTGCTGCTGGATGAGCCTTCAGTTTGTTTGGCCAATCAACTTTTGCTCATGCAAGTACCAATCAGAAATCCTTATACCACTCAAGAGTCCACACTCAGCCAGGAAATCACCTAGTCTGGAGCGTCGGCTGAAACATGGTTATAAGGACCGAGAACAGCCAAAGTACCACTAATCCTTAGAGTAAAACAAATGTACTAGCTCTCTCTCTCTCTCTCTCTCTCTCTCTCTCTCTCTCTCTCTCTCTCTCTCTCTCTCTCTCTCTCTCTCTCTCTCTCTCTCTCTCTCTCTCTCTCTCTCTCTCACACTTGTTTAACAATATAGACAGCAGGTTTTCAGCAAAGGTTCTCGACACGTTTGTGCAAAACTTGAAAGAAAAAAAGAGTCCTGTACGGTACACAATCTGAAACAACATCTTTGACCTGTCTGGGTGCAGCAGCAGGTCCTTTTGATGATCCAAAACTCTCTCATGAATGGATTTTTTTTACAATAATTTCTAGAGGTGCCTGAAAAAAATTATTCACGTCTGAATCACGATCATTATTCATAACGATTCAGAATCAATTCATAAAGATTCGGAATCCAGGGGCATTTGTTTACAATTTTTTTTTCCGGGAAAGACAACTCTGCACATGCTCAACCTATGCTGCATGCATCATGGCATGATCGGATCATTTCAGTTAGTGTCCATGTAGACAGATATTTGGGATTTCCAATCAAACAAGATTTCAATTGGATAGGGGAAATTTGGCACATGTAAACGTAGCTACATATACTGACACATTGTATTCTCTTTTTCCTGGCTTTTTCAGACCACACACACATTCTAGTCTACACTCTAGTTGACACTTTGTTACTAAGAGAACAGATTGAGAATCGATTCTGAATCGAATCGAGTTATAGTATGATTCACATTAGGGCTGGGCGATAAATCGTATCGTTATCAAAATTTCTGATTCTACTCTATATAATTATTCCCATGTCAATAAATTCAGTAATAAAAAAAAGAAAAGACGTGTGTAGGTTGGCAATGTTCATGTCCCTTTAAGAAACTGTATTACCTCGAGTCACATGACAACGTGAGTCAACGTAATACACGTGACAGCTACATCTAGTGGACAACTCTTGTTATTGCGCATACATGTAGTTATCATCCATTTATCGTTATCGAGGTGAACTCCTCATTATACCGTGATATTGATTTTAGGCCATATCACCCAGCTCTAATTCACATCCCTACTAATTTCACTTCCAGCTGATCTCGATAGTTCAAATGCTCGACATCTTTAAGCATGGGCATCTTCTAGCCTAGCATGTTTTATTTACGTAGTTATTGTGCATCAACAACAATAAAACAACGTAAACATCGGCATGCCACTGGTGGAGCATAAAGACAATGACGCTGTGTCACCTGATGCTTCCACCTGCAGAGGAACCTGCTCTGACTTAGTTCTACTGCCGACACCCTGAATGGTGTTTGATTCAGACGCCTTTATCTACTTGTTGCCACTAAAGAGAGTCAATTTGTTCAGATTTATCAAAAACGTGTCTGTCTGGAATTTGCACAAAGCAGCTGAATCATTCTTTCAGTGAATTCCCTTTATTCTTTTATCATTTTGTGTTTAAATTACCGAGACACTCGTCCTCACACAGATGTTTCTTTAACAGTTAAATGTTTCTTTTACAACGTTTTTACATGTGCGAATCCCAATCTGACACGTTTGGTGCAGTGAACACACTCGCTGTCATCTTCGACACTTTTCTTAGGCTGAGAAACACCAACATAAATAGAAAACATTATATGGGAAGTAGTTAATTGAACTATTTTCAGACAACTCACAAACTGAATGTATAGGTGTTGTCATGCCACTGAAGCAAACACAATAATTGTGATGTTCTCGTGTAAAAGTTTATGTTCAGCCTGCTGTTGTGTTTGTTCGGCTGAATTTGAGAACCACAGATGATCGTACATGAAAAAGAGAAGAAGCAGGAGGCAGATAAATAAATGAATAAATAAAAGTGCAAACTGGGGAACAAGAAAACCTTTCAGAGCTGGAAGCGGGGTGGGAAAACAGCAACAGTGTTTTGGGATGCAAGTGTTAAGGAGAATGTTGGGAAAAAAAAGAAGTACAGCGAGAAAGAGAGAGACCCTGGGCTGGAATCGGAGACAAACAACATCCAAATCCACTCAACGGCTCAGACACGTCGAGGGAACAGTTCTCCAAACAGATGCTGGCCCAGTAACAGCTGGATTTAGAATCAACACCTCCAATATCAACAGGGAGAAGTTCAAAAGGGAAACACTTTCAGCTCGTGATAGAGCGGGGTTGGAAGTTTGGAAATGAAAAGATTAAACTTGTTTGTGCCTCTGTTCTAATTCTGCACTTTTTGTTCTTCAATGTGAACACCGAGCACGCCACAAGGCAATATTTGTCTGAAGGATTTTTGGAGCAAACACAGCTCAGATAAGAGATCCTTTCATATTGACTTTAATATCACATATTGGAGGCAAAAGTGGGTTTATTTATGCAGCTTTTGGTGTTTATTAGAATCAAGCATCCATGATTCATCCTAAAACGTATTTTTTAAGCATTTAAAGACAACACACTCTCCTCCTGCTCCGGCTGCAGTGAGCTGGTGTTGAAATGACTGACAAGTTGTTAAATTATAGAACAGCCCTGTTATGGGTCAGTGCAGGAAGGTTTTAGTGTTTCTGTCTCTTTCTTTTTTGGGCAGCAGCTTCTCTTTACCCACTAAGCCCTTTACTCCACAAAGAAATGTAAAACCACAAGCTGCTGTCACACATGACAAACATCTAAGGTGATCTCTGATAGAACTTTTAACAAGGTCCCAGACCTAAGTCGGCTTTTTGAGACTGAAATCTAACAAACAGCTTCAGCACAGAAAAACCAAGAGAAGCTTTTTGTTTGTTATGTTTGAGAAAAAAAAAACTTTCAGAAAAAATATAACTTTGCAGAATAAACAATACTTCTGATAGTTTTTGGCAAAGAACTTTCTTTCTCTAAATGAAATAGTGCAAGCAATTATGAAAAAGTAACAAAATAAATAGTCATCCTGCAAATTCAGTTTGTGGTTGCAAGAATCTCACAGAAACTGAAGCTTCTGTATAGAGAATGAGGGAAAATTGCCCCAAAATGGAGCTGAAACATAGTTTATAAACAGTTATACCTCCCTAGAGCAGACCCACCCCCTCTGCTCCAGTCAAAGAGGGGAGGGGGTGGACCATAACCCAGCAGGCACCGAGCCAACGGCGGTCTACATTTTGGACCAATCGCCCGTCCATCACAAATCTAGCATGAGAGCAGAGAACTCTGCATACTCACACTCAGTGTTTGTGTATGTCAGAGCTGATTCACAGTAAAGTGTAGGAGTGCTGATGACACTCCATAATTATTAAAGCATGAAGAGGCTCGGAGCTGCTCGGGGGCATGCTAATCCTTTTTAATTGACTCTCCAACTCTCCAGTGTTATTAAAACCGCCCAATAACAAAATCAGCTTTGCTTTATTAGCCTGGTCAGCTGAAATATTACCGACCACCCAGTTCGCTTTTATTTATGTGCCTTTTCTTTCTTTCTCTTTCTTTCTTTCTTTCTTTCTTTCTTTCTTTCTTTCTTTCTTTCTTTCTTTCTTTCTTTCTTTCTTTCTTTCTTTCTTTCTTTCTTTCTTTCTTTCTTTCTTTCTTTCTTTCTTTTTTTCTTTCTTTCTTTCTTGTTACAAATCTGCACTATAAACAATGAACTTTGCAAACACACAAAAATAACTTACAGAAAATTAGCCTTTTAGATTGCGGTTAAATTCATATTTGATTAAATTAGTAATTAATGCTCTGATCACAAGATTTTCAAAGGATCTGGAATCTGGTGGAAAAGATTGGCTATACGCTAATAAAACAACAAGCACAACTTTCTAAATTCTTTCTTTGATAGAGATTTTCAAATGGAAAACCAATGTTTGAGCTTTGATTTTAACAAGTTCCTCTACATCAATATTCATCTTTTCTTGGACGACAACAACGTAACGTCACAATTTAAGGTAGCCGGGGAATTCAGACACCATAACTTGTAAGTGTTAGCTAGCAGGCTAATGCAGAGCTAACGTGTCACCTCAGGAGAGCAACATTATCTGTAGTTTGGATTAATTTAAACCAGACAGTAATGGGCAAAGTAATGTGCAACATCCATTTGTGATGTGTGCATACTGGGCATTCAGTGGAAAAGGCAGAGATGCATTCAACACTACAAATCTAATAAACCACCAAAAAACCAACCCTGCTCCGTTCACTGCAGCAACTCGGACAAAAACACGAAGCCTGTCGACACTGAAAAATATGTTAAAAAACAGAGAAAATGTCTACGGAAAGCAAAAATGCAAAGACAGCAGTATTTATCACACTGTCTGTGGTTGCAAACGTCAGGTTTTTCAGTCTTCTGGAGCCATGTAATGAGCTGCTTTCTCATCCCAGTTTTACAGACGAAGCTCTACAGGTGTTTTGTAGAAAAGCGTGAACCTGCTGCCAGCCGTCACATGCAGTGCCATCCCTGTCGTGAGAATGCACATCGCTCAAAAGAGCTGCACACAGTAAATTATTTGAAATCAGAGCTACGAGGTTACTTTTAAATATATTAGTAATATCAAATTGTTTAATCCTTTAACTTTTCATTCTTTATAAAACACAGATACTCAAAATCTGACTGATTGGGAGCAAAAAATGTGATTCAAACATCCCTAACAAACCATCCATCAGTAACAAAAAAGATTAGACTTTTTATAAACAAATAGGCAAAAAAGTACACATTTTTTGGAAAAAAGATCATTTAAATGTTCTGCCACAGTCACATTGAAATAATCCACGCTCATCTGAAAGCAATTGAGCATCATTTCAGCTTCTTTGCAGTTTTATAACCCGGTGTTTTAGTACCATTTAACTGTAGTGGTGTAAAACTGGTGAAACAGCTCAGCAAATATGTAGATTTTATTTCTAACCTTCAAAAACACGCGCAGGAATGCAATGAAACCCCATCACAGCTGTGGTGCTGCAAGGCAATAAAGGGTAGCATTCAGCTACAAACAGCTAGGACATCAGACATCTCACTGAAGACTACTTAACTCAACAGTGACGTAAGTGAAAACCAATTAATTTGTCAGTAATTATTCAGAGCTCGAGCTTATTAAACTTTTTTTCCATCTTGGTCTCAAATGAGGAATTTACTGTCCCAATTGATCATGTAGTTAAAATTATCTCACAATTCTTACCAGCAGTCAAACTGAGAACTATTTCCAAGTTTAATCACCGTTTCATGTTCGTTTTATTACGAAATATAAGTGAGAATGCTCGGAAACCTTTCACGCACACAAGAAGTATAAAAAAAGTGAAAGTTTCTTGTGGCTCTAAAAGACTTACAAGGTCTAACAACTCAGAAAACTTAAGAGAATAGATCAGTTTTGTTATTTTGACAACGCTGCACCCCGTGTCAAAATTGTGTGTTCATTCATCTGTGACAACACTGTCAGGATTGCCGAGGGCAGCAGGGGTAGCTGCAGTACACTCGACGTCGTCATGTCACCATCAATCCTCAGCCTCGTCTCAAACTATGTCAAGAAAGACGAGGGCTGTGCGAAAGACGGAGAGAATGTGACGCAGAGAGAGGCGAAGTGAGGAAAAAATGTCACAGGAGAACGGGAGACAACAAAATAAGAGACGGGAACAGAAAAAGTAATTAAGACAGAACATAGAAACATAACAAACATGTTTTCCTGATGACTGGCAGGAAAACATTCAAAATAAGCTTCCTGAAAAGGCAAACAATCCTAAAAGTCACCGTGGAAGCTTTCTGAGAAGGTAATGAGAGGTGGGAGAGGGGGTTCTTCTAATTTGGTCCTGAGCCGGGGGATGATGAGTCAATCTACACAAATGCCTTCGACATTCCCTACCCACATCCTCCTGAGTCAAACAGCCAATCAGCCCTCACACACACACACACACACACACACACACACACACACACACACACACACACACACACACACACACACATAAGAAAGGACTTTCAAAAGATTAAAACCACTGAGAAGTAAAAAACACTGGCTCACATACTTCCTGTGCTCTTTAAAAAAGCTAGAAAATAATACAGGTTGTCAGGGAAGAAAAGAAATCACAGTGTCAATACATAATTGAACGTTTCCTTCTTTGAATTTTGATTTTTAAGTGGTTTGCATGATGGTCATGAGAGCTGAAATAGAGCTGAAAAAGCAACCTTTTATTCTTTTGTGAGAAAACCCAGAATTTGAAGTTAAAATCAACAAGCAGAGGGGAAGTCTGCTGGAAATAAAGACAGAAGAGATGAGAAACGACATCCCTGGCAGTTATTTTTCCCACCAAATATCTGTAGTCAGTTATGTGATGAGATCAAGGAGGCTATAATAAACATGTATTAATATTTTGATGTCAGAAAAAAGTAAAAGACAAAACTATTGTAAACATCCTTGATAAAATTTAAACATTAAATTACAAAAATGAGTCTTTTTTGACACTTTTTGAACTTTTATAAAGTTTTACATACGATGAGCCTTTATTTTAAATTCTGTTATCAGAACACGTACTTTTACTATCTCATATTAAGCTGTCACTTTATTTCCATTCAGCATCTTGCCTAAATCTGTTTAAAACTGTTTATTATCTGTGGAGAATTTCATAAGGAGATCATAGTGTCTCTCTGGGAGTTGGATTAATGAAAAGACCGGCTGACAAGTTATGAAAACTAACTGATCGATCTGTTTTGCTCCTTGCAATATTGGTGTTATTCTGTCCCAGAGATTTCAATCATATATTTGCATAAAACTGAATAGAAAAACAGCGAAAACCATCTTTTAAATTCAATCTGAAAATGTATTTCTATACATGTTCTTTTGGCGAAGAGAGCTTCTGCAGAAGGACCAAAGACCAAAGTAAACTAAAAGAGTAGCTAACAAAAAATGTTATAAAGGTAGAATATGGAACATTTTAATAAAAAGCTATATTTAAAAAAAATAATACCTCCACGGGGCATTCAGAGGTGTGCAGAATGAATGTACAGTTTTTCCTTTAAAAGCTATATTTAAAAAAAAAAATCAAAATTTTATTTTGACGGGCACGACACTGGGTTTATGTTTACATCTACCAGCCACTAGAGGGCACCGTTGCGGTAAAAAGTCCGCTTGGCAAGGCGAGGCTAGGTCTGTGTAAAATGGTAAACTCGACAAGTCAAGCAGCTGATTTTGAGCCCAGAAGATGTTCTAACAGTAAATACTGTTGTAAAACAAAACAAACGTTTTAGTAGAAATTAGTCCTTACCCTGTACAATTCATCACTGGACATGGTGCTGGCTGGTCACTTCACGTGTCAGCAGTGAACCCATAGACATGAATACGTAGATGCCCCATTGGGCGCTGGAGAACGAAACAGCGTTGATGCCATATTGGATAGTTCCCTCACTCTCCAAACCCAACTGGAGTCAACGCAGGGTGAGCAACTATGCCTGTTGTTTTGACAACCTACGGTTGTAACAACCGGCGTACTATTGATAACAGACCTTTTCTGGGACTTTTCTAGTCTACCTGTTGGGATTTTATATTTAAATTTTTTCATATTTATTTTGTTTAATGATGTTTATATTTTAACAATCATGCCATACCACATGTCTGATTTTGTGAAAAAGCATATTAAAATTTGTTTTTTAGTTGGGTAAACACCTTCCTAGGTAGAAATAAATGCACTGGGGGCGAATGGAGACCCATCCAAGATGGCGGCCGGCCACTACGGCAGTTCCCATAGGCAGTGCCAGTCCATGAGGCGTCTATGTATATGATGTCTGTGAGTGAACCAACACCCTGATGGCTGGAAATAATGTTTTCTGTTGTTGCAATACCACCTCTAAACACTAGACGTCACTATAGTGTCCGTGTTCCATATTCAACCTTTAATTTTTTAAACACACACAAACCTATCAGGATGGTGTATAACTAGAACTGGGATCTACATAATTGCTGCTTCTTTCTTTTTAACGTGGCAAATGTATTATTTATCAGCATCCCAAAGTTCCTAGAAACCATAGCTCACACTGGTTACATAATGATTTTTTACACTCTGTCTTACTCAGTGTGAGTAGTTGTGTTACAATCACAACAATAACACAAGCAGGTAAAAAAGATGTGAGCTGTTTTACATTTAAATGAGAGACTTGATGCATAATAAGCAACTGTGTTCTTCTATTAACTTGTGATTGAATGGAAATATCTAATATTTGATGTGATATTTATATAATGATAATAATCCTCTCAGCACTCCCAACAACGCTCCAACCAACATGAGACAAAAGCTGCTCTTTGCTCATCTGTTCCATTTGTAAATTACTCTGCAGCGAAGGACCATCACAACAGTTTCATAAACTAACACCATTTCAGTAATTTAACTACGTAGCTGGAATAAAAAAAGAATGCTGACTAATCTGTGGATTACTGTGATGATTTCTGACAGAGGTTTAGGATCAAGGTAAAATGTGATGGGAGATGAGCTGTGGGGCTTACGACGGTAGCTCAAAAAGGATTAAGGTAAGTATCTATTGGTGAAGCAACATTACAGAAATTGTTTTTGTGGACAATAAAAAAGTACAAACAAGCACACACGCCTTTTTTCCAAAGAATAGTAAGGTGACTTTAAAGAGCAAGTTCACTGAGAAACCATTACTTATTATTTTTGAAAATGATCGGTCACTCTGAGTTTAACATGCAGGCTGAGTGTTAAAATAGTCTCCTGCCCCTATTTACTGCATTAGCTTCTGAAAGAAAACAGAAAAATGCTTGGTTCAGAAAATCCAGATAGATCTATGTCACACTGTCCACCATTCATAGAATCACCTATCTTGGCTCGTGACGGGGAAGAATGTTGTTGGTTTAGCGACCAGGAGAGAACAGAGCATGTGTCGGCTAGTAGAAAGTAACCGTTAGCATTAGCAACTCCACCACACAGCAGAACTCTTTCAGGATTGTGTTATTTGTGGCGATAAAACATCAGCGTTGCCAAACAAACTGATTCAGTTGTAGAGTTGCATTGCTGTTAGCCAGAGGTGAGATTCTCAAATATCAGGAAATAAGACTCCCAATCCTGTCGTCTGAAGCTACTTTCTCCAAAAGATGACTTCTACGTCCTCAAACAGGAGCATCTGAGCTTTTTTTTTTTTCCAGAGAATGACTTACAAGACATTCATTCCTACTAGAGACCACTACAAAAGTATTAAAAATACAATTAAACTTGTATTTTAAATCTTTTGGTCCTGAGATTCAAAGAATTCACAAAGATGTAATAAGTCAATATTTTTGGTTTCGTTTGAGCTAAATTATAAAAGGTTCAACTCCCCAAAAAAAAAGAAACAAAATCCATGTCAACACATGCTTAAACCCCGCCCATATTCTGACGAAACTCTTCACAATCAACTAAACCCTGCCCACAATTGGCAAAACATATTCATGTTTTTTCATGCCTAAATTTGTACTAAACTGTTTACAATCAGTCAAAACCAATTAACGATTGACTTGGAGCCATCCACAAAAAGTACACTGCCAATGTGAAATCTGTGGCTAATCCCAAAATCATAAAATGGGACCCAGATGGGTTTTGTGTATCTTTCCCAATGGAGGCCCACTTAGTACCCAGAGTTGCCCTGTATTACATTAATACAGGCGTTTAAAATGAAGTCATCATGGAATCTGCAAACAATCATACAAGGGACCTATTTTTTCCACTTCCTCCCCTCATGGGCCCCACGTGTAAATACTGGCAGTGCAGAGATGTCTAATCTTCAAAAAGCTTTAACTGCGATTTGAATAGGACATCTCTAAGAAAAATATATTTAGATGCTTTTACAGCTTAAAAAAATACAAAGCACATATGCAAGGTGAGTCCATCTGAAAGTTAAAAATCTGATAAGTCTAAAGAAGAGGATCTGCTTCCAACTCCGGACACTGAAGAAGAGCATGTCTTATTTCTTAAGACAGTTTAATTCACACTGTCATCTTCACTTTCCATTTAAAGCACTCTCCCGCCACCAGAGCTGTACCCTCCAGATAGGTTCTGCTGGTTAAACGTCATCACATGACACATTAAGAGTGACGACTAAAACCGACTGTGTCGGTTTGTGTGCGGAGGACTGTACTGGTGTGAGAACCAGGCAGCCGTCAGCATTTTGGGGCCCTCCGAACAGCTGATGTCTTCTGACAGAAAAGTCTTCTTTGATTTGCATCACAAAGCTGCACACACACACACACGCACGCACGCACGCACGCACACACACACACACACACACACACACACACACACACACAATTACATAAAAACACTGGTCTAGACTATCCATACTCCATTTTATATGTATTTATTTACTTTTAATGGCACCAATGAAAGCAAGTTTAGGACATAGGTTTATGTGCTCATGACAGACTCCTGAGTCAACACACACCTCTTGTGTGTGTGTGTGTGTGTGTGTGTGTGTGTGTGTGTGTGTGTGTGTGTGTGTGTGTGTGTGTGTGTGTGTGTATCATACCTGGAAGTTAAACACTTTCTTTACTGCCCTTGAGCTCTTAAACAGTAATATCAGGCATGTTTGCTGAATTTTTTCTGAAGGACAGTGATTGAAAGGAAGGAACCTTGAACGCGTCACGTTTGAGAAAACCACGCTGTACATAACAGCAGAATAAGGCACAAATATAAAAGATTACATTCCAAATTAGAATTTTATCCTCTGGTGGAAAATATTACCCTTGGAACGATAACGCTGAGGCTGATCATGATCTGTTATTTCAATACCTCCAGCTGATTTAGGGGGTGAATTGAGTGGTTCAGAATGTGACGGGAACTTGACCAGGCTCCAGATATCCTGTTACTGTCTGACTCTATGTGTGTGTGTGTGCGCGCGTGTGTGTGTGTGTGTGTGTGTCACTGTCTGTGACTGATTACCCCAGCTGCAGTGAAATAAACACATCAGTGTGTGGTGACAGGCCCTCCACGCGTCTCACACACACGCACGCACGCACGCACACACACACGCACACACACACACACACACACACACTCACACACACACATCTATAACTCCACCTGCCATCTGCAGTCCACTGACTCCGCCTGGCCTCTGGGGTCACGCAGACTCTTTTAAGTTGTGTGATATATGTATTCTTGCTGTCATTTTGTTGCCTCCATGTCTTAATGGTCCTCACAACATTTGTGGGGGGAGTATACACCAGGAATCACTATGGCTCAGGTCCAAGTTTCACACAGCTGCTCACGTTCAGCGTAGTTGTTAATGACCTTCATTTTGGACCGCCGCCACCCCACCCATAATAAAAGAAAAAATATTAAAGAAGGAAAAACCTTGAGAACCATGAATGTACCATGTACTATGTACACTTGGGTTCAAATTCTCACAAACCTACATGAAAGTGTGTGGGGGGGGGCAGGTCAGGGATATGTCCTAGGGGGTGCTGTTGTTCCATTTTTAACACAGTTTGTCTATGTACATGTGGTCATTTCTGGAATATTCAATGTCAGATTTGGTGTCGATCAGATGAAATGTAGGTGATTTACACCCTCCAGCAAAACATCATCATTTTTAATAGTAACATCAACCTTTTAACTCTGATCTGACTAACTTGATATGATAAAACATGTCAAAGAACGATGTCCATGGTACAACATAACATCCTGATTTAGATTTAGGTAGGCAGGACTAAGGTCGAACATTGATGTGAAGATGGATTAAGAACCAGAACATGATAAAACTTGGGTTTCTGGTGCAGATCTAGTGGTTTATTTATTTATTATTTATTTATCAAAAACTGTTTATTTATTAACTTTATGTTATTAAAGTGACTGTGTGTATTGTTCCTGGCGATAGGGGGCAGTACATACCTAAGTCATTGCAAGCAAGCAGTATTTTTGTGTTCAAGTAAGACCCTACCAACGGATGGCCATTAGGGTCAAAAATCCCTGTGAGCACAATATTCGAACGAGTACTTCATCAGATCGTTCAACCTCCAGCAAAATGACAAGCAGACTCCCTTTCATCACTGGCAACGAGCGAAGAGGTAAATGTTTAAAACATTTATGAATAAACGTTTATGAATGGCAAAAGTTTTGTAACCACTTGTTACAAATCTGTAAATGCGTTTTGTCCTCATGGCTCTCGTAGAAGGAAACATCACATTTAATATGGCGTCGCCCAGAGACTGTTACGATGTTACAAAGCCGACAATATTTTTTAACAACTGGGCATCATTTAATTCATTTTCAACAACATTTCGATGGATATTTCTAGAGATTAATGGTAAAAACTACACATTGTCACTAATTTTGCGGTAAATGATGAAAGTCAAACTTTGATGAGTATACTGACCAAGTTACGTCAGATGTTATCAGCATTGTCTTTGTTTTACATGTTGGTAAATGTACACGTGCAACTGGAAAAGTTAGAATATGGTGCAAAAGTTAATTTCTTTCAGTAATTCAACTTCAAAGGTGAAACTAATATATGAAAAGTTTCATTACATGCAAGGCCAGACATTTCAAGCCTTTTTTGTTATAATTGTGATGATTACGGCTTACAGCTGATGAAAACCCTAAATTCAGAATATTGTGAAAAGTTTCAATATTCTAGACTCAAAGTGTCACACTCAGCTAATGAATCCAGAACACCTGCAAAGGGTTCCTGAGCCTTTAGATGGTCTCTCAGTCTAAGTTGTAAATTGACTTTTGCACCATATTGTAATTTTTAGAGTTTCATCTGTTAAAGATCAAAATAGTGTGTTTAATCCAAAATTGTCAACATCTTCTGACCAGTGATTCCCAGACCTTTCAGCTTCAGAGCCACAAATTAGCATTTTTCAAGACACGCACCCTCAAACATCTCTGAGTTGACAATACAAACATGCTTTAAAAGCTAAAGAATTCAGGGAACCTATTTACATTAATAACATTTATTTTTTACAATTATGCTAGAAATATTGCTTCATTTTCAATTTTATTTTGATTTTAAGAAACATTCTCAAGACCCCCTGTGTCTGTGCCACAGTTTCAGACCACACCTCTAAGACTTATTTTTGGCTTTGATGAGTTTTATGAAGAAGCTACATTTCATTTCTGTTTTCACTGACCAGAAAAGGCCAAATAATCTAAACTTGAAGCGTTTCTCATTGAAAAAAAAACAAAAACATTTGCATGCACCTGTTGCAAGTCTGCTAAATTTACAGATGTGATTCCAGAAAGATTTTCCTCTTGAACTGCTGAACCCTTCATTGAAGATCTTAAAGCTTTCTATCAGCTTTTAAGAGCCTTCTATCACAGTCTAAAGAGATTCAGATGGAGCTCAAAGATTTCACAGTTTCTCTTAGAGGTTCAAAATAAAAGAAAGAGAAAAAAAAACAGAAACAGAAATGTCTGTTCAGAGTGAAAAGAAGTAGTAGTGTGTAGGTGTGTAGACATTTTCTTTGGGGTCTGGGATTAGTTTGACCCTGACCTCTGAAGGCTTGCAGTTGTGCTGCACTTAAATTGATCACTGACAAATCCTCCTTTTGTCACGCTGTATAGTGTGTTTGTGTGCATTTATTTCAGGATTTGTCTGCAGACGTTTGCATTGGCGTAAGAACAAACATCTGCGTGGGCATGTGCTGGCATGAGGGCCATTGGGTCTGTGTTTTTATGAGCATGGATGTAAATTGTAAGTGTGTTTGTGTGGGACAGTCAGGGCTTTGATTCAGCATGTTGACAGCCATGTGCCAGCTGGGCGGTAAAATATGGGTATCACGTATCAGGGCAACAACCCCATCACATTGACAACTTTACAGCCGTCGTCAACAAGTCGACGTGGCAACCGCAGCCACTAAGATTAGAACTTTTAAAGAGAGGTCACGGGACACCAGCAACAACAGCTGTCAATCAAATCATGAGAAAAAAAATTATAATAAAATAAAACAACTGTAAGTCCAAGACGTGAGTCAATAAGTGATAAAACACAAAGGAAAGAAAAAAGAAAGAAAAGAGTACAGTGGGGAATCAGAAAGTATATTTATAAATTCAGGGTTGCAGCATGGTCCTCAGCTGGTTTTAAAATCAAATCCCTCTAAAGAGCTTCAGCAGACAGTCGAGACAGACCAATCCATTTCCCCAAGATCCCATTATGACAGGCGTAAAAGGATGGGGAAAGGTGGCAAACTGAATACACTGGAAAAATAGCTCAAAGTTACTGTGTGTGTGTGTGTGTGTGTGTGTGTGTGTGTGTGTGTGTGTGTGTGTGTGTGTGCATTGCTGCATAAAAGTGTTGAAACAAGTCATGTCAAATGCAAAATGCAGTAAGAAATGCTGAGCAGGCACATAGGCAATAATGAGCCATTAACAGAGGCTGATCTGTAAAACAGGAGTTACCAACCTGGTGCCCACTGGCACCATGGTGCCCCTAGGAGCCATATAAGGTGCCCCAAATAGCGTAAAATAAAATAAAATAAAATGTTGTCAACTTTTTTAATCACAAATGCATTAATATAGAATTATAAACTATAATTTCCTTTAAAAATGTAAATATGTTTATTATACATGAAGTTTAGTTTTCCTCTGATCTATTCTAGTTCAAAGGTCACTATTGTATCAACCTTTCGCGTGGCTCATTGCCCTTGAAGTAGCTCTCAGCTTCACAAAGGTTGGTGACCCCTGCTCTAGAATATTAGCGTTCAATGGAAAAACAGAAATAAAGACAATAATGGATAAATTCCTAAGGTTTATATGTAGATGTTGAAGTAGTTCCTACTTTTGAACTGTCTCCATTCAACTAATTTATTCGCTTAATTTCAATCAAAAGAAGAAACATTGGTGAGAAAAAAAAGCTCATATTTCCTTTTCTTCTCACTCCCTGAGTCGGTATGATGATGTGCTTCTTCTATTCTCTCTCAGGGGAGCTGTGTACTTAAGTGCAATTGCAAACGACTATCAAACCCTTAAGGAGGGAAACCTGATTCAGAGACTCTCCCTCCAGAAGTCTAGCCTTCTTAAGGGCTTCACTGCAGCAGTTTTTGGTCACCGCTGCTCCTCAGTGGCCAATTAAACAAAATAATGTATTGTCAGAGGTTCCAATGGCCACATAGCTGAATAAAACCAAAAAAATAAAGAACAATTTGAATTGCAAATGAGAACTGCTATAGCTACAGCCTTCAGGGAGTGGTAGTGAATCGTGTGGTCCTTTCAAAATAAAGGCTTCAGTGTAACGAGGGAATGAGGTATCACAACACTAGCACCACTGAACAAATCAGTATTACCTAATATAGAGGAGGGTGTTGTGAACATGTATCATAATTAATTCATCCTAATTAGTTAGAATCAGGTCAATAAGTTTAAGAATTTTTTGCTGTTTGTTTTGCTGTTCTTTAACTCAGAGGTAAGGTAATTTTTTTCTGTATCCTTCAATACAATTTACCTTCCTTCCAAAACGATAATTACAATACAAACTACAATAAAATCTGAAGGTAATTCAAATGAATTATTCATGATTTAAAGGTAAAACTTTGTACAGCTCCTTTTCTACACCAACTACAGCTGAGAAGCTCCTGTTTAGCACATCTAGCCACTGGGAATGTTGCTTATTCCTCAAGGCTGAACTGCTCCAGTTTCTTCCATCTGGGAAAAGCTGCTCTTGTTGTACAGCCATCTTAGAACTCTGATGTAGATTATCAGTCAAACCGAAATCAGGAATAGGAAGGTTTAAGACCTTCTCACTTATTTTTCAGGCTTTGCTAATCCATATCCAATATTGCTATATTATAATAAAGCCATCGCCGTGCTTCAGTGTGGTGTTCTAGGGTTGTTACAAATTGTTTTGTTTGCAACACATGAAGTATTTCTACTAGGGGTGGGACTCCATTAAAAAAATAATCTAGTTAATCAGGGGCTTTGTAATTAATTATTCTTGATTAATCACATTTTAATCACCAGCTCAGTGGCCTAGTGGTATGAGTGTCCACCCTGAGACTGGGAGATCGTGGGTTTAAATCCACAATCGGGTCATACCAAAGACTTTAAAAATGGGACCCAATGGCTACCTGCTTGACACTCAGCATTAAGGGGTTCGATTGGGGGGTTAAACCACCAAAAAGTGCGGCCGTGTCTGCAGCTCACTGCTCCACCAGGGGATGGGTCAAATGCGGAGAACAAATTTCACTACACGCCAGCAGAGCACTGCTAATATATATAGAGGTGTAGTGTAGAGTTCAGGGGAAGTTCTGCTGAGAGTTACAAAATAAATGCTGTGTGTATGCTTGTCCCTCCTGCTGTAATATGGTTCATATGGATAAAGTTACTGCCTGCCTGCTTTCTACCAACTAGAAAACATAACGGTAAAAATGTAGATTTGTTATGATTCATTTAAGTGTAGTTTTAGGTTTATATGGTCTTGTAGCCTAGGCTCTAAAGTCTTGTTAGAGGTGCAGCTTGATGATATTTATTGATATATAGGGCATTGTCACAGCCCTTGGCTGTTTGTGGTTATATTTTATTTTCTCCTCTGGCTTCCTCCCTTCCTGTGTGTGTGAGAGATGGCACGCCACACCTGGTTCCTCTCCCACTGATTGTCTCAACCAGCTGTCCCTGGTTGCAATCAGGCTGGCTCAGCTACAAAAAGCCAGCCTGTCTTCAGTTCAAGGGGGCAGCAGGACAGAGGTTCTCTGGACTGTTGTCTCCCCGGTGGCTTTTTGGTTTTAAACTTTGTTTGATTTATTTTTGTGTTAAAATAACAACTTGTCTCTGCTTTTATTCCCCTTTTAGGAGAAGACTGAGTCTTAAGGGGGAATACATTTTTGGCGCTAAGGCTAAGTGACCAGAGACCTTTTGGGGAAGTGTTCAGGTCTCCACACATATGTGTTTTGGTCAGCAGAGACCCCCAGTCCAGTTGTTATTGTTTTGCCACCGGTTTTCATGGTTCAGTTCCCTTTGTAAATAAATGGTTTCACTTATTTTTGCACCCGAGCATGTGTCCTTCATTGTTACCCTGGTACCTAGACGGCCAGGTGTAACAGGCATAAACTGTGATGCTAAACTTTTTCGGCCCCAAATTGGCAGGCGCTCAGGCTCAAGCGTTACCTATTTTACGCATTTTTTTTTTCTAATAATTAATCGTAATTAACGCGTTAAATTCCCACCCCTAATTTTTACTCTAAAGGTTCACGTGTTTCTCATTTGGACCAAATTACCTTCCACCATTTTCTAGAAAAGACTTCTGGGGTTTTAACAAAATGAGGTTTTTATTTTTTCTTCCCTCTTAAAACAAAGATTTTTTCTTGGCTCTCTAACTTAAGCCCCAGCTTTGTGGACGGTACGGATCGAAAAGGTTCCAGTGACAGACACACCGAACTCTGCTGTGAGGCTTTACGGCTCCTCCAGAGTTATCTTTGGCCTTTTTGTTACCTCTCAAACTAATGTTACCTGGTTGGTGAGTGTTATTATTGCTGTGGCACTCTGAGAAACATTCAGAGCTTTGGATGATTTTATGCAACAGTATGCATTTCTTGGTTTTGCCTCTGGCTTTGCAGCGTTGCAAACTATGAGGCTGTTTTTATTGCACACATTTACACAAAAAGTCAAACATTTATTCATTATCTTATGAGATTAACCAGCAGCATGTTTGCTTTAAACATTCAAAATGTATTAAATAAGGTCATTTTTTAAAAATCAAGGATATTTATTTTATTTTTTAATTTCCAAAAAGTTCAATTAGACCAGACGTTTAAATGCTTTTGAAATGTACTGTACAGTAGAGCGATATACAGTGTCTATGCTTCTAAAGGAGGTGGATGTTTTCAGTACAGCAGTGGAGTGAGTGATGAAGGGGTAAAATAAAAGGAATTTAGGCTAAATCTCTGCAGTAACTGGCAACTCTTCATGCAAGTTGTGCTCAAATTGGCTCTCTGGGGACATTTAAGTTTGAGTTTAAACTTTTGATCTTTGGATCAGTGTAGCAGAACTTTTATGCACCTGCCAGTCAGAACCGGATGTAGGCTGTTTCCCTCTTGTGACATTTCAGCAAATTCATTATCACATAAAATAATAATTATAAAAAAAACACTTTTTACTTCTGAAAGAAAAGTGAGATCATGATGCAAATATTGATTCTGGTGATCTGTTTTTCTTTTTATATTTTAAGGTTATATGATCAAACTTTATTTGCTTTTGTTAAATAAGTCCTTGGATTGTTAATTGGAATTAAATTACAGGTTAAAATCAATGCTGTAGAAATATATTTATCAGTAATCTGTATGACAGAAGAGAACGTTACATTTTTAGTCAACTGGTCCTTCAGCCAATGCTATAATAGAATTCATGCATCAATTAAAAAACAACTTTTTTTACCTGCCTTTTCTTCAAGGTTCAAGGAATTCCAAAAAAGTACCACATATGTAATAATTTTTAAAAATGTGGCAGTTTCAAGGTGTTTCTACTTGATATTTTATGACTCCAGCATCGTAGCTAAGGATGAGCACATACCTCAGCGGCTGGTATGCCTTCGGGAGGGCGACACTGTAACAGCACCTCCTGCTCCAGCGACACTTCCTTTCCAAGGGGTTCTTGTTCAAATGACTTCTTTAGGTCTGAGGAGAGAAATGACAAAATTATAAAATTTTAAATTCAATTTCACAAACATGAAAATATAAAGATGCATTTCAAAAAAGAAAAAGAAAATAACATCCTGAACCCGTCCTTTCCACCAGACGCGTGAGCGATATGTAACGTTATAGAGGCATTTTACCCAAGAGCTCCCTTCCAAGCGGTAGCGTTTCAGACGTGTTCCACTCGACAGGTCCCGCAAGGTCACAAAATCACAGGAGAATTGCAAGACCACGCTTGATTTTGGAAGTTCCCACAATAACAAGCAAGAAGAAAGATGGCTGCAAGTATCTAAAAATGTCTGTGGTTAATTATATGTTTTGTTTACCTCAGCTAAGGAGGTTTAACAGGAAATGATGTATGCTTTTTTACTAGTTAAGCAACTGGAAATCTGCACGTGACTTTTATTTTGAAAGTTTCCAGATGTTTTACGTTGCTTTCATATTTGACTTCCTGTCTGGCCAGATCTGAACTGTGGAGTTTGGTGTGTTCTGGAAGCGTAGTACATAAAAAATAGATCTGGAGGTTTCTTCCTGTTAAAAGGGAGTTTTCCTTCCCACTGTCGCTAAATGCTTGCTTAGTATGAGGATTGTTCCAACACAATGACACTAGTCAGTGTCTTGATGCAATCTGCTGGGTCCCTTATATAGGAAACTTTTTTACTGATTGGCTTATGAACTGAACTGTATTGAAATGTTTACTTTGTGAAGTGCCTTGAGACGACTCTTGTCGTGAGTTGGCGCTATATAAATAAACTGAATTGAATTGAATTGAAATGTAATGGACGCATCCTTATGTTTCTGGATGCGTCCAAAACGTGATGCTTCACAGCTGACGGAAAGGCACCAGTCCACTATAATGGCGGCTAATTCCTGAGAATTATTTTTTGTGGCCATTTCACAACGATTGCGTGTCCAGCGGAAAGGAGGGGTGAGATTTAAAGGAGACATATGCCTTTTTTAAGTTAAATAATAATAATAATAATAATAATAATAATAATAATAATAATAATAATAATAATAATAATAAGAGGGGATTGGAAAAGAAAATGAAACAGATTCCTGGAAATCCAACAGTTCACAAAATCCAGAAGATTGTTCTTCTTGGAAGTGCACACATCATCAGACGGACGCTTTTCATGAAGTAACCCTGAAATTGCCTTAGAATCATGGATTGATTTTGGCAATGAAATCACAATAAAACTAATATAATAATAATACTATAGTTCTATAGTCAATACAACATTTTTCATGAAGTTCTTTGCACTAAATCCCTCTAACATAAAGCAACCTGTTGTTGGCCACTCCCACCACTACCCCACCCAGGCTGCTATAAGCTGAGAAGCTCCAATATTAGGGAAGGGCTCAAGAAGAGCCGCTGCTTTTCCAGTAGCAGCTCTCTTGCACGTGAGAGGTTGTTTTATAATAATTTTCCATTTCCATTTGTGACATCACAAACAGGGACTTTTTGAAACAGCTTGTTTTAGGCACATAATTCATAAAACCAAACAGTGACAGAAAACAGATGGATTTTTTTACGTTTGGAGTGTTTATAGAGGCAGTAGAGACCTACATGGCAGCATAAAATGATGCAAAAGGTGAGTTTTGCATAATATGTCCACTTTAACATTTAGAAAAACAAAAAATTTTTTAAGTGGTTCTACGTCAGTGTGACTGAGTGGAACCCTTCTTTCAGAGGGAACAGTGACGCAGTAATTATGGAGTTGGTGCTATTTTGAGTCAGCCATCCAAGCTCTGACTTCTCACACTCTTTAGTTCACAACAAGGAAAAACACTTAGCTACACTATCTGGAAAGTCAACTGCATGTATGTGTCCACGCTCACAGATTCATTAACCACATGATGCTCACCTCCTCTCCATCACAATGCAAAAAAAGTTAACCTTGTTCTCATTCTATATACATTTGCTAGAGTTCAGGGATATCTCTCAGGCCAAAGACAATAAATGATTCACATAAATGGTTTGCATGCTGTGATAAATGACAGCATTACAAAGCAGCATGGAATGCGCTGCCTTTTCTCTCGCTGACCACTTTAGAGAGAACTCAGATGTTATTTCATTCACGTCAAGCTCACAATAGTACATTCATACCATCAGAGACATATTCAAATCCAAACGTGTGACAGGAACGCAAAACTGCAAGTGCTAAAGAGAGCTTTTAGAAGGATCAAGTCCAAACCTCATAAGGAAGGTAAACAAATGGGGACCTTAATGCAGGCTGGTTATTGTGTTGGATGTCTTCTTTTTTAATTATTCAATGCATTTTTATTTGTATTTGGCATTAAAATGTTTGAATGTCAGCTGTCCTTTATTTATTTTCCACAGAGTCAACTTTTTCATTTTCATTTTGCCTGTCAGGTTTGAAATTTTCTTTGTTGTGGATGCTGTAGACATTTGCATATAAAAGAACTTCATGATTTGTGTCACTCAATGCAGACTTCATATAGCCTGTCGATGCATCATTTATATTATATTATATTATATTTATATTTTAATTTGAGTTATGTTCCTTTTGAATATAATTCCACACATTTGTGGGAAACCGTTTTTTGTGCCCTTGAGTTTTAAAACTTTCAGGACTTGGTGAGAGTCCTAAGTGTCACCCTGTGTCCTTTTACTCTCCTGGTTCCCAGGTGAACTCTTAATTACCTTTTCTGTTGGCTCCAGTTCCCCATTTTTCAAAGAACACTGACAAGACTAAGGATTTTTTCCTGTTTTTGAACTAGACAACAGCAAGTTGGGCCCTGGGGACTTTATCAGGACAGTCACTGTACAGCAGGTCAAAAATGTAGACCGTATCAGGATGGAAGGAGGGTAACAGTTAAAGGGGAAGAGAACAGGAAGCTAAAATTTGGGAGGTATAGAACTGTAAAACAAGATTAAGCAATTTTTTAAAGCCATACTATGCAAATTATTCATATTTTTAAATCATTTTCTTGAGCCAGTATGTGCTAAAATGACTCTTTACGGGGTTAATGAAATGTCACTCAGACCCCCACTGCCCTTTGTGGCCAGAATACTACATTTGCAACTTCAGAGTGGTGGGCCGCTCCCTGCTTACATACCTGGTGCTACAGTCTGCTTCCAGCATGTTTCCTGCATGATTTAGATCATGAACACAGCTGCTTTGTTTAATTTAGTGATGAACCGCTCCTGTAGACACTAATGAAGGCTGAGGAGCCATTTCTGCAGTTAGATTAAGGTGTTAAAAAGACGAACGCACAGCGAGAAGATGAGTTTTACTTTTGCTTTTGATAATGAACACTAGGGGGTGCTAAAAGCAAGCCAAAACTGCCAAATGTTCCTTTAAAAGCTCTACAGGATTAGCCTAGAAATCTAAACAAAACTGTACCAATAGCAAAAGATTTAGCTCTGCAGGTCCATCTAGCTATGCTCCATTGTAACCTCAATTGGTCTACCATTGGCCCGAACAATTTTTGACAGGGCCAATCACAGCACTCTGTTTGTAGATGTTGTGCGGGCGGACTTAGCACCAGAGCTGTGATGGAGAATGGAGTATGGCGGACAGCCCTGTTGACTGATTTCCGTAGCGATGAGTATGTCACGCTGTTGGTTGCTATGATTGGTCCAAGCAACAACCGTAAATTCCACCCCATGACTGAGCTCTGTCCATGGGTCGTGGCCAAACTACATATATAGGATGGCTCGCCAGGCTACTACAGGATCTCTTTTCAAGAAAAAAACAAAACTCTAGGATCATTTCTATAACAAATGTTAGCTCCTATTTGTGAAGATGTAACTCTGTGATTCCTTCACATGATTGTAGCCAACTTCACAGCAACTGTAGTTTGACTGAAAAAGAGTCGGTAAAGTAAAATCTGAAGTGTGGGAAAACAAACGGTGCATAGCATGGATCCTGTAAAGCTAAAGCCTTCTATGTATGAATTGACCTAAAAGAGACAGCCGTTCTAGCACAGAGATGAGCAGCAGACCTATAAGAGACAATGAGCCGGATCCGAGTCAATGTGTGAGAGAAAGATGCTGCTGGAAGTCCTGCCATGCATATTTCACAAAGAACTTCTGATCCGTAAGGCGAGGTTTAACTATCCGTGTTGTGTCGAGCTACACTGGTTAAGTGAGTTGTGTGAGTTTTGTCGAAGCTGAAGGATAACTTCATAATGCAATCAATCCATCTGGGAAAAGGCAGCTTGAACAAAGCATGATGGTTCATTCTGGGAATAATCGCCTCAAAGCTTTAGCTCTAAATCCACCACATGGCTACCCACACATACATGAACAGAGACGGAAAGACACAGACATACAAATACTGTCACACTGAGAAAAACAAACACAGGAAATGGAGACAAAACACACAGATGAATTGAATTCCACATCCACCAACGACTGTGCGCAAAAATGGTGACTAAGGGAAGAGACAAACTTCTCGTGTGCCAGGCAATTCCAGGAACAATTTCCTGGTCTTAATTAGTAAGGGAGATGGAGAAGTGAGGAGTTGGCTGTGAGTTGATTTCCATAAAGATTGAGAATGAAATTAAAGGAGATTAAAGCAAACTGCTCGGGGATGATCAGACACACACGCATGATCGCACATATTTGTAAGCTGCAACGCTACGGTAAACAGAATTTGCCAGCAGATAGTGAGCGTAGATCGTTTTCCTGTAAGCTGCATTTCAAAGACATGTGACATTGTGTTCATGACACTGAGCGGCCGTGAATTATTGTCACTCGACGCTTGTGTGTGTTTTTGTGCCCTAGAGGAATGAGTACACACGAGGAAGCGAGAAATGTGCTCATTCACTGACCCCACTTCACTCTTGAAGTGCAAATAGGACTATTCAGCTTTCTAAATTCAAAGGACAAAAGGATATATTCTCTAAAATTCCTTTTAGAAATGCAACAGAACTCAAAAGCACAAATTGCGTGAAGAGTTCTCCAGCGTAACCCCTTATTAACGATAAAGCAGCGTCAGCGTCGATTCAAAGTGACCTCCAATTGCACAAACTCCCCTTTGTCTCTTCCCCAGTCTTCCTCCTTCTACGCCTCAGACTCCACCTCCTTCCATCTCGGTCTAAAAACTTCCATCGCTCAACTAAAACTGTTATTATGTTTGTGGTTAGTTTGTTGCCTCGGGCACCTCTACATAAGCACATTTCAGAGCAATTATCCAAAATGGGTGTCTCTGCCGGCATGCTGCCCATGCCAAATCATAACGGTTTCCCCCGGTGCAGCTGCTCAAGCAATAAAACGCAATGTGAGATGCTTGGGAATAGGAGAGGAAAGAGCTCTCCTTCAGTCTGAGGAACATGTAATTTACTATAGTCGGATGAAATGGGGAAAAACACCTCTGGTTTAGAATAAAAACTGTCTGATTTAAGATGACATAACACACAGCATAGGGAGGTCATCAATAAGCATCAGACATAAAAAAGGAAATGGTATTTAAATTAAAACGATGGCTTAAAATGACACAATTTAGAAAAGAATAACAATCTAGAATCATGTTGGAAGCATATGAGACACACAAATTATTGTTATACACTCATTGGCCACTTTATTGGGTACACCTGTCCAACTGCTTGTTGATGCAAATGACTAATCAGTCAACCACCTGGTGGCAACTCAATGCATTTAGGCATGTTGACATGGTCAAGACGAGCCGCTGCAGATCAAACCGAGTTTCAAAACGGGGAAGAAAGGTGATTTAAGTGACTTTGAACGTTGTTGGTGCCAGACAGGCTGGTCTGAGTATTTCAGAAACTGCTGATCTTCTGGGATTGTCACGCACAACCATCTCTAGGGTTTACAGAGAACGGTCCGAAAAAGGGAAAACATCCAGTGAGTGGCAGTTCTGAGGGCGGAAATGCCTTGTTGATGCCAGAGGTCAGAGGAGAATGGCCAGACTGGTTGGAGCTGATAGAAAGGCAACAGTAACTCAAATAACCACTCATTACAACCAAGGTATGCAGAAGAGCATCTCTGAACCCACAACACGTGGAACCTTGAGGCAGATGGGCTCCAGCAGCAGAAGACCACACCAGGTGCCGCTCCTGTCAGCTTAGAACAGAAAACTGAGGCTACAATTCACACAGGCTAACCAAAATTGGACAATAGAAGATTGGAAAAATGTTGCCTGATCTGATGAGTCTTGATTTCTGCTACGACATTCGGATGGTAGGGTCAGAATTTGGCATCGACAACATGAAAGCATGGATCCATCCTGCCTTGTATCAATGGTTCAGGCTGGTGGTGGTGGTGTAATGGTGTGGGGAACATTTTCTTGGCACACTTGGGGCCCCTTAGTACTAATTGATCATCGTTACAACCTGAGTATTGTTGCTGACCATGTCCATCCCTTTACTTCGTCTACGAGCAGTTGGACAGGTGTACCTAATAAAGTGGCCGGTGAGAGTATGTTGTCGGGCAAATTGTTACAATAAATCGTGTGACCTTTGGGCAAATAAAAATAATAAAATCTGCAGGAAAAATAAAAACTAGTGGCGTGCACATGCAGCTAGAGTAGATCAGAGTTGTTCCAACACCAACAAGCTGTGTTTATGAATGAAATTATGCTGATGAAATTCGTTAACAATATATTTTTGTCAATTTTCTATCAGTGTACTTTTTGTAACTTTGTATTTTTTTCTAACGTGCAAATGTGTTTTGTACTAAACATGACAAAAAAATGAAAATATACGAGGCCAAAAGCCTGAGAAACTCCAAAATATCAAGAAATATGATAAAAGTGAAGCTGTGACTTTGAACTTCGGAGTTATTTCCAATGCTGATGTACAGAGAGTCATTTTCTCTTACTTTGAGAGCCTCTTTCCTCTGTGGTTCTTTTGCTGAACCCTCGACCCCATCATTTCAACACCTTGCAACCTGTCATCAGCTCAAAACATCACACAAGGTCTTTCCATTTAAAGTCAAGTTTTAAAGGAGTAAACAATTTAATGTGTTTCCATCTCGCCAGCACTCTGGAGCTCAACACTTCCTCTGGATCCGGGTCTGTAATATGACTCACTTGGATGAAAACGGGATCAAATTCCTTCCTGGTGCTTAAAGAGATTTATGTGAGTGTTCAAATTTGACAGGATTAATTTACAGATTAAATTATCAACTCTGATATCAGATATCCAACCTAGGCTGCATTTAGTTCCAAACTAACCAACATACAGTATGTATAATAATAGCTCTTTTAATAATTGGTCCAGTCAGGATGACAGTTTTTGTCCTGCATGTTGTCTTTTGTGTCTGCAACAATAGACCACAAGAAGCAAATTTGACCTCCGTTGAAAGTAATCGGAGTTCTTCCAGGCTTTTGCTGGAAGCAGTACCATCATATCCTTTCTTCATGAATTAAAAAACATTTTTTTAGCCATGCAGCATGATTTTGGAAGTTTATAGTAGTCTGTTTTGGAAAATTTTATTTGTCATCATGTCTTTATATGTCTGCCTTCTTTCATGTTTTCAAAGTGAAGCCAGGATGTCCGGGCCTGGCAAGCCATCCTATATATGTGATTATATAGTCTAGCCATGACCCATAGACAGAGCTCAGTCATAGGGCAGAATCCACAGTTGTTTTTCAAACTGTCTCTGCATGCTATTGGACAACAAGGAACGTGACATACTCACCACTACGGATGTCAGTCAACGGAGGAGTCCACATTACACTGTTGAAGAAGACGCAAATACATCATTTTTGTAAATACCTCTATCTGCTCTTGACTAAAAGAAGAGCCCAAGTCTATATGGTCCAAAGTTGATGCCAAGGCCATTTCAAAAGAGCCATCACCATCTTGTTCCACACTGTTGCATCATCCCGCCCACCAAACGGATAGAGCGCTGTGATTGGCCCATCAAACTGATATAGAGAGTTGTGATTGGCATAACACAATATTGCTCAGGCCAATGGTAGACCTGCTGAGGCCTCTATGGAGTGTGGCTAGACCGATCTGCAGAGCAAAATCATTTTGCTTCGGCAACAACTATCCATATAGATTTCTAGGCTAAGGTTGTCCTACTCATAGTCGCTGCCATGTTGTGTTTTTGCAGCTGAAATCTGTGCATTCAACATCGTTCAAAATCAGTCATTTGTTTTCAGCAACTTTGGATGAGCGAGGGACAAAGTGACAATTGGGCCACTAAGTAGAACATTGTTGCTCTAGATTCAGTTTGTAACTTTAATTTCTGAGTCGAGATTAGTTGATATTTCTCTGGACATTATTAGCTAAAAGCTGTGATTTCACTATCAAACTGCTAAACAACAAGTTACCGTCAGGATTTGTCCTTTATGCCTCGTGAGGTTTGTACAGCAAAAACTACCCTAGAAACACTTAGACTTTTTGTCTCAGAGAAAAATATTTTTTTAATTAATATGACCAAACAAAAAGTGATTTCATCAGCTTATATTTGGTTAACCCTTTATAGGGCAATCATTGAAGTAGTTTAAAATTTTAAATTTCAACCCCAGGGTGTTATTATGGTCTATAACAAAAGTATTTTTCTGTTTTTACAATTTTCAAAAATATTTATTTTCATGGAGAAAATCAGAGAAAACGAAGTGCTCAAATATGGACGCTGGCCCTGTTCTGGTAAAAGAAATCCCAAAATAAAAATCATTGACAAATTAAATAAACATTATTTTTTAATAATATAGATAATTATAAGACACTTTAGAATAACCTAGCTAATTTTAGAACATTATATCAGTGTAGAATAATACTGAATATATCACAATTATTAAACAATACAGTATAATTTTATAAAAACAGATTACTGTAGAATATTTTTGGAAATTATAAAGCATTAAATGCCATTTCTGATCAAATATAGATTATTAGAATATTTTAGAATATTATTTATTTGAGGATCTGCCTCAGTGTCCTCTTCCTCCTCTTCATCATCATCACTGATGGTGAGACTCGCTGGCACAATAACTGTCCCCCTCTGTTTTTTATAGAAATCTTATTTTAAAACTGAAAAATATATTCAATATTATAATTATTATTATTACTGTAACCATGATCATGAAGATTATGTCTAAAAAACAACAGATTTTACCTAAAAATAAACATAATTTCTTTTACTTGTTCAGGGCGTATGATCAAATATGGCAGCTTTGATTTTCATGCTCTGATTTCACCAACTTCATTGAGTTTAACATTTACAACACATGTATCCTTATTTAGCACCACTAGTCAACCTTGTGATGTGAGAGTTTCATAAACCTAGCGTTGTTGGTTTTAGAGATCCAACCGTAAACACAAGAGGAGACGAGCTCCAGGAAGGCAGTTTTCTGGTTTTTCAGAAACACCAATATTTGGCGCGTCGTAGCCCCGCCCTGATTGGTCGAACGGCGCCATGGCGTGAACTGTGACTAGCTTGATCTCTGATGATTGGTTGGGTGAAATCTCGTAATTCTAAGAGTCTGTAAAAAGGCACACCAACATCATTTATGATGTGAGTGGAAGTGTCTAAATATAGACGCTTGCCCTATAAAGGGTTAAAGGGTAAATCATTAAGTGTAATAAAGCTAAAAAGGGTTAAAGTATAAGAATGTACTTTTACTCTGATCTCATCCTTAGAATCAGATTATCAGTGTGAATGATTGAGGACCGCTACAGCTCAGTGGGGGATTGGTAAAGAATATTTTATAGATTAATTATTTAGTTAATCAGTGTAATAATTTAGCCAAAATAAAAGTTTTAGAGTCTCAGTCGCAGTGATCACCTCAGATTTGTTTACTCTGTCAACAAATCCACCTTTGGACTTTATATGAAAACCTTGTAATGAAACCCCAGTGTTTAGTTTTAACCACCGCCCGATAGCTTGTTGAGTGTTTTTATACGACATCTCAATGATACTTTGTTCCTTTCTGTGAGTGAGACTTTTGTTTTCCTTCTTTATTTCCCACACTTGGACTTTAAAAAGTGACTGAGTGAGTTCTGTGTGAGTAAATCAACAGTGTGGCTTACCACTCCAAGGCGTGAGAGTACCCTGAAGCATTGCTTCACATCTGGGAAAACGCTCAGCGGCTCGCTCAGCGGTGGTGAAACATCATAACCACACTTCCAGACGCAAAGGTTTCCACGCTCTGTGGACTCGAACTATAAAAATGTTTATTTTGTGTTTGTGACCATCGTGAAAATCACCCTCAGCAGCCAAAACCAAGACCTCATTGATGACATCATCCAAGAAAAAAAAAACGTGACACCAGAAGGGTTTTCTACTGAAGGTGTTTGCATTAATATGGGAGTGGATGGATTTACCTACAGCATAAACATCAGTGCCGCTTGAGTGAGCATAGCAGATTCTGCAACGTTGCTTTTCATGCTTAAAAAGGTCAAACGCCATGGAGACCGTGATAGTGGTTGCTGTGCAAATTTTCATACTACAGAGATTTGCTAACCTAGTGCAGTAGTTGCCGGGTTACCAGTGATTGCACGAAGCTCGTGCAGCTTTAAACCAACAGGACTGGAGAAAAGAGAGGGTCCATTAAAGTCTAACAGCAGAACAGAAAGAAATCGTTGCCGAGGCTTGTTTTTCTTGGTCTAATTCAGCCGTGATTGAAGGAAAAAAAATTAATATGTGCACTTGAGACGTTTGAATCATAAACAAATCAGGGAACATTAACAGGAATTTTCCAGTTGACACAAGCAGCAGTCTGTGGTGCTGTGCCCCTGAGTGTCTGGACCCCTGATTGCTATGCACACACGTCTCAGTGGAAGGTGGCAGAACAAATTGCCATTAGAGAGGTGTGTGTGTGTGCGCGCGTGCGTGCGTGCGTGCGTGTGTGTGTCATCAGGGGTATTTTGGAGCATGTAGTAGCTCTGAGAGTATGTGTAAGACCTTGGCATATTGTTAATCCATTGAAGGAGAAAAACTTGACCTGATAGCTGGCAGGCCAAAAGAGCATGACTGACAGTGTGTATGTGTGTGTGTGTGTGTGTGTGTGCATGCGTGCGTGCATGCATGCTTGTGTGCGTGCATATGTTTGCATTTCTCACGTGCACATGCCTGAAACATTGCACGACTGAGAGCAAAAGGGTCTGCCTTTTACTCGTCCAAATAAGCTGCTTCTATATCCTACACGCTTTAGAGACCTACAACAAAAGTTCAATACAGTATTGAAAGATCTAGAATGTTGCCATTGTGTTTTTGACTCTCAAAACCAAAAAAAAAAAAAAAAGATCTAGTCCTTGGAAAAAAGAAAAATAAATGGAGAAAGAGAGAATACTTATGATGAAATGGAACGAGCATGAGATGTCGTGCAACAAGGTGGAAACAACAAAAAACAACTAAGTAGAGATAAAACACTGAGATGAAAATGAGCAGGAAGGTAAAAGTGAGAGAGAAATGCTGAATTGCCGTTGCACCGTGCAGCAGAAGACACTTAGCTCAGCAAGCTCTTGCTGCCAGGAAGCATTTTAATCACAACAGCAGATCCAAATAAGAGCCGAAAGCAGGGTAGGTCAGGGGCCGGGTCGATTTGAAGTAAAAGGTTATCGCAAGAGAGGGCTGAGCGTAATCAGATCTGGTTAAGGGAAAATCACAGTTAAGATGAAGAAAGAGGGAAAAAAAAGAAATGAAGGACAGCAGGGTGTAGTGTTAGAAAGTGCAGGCTATGGGGAGGAATGCAGTAGGAATAAAAAAAAGATGCATACTTTTTAAGACTGTTTAAATCTGATGCTCCTTTTCTTTAGCTTCTATTCAACTTGTGGAGAAGCCGACTAAATAAGATAAAAACCTACAAAGAATCACCTTTTATTTTCATTTCAAAAAGCTGATTAACAAATTAATGGAGAATACAGTCTGCAATAGAAAATAGGCCCGTCCTTGACATTTTCAGAATGCTGTCTGCAACTAAACTATTTTAGATTTCAGTGAAACTCAACTAATCTGAGCAGCATACTGTTAGGAAAACGTTTTATGACAAAAAAGACCCTTTATAACATCATTAGTCCTTATTTGATAACAAAACAAATCAGAAAGCACGAAGATTATAAAAGATGATAAATAAAGATTTCATACTCTTATGCAAATCTTCATCTATCACCTTTTTTCTCTAAACAATCCCACATGTGTGTTTCTGAGCTACTGTGTATTCACGTGTTTGCCTCTGTGAGTCTCAGAAGCCTGTACACATACACTTCCTGCATCTGACTCGCAGCATTCATCCGGCCAAGCAAAAGCCAAAAACAGCACATTACCCAGCTTTCATTGCACCCCAAGGAGGGCCCATTCCATTGGAGAAGGTTATTAGCGGAGCTTAGACGGATATTTCTGACTGTGTCTCTGAATCTCTGCTGACAGACGGGAAAACATCCTCACATCCCAACACACAGCAGTGTTGCTGCAGGAAAATTCAGACGTAACGTTTGACAAGCCAAATGATCTGAGAAGTACGTCACTGTCGCACTTCCACGATTCTGTGTTTGTTTATTGTTTTGTTTTTCTTGCTGCATGCACCAACATCGGATGCTTTTCCTAGCAATTACATACATTTGTTCAGATTGACTTTATAATAGGCGCAGGTAACATAATTTATGCAAAAAAAGAAAAAATGAAAGTGGGCCTAAACTAATTTTTTCAATAACTTTGCTGTGGGTGCTAGTATTATTGAATGCATTGGGAGTTGTTTTCGGTGGGGAAATAACTCTAGCTCCTGTTTCAGGAAGTAGAAGTTAGTCAGAGGAGAGACGGGTGGAAAACAGCAGGATTTGGATTCTTACTCATTAATATTCATACGATGCAAGCATTTTGCCTCTGATTGGCTAATAGCAACACAACTATTACGCTGCCTTTGTTCGCACTTTTGTATTGGGTAAAAATTGCAATGTTGATGTTTTATCTCCACAAATAGACCATAGACTGTATATATGATGGACAAACCCTCTGCAGCTGGCTCCTTTTGATGGCATTTCCCTTTACTTTGTTGCCTATTACATCTGTACTCAGCCAGTTGTCCTTTCATTTTAGCTCTTGAGTGTGTGTGTGTGTGTGTGTGTGCGTGCGTGCGTGCGTGCGTGCGTGCGTGTGTGTGTGTGCATGGGATGGGATTGGGGGTGGAAAGAGGGAGATATAAGGGATCTTGGATGCTGATCTGTGGGGGAGGGGTGGGAATTTGACTATTGTGTGGTTGTTTTTAATTGTTCAGCGCTTTGTGTTGCGCCTAAATGTATGAAAAAGCGCTTTATAAATAAAGATTGATTGATGATTGATTGATTGCACCATCACCCATATGTTTCTGAAGAACTGAACTGAAACACTTTTTCACTCCCAGAAAATACAAAAATGGAGCTGAGAGTGCGTCTGTGAGGGTGGGGGCAGATGATTGACATACATCAAACTCTGAGCCAATGTAGCATTGAGCTAACTGAGCTAACTGAAGCTGATGGAGATTGGCAGATGCTTTCAGCCAAAAAATCGTGGTTGAGCTACTCTGCTACCCTCTGCCTTCTAGGCAGCAACACTTTTAACGCAAAGTTGATTCCTTTCTTGAAGCAAGCAGGAAGGAAAGCTGCTACCGCAAGCACTAAAGGCTCATCTGACACCCATCAATCAGAAGGACACACCCATAATAAGTCATCATTTCAAGCTTTAATTACATCTAAATGGATGAGTTACAAAAACATTCACGCCCACAGAGTTGTCAAGACTACAAACTAGACCTATTAAACCTAAAATGTTTTTTGCACCAGGCTTTAAACATGTTTATTCCTGCTGTGAAGTTGGCATTTTTAACATGGAAGTCAATGGGAACTTGCTCCTTTCTCTATCCACCCCCTATTGGATGAGGGAGCAACTGCAATTTTTGTCACTTTCATATTAGCTTTACTTTTGGCGGGCAAGAGGTTTCCCCTTTGTCTCGAACATGTTTATGTTATGGAGTTGCTAATGCTAACAGTTAGCTTCTACTATCCAATACGCCCTCTGCTCTCTCCAGGCTGCTAAATCAACAGTATTCCGCAGGAACGTCTAATGTGGGTGAGTGCAAATATTTCCCTGTGACATCAAAATAGACTGTTTTCTTTTGACCCCAACATTTCTCCGTCTTTTATCTTTTGGCAGCAAATGCAGGAAATTGGGGTGGAAAACTATTTTCATGTTCAGCCTGCATGTGCAACTCAGAGTGATCCATCACATTTCAAATTGAACAAGAATTATACGAATATCTTCTTTAAATATACAAAAAAAGAAGATTGCATGACAGTCAAAGCATTGAAAAGTAAATGTGTCACCTATATTTATGGCCAAATAAAATCACCAGAGGAGAAACACAGGGGTCAACATGATGGATTTTCATCTGCAGAAGAATATTACCAACATGGGACAACAAGACTTCAAGGGTGCATGTCTGTTAGAGTGATCCTGTCTGGTACACTGCTACAGATGTGCTGAGTTTATTCTCCCCGTGTGTCTGCTGAGCAGACTCTGTCAAAGTCCCAGGCTGTCCTTTTGAGAGTGCACCCGAGTGCATCCAAACTGTCAGTATAAGCCAGGTAAACCAGAGAGGGAAGGTCGATTTTGATATTGGTATTTCTCTTCAGTAAGACCTCTCTATAACCCGAGCAGCAAGGCAAGTCCCAGTTGTCCTATACGGCCGAATCGACAAGAGCAATGACGCCTGGAAAACGACTGCTGTGGGTTCAATCCTCAGTGAAAGAAACTTTAAAGGAAAAATCCATTCTGTTATATGAGGCTTTTTCTGAGACGACAAACAAGATTTTTTAGATGATTTAGATCAAACATTTCAGTTCTCGTGCTTCTCGCTCTCTGTCAGCTGGCATCACTCGTAAAAAACAGGATTCCACTTTATTCCTTCGCTCTAGTCCTTCTCAAATGATTTCACCAGGTGATAATCTGATCCTGTTCAGCTGAACCGTGTCTCCTTTGGTTAGCTCATCGACAGATTTACAGTTTTCTAATATTAGTGGAACAAAGTTCCCAAGTTCAGTTTGTTTCTGGACAGAATATCTAAAAAAAAACCAGAATAGACATTAACATCACAGCAGCTTCTGTCCTGCACCTGGGAGGAAATAAGCTTACGTCATATGCACAATAAAACACATTATAGATGCATATGAAATAAAACCTGTTTCTAAAACAAATACAATTATTTATATGATTTACAATGAATTTATTTTCCCTTCTTGTCTTTTTTGATGTTTGAGCAAAATTTATTTGCAGAAATCTATAAAATACACAATTTGAAGCTAGTTACTATTAAATAAAAACATTTTCTGTGTTTTCAGTGAACTACAGGACATTTTTTCTAAAAACTGACATAAATTTAAACATTTTCATATTACAATGCTCACTGTTTTCTTTCAAAATCTTCTTTCAGGATCACCAAATTATCCAAAACTCGTCTGCCTCTCAAAGAAATAAAAGTTTATTTTGACCAAACAAAACAAAAAGCTGATAAAATATTCTATTTTTTACATAATTTGATTAGGGAGTAATGCTTTTAGTCAGCAGAAACTCAGTCACAGTGCGTTTGCAGATAAGTGAGCAGAGTGTGAGTACAACAGAGGAAACGTGTTGAAATGATTGAGTGTCATAATGATTCTCACACATCACTGGTTAGCTGCGTAGTGAAGGTTCTGCTTGCATTCAATGAGATAATCATTTTTCTTCATCATTTGTTCATCTGCTCGTCTTCTGTTTGTTCACACGAGACACTATGCATGAGATTGGACCCAGCAGAGAGGAGATGATGGCTGTTTATGTCTCTGTGCTTTTCTCTTAGAGAAAAAGTGTTAATCGTTTGGGAGTGAGTGATACCTGAGTATCGTATCACAGATGTGTTTTTTCCGTGTGCTCTATCGTGCGTAGAGACCGTCTGTGTTTGGGTACTCACAGGCTATGCGGACGTGTGCCTTGCGGCTCTTGGTGGTTCCAGCGGAGCTCCAGGCCACACACTGACACCAGTAATCTTCAGGACCAAACAGCTCCTCCACTTGCTGCCGTGTTATTTCGATACTGGCCTCTCTTACTACTAAACCTGTAAATTAAAAAGAAATTTACATTACTAACAGTATAGATTTATGCCCCATTTATACTTCCCAACATAAGTTTTAAGCAACTTTTCTTTCCTCTGGTTATAAAAATACTCTCATCTTTCCATCAAGAGCCCTCAAATGCTCCCACTGAGCCACTAGGTGGCGAGAGCACTCGCATTAAAAACATCTCAAACAGTGTAGTGACTGTTTTTCTAATAAATGACTTGCAACATCATCAAGTGACTTTTTCAGGTGTTTTTGGAGCTAAAGAAGCTCATGTATGTGGCGGGGTCTTCACTATCCCAAAGCACTCAGGCAGCCCAGTCCTCACACTGCAGCTGCAGTCGGTAAACGAGTCACACACTCAGTAAGCCACTGATGGCTAGTCTTACCTAGGACTACACCTGTCTACTGTGTGTTTCTCTGTGACATGTTTGTGTTTTACTGTGACTTCAAGGCGCCTAATGGACCAGAAATAAAGAATGAGTCACACAATGGCTGGAGACTTATTTTACTCACATTTCCTGTTAGAAAAATGCGCCTAAAGGAGGCGTTGCCTGGCGTACCGAGAAAGCAACACTGAGGCAGTGATTGACAGCACCCTCCTCAACCTTCCCGCGCACGCTCTCTGTGTTTATCAGTCTGAAAAACGAGTTGTTAACAAGCGCATGCACACGAGGACACACACACACACACACACACAGCAGACTCACCACTCAAGAGAACGAGCAAACACAGAAACTGCAGCAGGCTGGAGGATTTCCTGTCCAACAAGATCACTAGAAGAAAGGGGGGAGGAGGACGTTTTTTTTCAAGGAGGTGAGTGGCTCTGAGCCGTAACTTGTCATATCATCTGGTGAGTGGCCGAGCCAGCTGCAGGTGCGGCCGAAACTCAGCTGGAGTCCAGTGCAGCGCAGCTCCGTAGTACGGTAGAGGCATCACCCTGCAGCTCTACAGCAATCAGCTGTAGCTGATTCTAAATAATTGTGGCGCAGAGTTTTAACCTGAAGGTGGAGATATTGTTACGGTTTTGGGCTGAAATATGAATTTTAGTGAAGTTGCATTAAACCGCCAAAATAATGATTACACATGTCTACAGCACTATTAGACACTCATCTATGCAGGTTATCAGCAAAAAAAAGTTGATTTAGGTGTTAATCGCTCCTTAATATGACTAAACCTAAAAAAATTACGCTCCTTCTGGTCTGCCACATTTGACATCACACAGCCACTCTCTCGGTCCTCTGATTCGATTAAATTACACTGAACTTCGACAGAACAAAACGTTTAATGTTATTAATGTCTGTGGACACTTTTTACACTGATCAGTGACATCACTCACTACCAAAGCAGTCATGATAGGATGACGTCTCACCAAAGTCCTGAAAGGGCCAAACAGCAGCTGAGAGGACCGAGCCGTCGTTCCCCCTTCCAGATGTTTCCCAGAACTCTTAAAGTAGAAACACGGCTAAATAGCTTTACTTACTGAAGAGTTGGTTCACAGCAGAGAAAATAATGATTTTCAGAATTCTAAAAGATTTGTTTTTCTCCAATATTGTGTACAATTTCCTCACAATTATAACCCATTTCACACATGATCCAGGTTTTTTTTTTGTAAAACAGAATCAGGAAAAAGCAAACAGAAAGCCAAAAAAATAAAAATACAGCAGCAGTCTTGTTTTTGTATCTTGTGCACAAAATAACAGCAAGCATGTGCTAAATGGGCTCCTTTCTAAAAAGGTCCGTTTCTTTCAGCGGCATGGAAGCACCACAAACAGAGTTTTATAAAAGTGTTTTTTTTTTTCTTTTTTTCTTTGAACAAAAACTCAAAGTTGTAAAGCGAGGGAATGAAGCAGACCCTCTTTTAAACAACACCTAGAAAAGTGTTGAAACACTTTTTTTTACAATAAAAAAATAATCTAATGTCCAGTTTGAGTTTCCCAATTTTCAAATTTGCTTAAGCACCACAGCAAACACCTTAGCCTATAAACTTAGCTACAGGGATATCTGCTGACATTTACAAAGCTGGGTCATTTCATATTTAAAGTAAACATTTAAGATTGCTCCTTTGCTCTTACGCCCGTTATCGCTCTGCACCCTCCCATCCCGCCTTTTCTCTGGTGTTATGAAAGGAGTTCCAATGTGGAGAATAAATACAGGGTTTAAATAGCTGCACCCAGCTGATAGGACTACAAGGGAGCACTGATAGAGAAGCATCACGGAGGAAAATATGGAAAGAGGAGCAAGGGATAAACTGCAGGGTGGAAAATAATGTGTGACACAGGAGAAAAGAGTAGAAAAAGGTCCTGGAGACAAAGAGACATTTGAGAAACACATGCAAGAAAAATATTAAAAAATAAAAGAGTGTGATCAATTAAAAATAAAGGTTAACCTCACCAAGTGTGAAGAAAGGTGCAAGTTAAATGAGAAAAATGAAATGAAGAGCAGCGAGTCAGAAGCACAGCAAGGGGAGAGAGGATGACAGGCTAGGAGGTGGAAGAGGGCAATAAAATGTGAAACGGAAAGGAAAAGGAGGAAAGAGATAAAAATGGATTTAAGTTAAAAGTATGTGGAGAATGGGGAGTAGATAGGAAAAATGCTATGAGAGAACATCTTGGCAGTTGATTTCAGGCTCAGGAGTGTTACAAAGCTCCAAGAAAGCATCTCTATAGGGCTTCACAAATCTGACTTGGGCCTATTTTTGAAGCCTCAGTAAGTTCTTGGCACGGAAGAGACAGCTGTGGCAAGCGGGCTGATGTAGAAGCAGAGGGAACTGAGGGAAAAGCCAAGTGTGACATCCAGGGGACAGGGCTGTGGTGGTCTTAGAGTCATTATTAACTAGAAAAATCTACTAGTCTGTGGGCAGCACAGGCTTTAAGTCAGCTTGATGGGAGGTAGTAAGATGTGGGTTCCAAGTTAGGAAAATAAATGATCAGATGGGACATACAGATGGAAAATGAGGACAAAAAAGGAAGACCTTTGAGCCAAGTGGACAAGGAAAACAAGAAAAACACAATAAATGCAGAAACTAAAGACAGTAAAAAACCAGTGTGAATATCAGTGTTCAATGGAACAAGGAGCAGGCAGAGACTGATACGTTTTCACAGCTGAAGATGAAAGAGCAAGGGAGCACATCAAGGAAGCCAGAGGTGGAAAAACCGGCCAGTATGAAGAGATAATTATAACCAGCTAGAAAAACCAGGACTACATCTGAGACAACGGGCAGACTGAAAGCTGCAATGAGCAGAGAAGGAAAAGAAGAACCAGTGAGAGGAAAAAGAGAGCAGGAGGGAGACGACCAGAGAGAAGGATAGTGGAAATGTAATGAGGAAAGTAAGACAATTAAAGCAAACGACTTAAATGAGCCAGACAGCTAGTTATAGCAAATGGACTCAAACAGATGAAAAGGTAGCATATGGGATCTGCATGAGCACAACCACAGGACTTAGTGACTCCGTACGAGGCAGGAAATCAGCTTCCACTCCAAAGTAGAAGTAATAAGATGTGAACCTTTTTCATCACCATTAATGTGCCTTATTAAGCCCCAGATTAAAACAACTCAACATTATGAATTCAGTGAAGCAGTTCACCTGCTACGTACTCTGTGTAGTTTGCAGAATGAATTCATATTGTTTGCATTCAATCATTTATTTGCTTTTTCATGTTGTTTAGCAATAATTTACAGCATTTGATAAAAACTAAGGTGCAATTAAAAGGTTTAATTCTATCACATTAGTGCTTGCTATTGTTATTTTTGGAGTGTTGACTAAACTCGTCGAATCAACCACCGACCACAAATGCACCGCTCTCGTTACTCACAAAACATCAAATGTTTTTACTCAGTGCTGCATGATAACTATCCTGACAAAGTTTTTACTGAATTTAGAAGGAAATTTGGTATTTTGGGGCAATTTAAAGAGCTGAGATGAGCATCCCCAGAAAATCTTCATAGGGGGCCAGTGAGAATTTTGTGGGTGCAACACCAAGATGGTTCTTGGGGTAAATCGGGGAGAGTTTGGCCTGCAGCTGTAACTTGCATTGCTCCTTCATTCTTTAATTTAATAAAAAAATAAAATTCTTATGCATCCAACACATTTACCTCAAATTTGAGAAACATAAACATTTCAGAAAAGACTAAATTTCACACTGTTATTTCAATTATTGTTTCAAATGTTTTAGAACAGTTTAATTTACCTGTTGCTGTTTCAGCAAAAACATCCACAAAAACTATTGGAATTTTCACTTTTATTTTTGAAAAGGGGCAGCCTCATCATTAAACTGTGTTTCATTTCTTTATTTGCCTTAACAATTATGTTTTAGCATAAAGATTGATTAAAGATGATGAATGTGTGGTTTGTGCCAGCATGAATCTGATTTATTAGGAGGGGTAAGGGGTGTTTTTCATTGGGGGGGGGGGGGGGGGGGGGGGGGGGGGGGGGGGGGGGGGGGGGGGGCAATGTGGTGCCCAACAATTGTCAGGGTGTGGTCATGGCCCTCCTGGCCACTCTTTGGGGGCACCACTGGAGATCAGACAAAATAAATAATAAAACAAATGAGTTTTGTAGAAAATCAAACCTATTTTTTTTTTCCAGAGTGACTTGATGAGTTTGCAAAAGGACTAAGTGAAATCATCTTTTCTTTATTTAAAAAAGCAATGCAAAATCAAAGTAAAGCTAAAATAAAAACGATCGAAAATAAGAATGACTGTCATTTGTGTCTTTAGCTCAGATGATGGAGTTGCTTGTATCTAACTTCAGCATGAAAATAGATCTTGTTTCCCTTCAGTGTCAATTTCTATAAAAGAAAAGTGTCAAAAAAGTGGGACTAAACCTCAGCAAGTTCAAGCTCGATGTCACCAGTCTGGAGTTGTGCCGTCGAATCTGAAACAACCTCAGATGTTTCCATTGTTTACTGCTGCAAAGCTCACAAAGCAAGTGTTGCTGGGCAAAAAAAGTGACTGAAATACCTGAGGCTTTAAAAGTCCCAGATCACTCAGTGATTTATTTTGTTTAGATAAAGTGCTCAGAGCATTCCCGTCAATCTGATGTCAGGAGACAAGAGTGGGTTTTAGGGTCTCAGTAGCATGACACACTTTAACAAAACGACTGCTGCCAGCTGAAAGGAGGTGTGTGGAGAGAGGGGGATGAGAAATTACAGATGAGTATTCAGATACTGTCGTCAAATTTCACACAACCTCAAACCCATTTCAAAAACAAAGTTTAATAAGAAGCTGGGGAGAAAAGTTCAGAAATCCAGCTGACATAGGCAGTGCAGATGTTCGCTGCGTTGTACATCTTCACTACGGCTGCGTCTAATGAGGAGGAAGTAACAGTTAAAGAATGGTTAAAGCAACTTCTTTGCTTCTCGTTTAACAAGGAAGCTCTGAAATAACAAAACAACAGAAATTTACAACCCTGATAATGACTTTACATTCATAAATAATTTACAGGTTTGTCAGGAAGCAGGTAAGCTATGAAACTTTATGCTGTTTGCATCAGCAGAGCTGCAAAACTCTGAAAAAGTTGGTTCAGGCTGCAGCCTGTTTGGAAAAGGCACTTCCTGCTATTAGCTGAAGCTGAAATCAAAGTAATAATTCATCACAAGCTTACAGACACATTTATTTTAGGTTTTCAGATCAGAATACATTTTTTAGAATAGAAAGACAAAATGAAATGCAGTTTTTTTTTTTACCATAGTGACCATTAAAAAAAACACAAATACATGTTTTATTGGGTCAAATTATAATGTATATTTTTTATTTAAAACTCAGAATATTTTATATATTGTGTGTTTATAAAATGTTTATAAACTGTATTGTTCAATTTAATTAATAAAAAAGGACACTGTGAAAAATGAAGTAATCTTTGATGGTTTTACATTTTTCAAGATTTTCTTACTTATTTTTGGGACAATTTCATAAATGAACGTAGACAGAAACCCAAAAGAACTGCAGGTCAATGATGGTTAAAGTGAAAAAATGAAAAGAATAGTGAGAGAAAAACATTCATAAGAAAACAAGGTACTCTTTTAGAGAGATGGAAACAGACTCTGGACATTTTGAAGGCAAAACAAAATAAAAAAAAACAGATATAAGTAGGGCTGCAGATATCTAATATTTCAATAATTAAATTTTCTATTAAAGCAGTAATTCAGTAACCAAGTACTACACCATTTGTTCCCAACATGTACCCTTCCTATCTATTATGTAGAAATATTTTTGACACTGAATCAGCTTGAAGGCAGACACGTTCCCCTCCTCAGCTATTCTAAATTCTTTATGCTGCTAACAGGAAACCAATCATTTGTGATTCGTTTGATAAGAACCTGTAGACATCAGTTAAACATAAACTTAATTTAATCTTAAAACATCTTCGGTACGTTCATTCTGTGTATGTCTAATTTAATCTTTTAACTTTTTGTTCTTTTTAAAACACAGTGTTTGTCTTTTAAAAAGAACAAAAAGTTAAAAGATTAATCTTAAAACATATCATCAGTCCGTAAAAAATGGTGTTCTATACTTAGAAGTCTCAATTATTTTGAACTGAGAGTGCTTATATTGTTATTCCTCTCTCTGTGTTACACATGCTGTAGGTTTCAATGCCTGTCTACAACGACTGAGTAGTGATCGTGTGTTTTTATTATTAAATCTAACAATTTTTCCTCAAGGGCTTTTTTGTAATTGAGCGATTTGAATCACTAGTTGAGTCATTTCAGTTCTAGTCACAAGTGATTTAATTGGTTGAATAATTGAGTGAATTGTATTTTATGGCTTTCATGCTCTTTAATGTGACACTTTTAGTCTTTTACACACTTAATCTAGTTATAAGTAGCCATTATAACGCATATTAATGGGGTAGAATTGTGTAAAGTTTACTGATTATTTTAGGGCGACGAGTGATTATTTTCATGACATAACACGTGCGACTAGATGAAGTTTTAGAGGTTTAATCAATGCCTGAGCGAGGAAGTTTAAGACATTGTGCCTTGAATGTAAACTACTTCGAAAGATGTGGTATTTGTACGTAATATTGATCAAATCAAACTATAAAGCCTCCTATGACACAATTCAACAAATTAATTAGCCGAGTCATTGACATGGCATTACCTAAATGCATTCTATGTTGAGAAGAAATCTAATTAATTTTACTTTGGGGAGAAAAAAATCAGTTTGAGAGACAGAAACCAGGAAGCTGAACAGAATTTTAAGAACTTAGATGATAGCTTTCAATCTGATGGTGACTGATTGTCACAGTCCCAGAGCGGGTCTGTGTTTGCTTGTACATGCTAATGGCTCTGGGTGTGTGTGTGTGTGTGTGTGTGTGCGTGCGTGCGTGCGTGCGCGTGTGTGTGTCTGAGCCCTTCGGTGACTCCAAAGAGGCACCGAACCAGGACGCCGGAGAGGTTCTGCAGGGAATCGGAACCAAACTCTAACAATTCCCACCAACACACAACATCAGACAAACAAATATTCAAATTAGCATACCGACACTAAACACAAGTCTTACCTTCACACAGACCAGATGCAAACACACACATAATCAGCCAAAAATCTGTTGTGTACACTGTTACACATACAAATACACAGCTGTCGCCCGTTTCAGGAGCCACAAGAGGCTACGTTTCATAAATCTTGGTGCTTGTTGATAATTAAAATAAATAATCTCAGTAATCCACAGGAAGCAGAGCAAAGAGAGCAAAAGGCATGGTGGGAGAGTGGAAGGAGAATGTAGGAAGTCAGTGAAGGCAGAAGGAAAGCTAAACAGAGCAAAGGAAAGGAAAAAAGGAGAGACAAAGACGAGAAGAAATCAATACGAGGGAGATGGCAGCAAAGGAGGGAAAGAGGTCACAAATCACCAAAGCCAATACCGTGCGTGCCACTGATATATGTGTGTGTGCGTGCATGTGTAGCTGTCGAGTCACAGGTCATTGCTAGCAGACTAATAACCATTCACACTTTGGCTAATGGAGACAAAGTAAGTAACCTAGTACACAATATGTCATTAGCTCACTTCAAGGCTAATGGAGATATACTGAGATCGTGGTACATATGATGCCAACACAAACACTTAAGAAAATCTCTTCAAAGTGAGATGTGCAATCTTGTTGTGACTCAAAGTTATAGTTTGTCAACGAGAAAAATGCATCTACTGCTAATACTACAGCAGTATTAGAAGTAGCTAAGCTGTCTTTGTAAGTATTTGGTTTGTTTGGCCATGTTCTGTTTTGGATGAGGTGTTTAAAGACCAAGCAAAAGGTCAAACTAGATACATTTGTCAAAAATCTTGTGACGTGTAATAAAGCTGGTTAGGGAATAAAACACCCCTCCACAGTTGGACGTTGACCTCTGTGGCCCCTTTGACCGTCTTGCTGCTGCTTTTCTAAACTGACTGGCCCCAGTTCTCATTCATGCCTTTGACCTTTACCAGACATTCCCACCCTCTGGATAGGACCCCATATGACAATTTACTGAGCTGTCTCGAAGCTCGCAGAAAATGTACTGCATTTAACATCCTGAACATACAAAAGGCACATTACTAGCTACTAAAATTAACGCAATTACTGCAGACATTTAGAGTGTAAAGGATTACTGAACAAGAAAAAAGAGAAAATACTTGACAAGAATAGAAAATCAGTGAATTATGATGAAAACTGGAGTCCCTCAAGGATAAGTGCTCAATACTTTGCATTTTACCCTTCAAACACATAAATGAACTGATAAAAACAGCACAAATGAACTAATTTATTAATGACTCAAAGAAGGGACCCATCAATAATGAAGAAATACATTTCAAAGCTAAAGTAGAACTAACAGTGACCTGGTTAGGGGACGACAATAGCATAAATCCAATTGTAGTTTTAAGAAAGTAAAGCTAATCATCTCCTCCTGGAATGATCACCCAGTATTGCAGTGAGGAGGGTGTCAACAGCACACAGTTTGGAGGAGTCTACATTGAATGCACTTCCTCAGGATACTGAAGCAAGTGAAAATAATCCCTCCATTCTCACCACCTTATACCAGAACACCACCAAGAGCATCCTGACCAGCTGCAGTGTGAATGGCAGGAAGACGCCACATTGTGGGGTGTGAATAGCTGACAATGTCATTGAGGTCTCACCCTCATCCTAACACTGTTTCTATTAAAACAATCCAGCAAAATTCCCTCGGTAAAAGAGGAAGATGATGAGGATACCCTTCTATCAAATCAAGAACAACCAAACATGCTACTCATGTAAACAGCTGGTTCTCTAGTAGCAGTAACCCATAGTCCAAGGAAATATATTTTTAAACAAAGATTTTAGCATAAAGTGACTAAAACAACTAGTTGTTACTTGTTGATTTATTACTTTAAAGAAGGTTTTGCTTCCTAATATGCCCATGTTTGTGTTGCTTCTTAAGTTTTGCTGGGAGGATTATTTTAATTTTCCAAAACTCTTACTTTGAACGGACAAACGTTTAAAAGATATGCTGTCTTTTATGATTAAATTGAATGTTATTGTTATCTTAAGAATCCCAACAAAAAAGAGAGTTGATGCTTTCTCTTGTTATGCAAATCATCTAGAAAAATATACACTTTTATAACCTAACTTTGTTGAAATCACACAACGCTGATACACACTCATAGTTTTGCTACGTTCTACTCTTCCTGTTGAATGTAGCGTCATAGAGAGAGAGAGAGGATAAGTATCATCTTTCTTCTCAAAGTGGATTTCTGATATCTGTTAGCCTCTCTAACCTTATTAGCATCCTTGTTCTTCAGCAACCTGCCAAAAAAAAAACCAACACACGCACACATGCACACACAGACACACACACTCGCATTTCTTATTCGCTGGTTTTCTCTGCCACCTCTCTCAGATTTCAGTATCAGAGTAGAGCCAAATCAGCGTGATGCAAAAAATAAATACATAAAAAAAACAATGTTGGAGAAAAATAAAGGAGAAAATTAGAAAAAAAGAGGATGGAGCAGAACAGGATAATAAAAGCAGTATGAGGGTCACCACTTCTAACCGTGTTTGTGAAGCAGCACGAAAACAAAGAGAGCAAAACAGCTTACTGCTTTTCACACAGGCCAACAGATAAACAGTTCACACAGAGTGAATTCACCAAGCAGGCTGCAGTTATTTTCAGTGAGATTCAGTATGTTGCATAATACATAATCACTTTATAATCTCTTTGTCTGTTGTTCAAAGGTGGCCTAAATACTTTGAATGAGGGCAAAAAGGCATGATGGAAGTGCCATCGTTATAATATTAGGAATTTGTCCGTTTATTTGGCGAAATGCAAATAATAATAATAATAATGTTTCAGCAAACTCAGTCTGAAGCAAATTATATTTGTAAGGGGAATCAAAAGGAACAAATGCTGCTTTTTGATATTCTGCAAAAAAAACCTCAATTTTTGTGGCCAATTTCATAAATCGTTTCGATTTCGATTCATAAGGCTCTGAATCGATTAATCACGATTCGATTCAATTCAGCCTGGTCTTAAATATTAATCACTTTTGGATAGCATAATCTAGCATTGTCGCTACTGTGTGTTTCTCTGGATATGTGCATTTAGCATTTTTTTATGTTCTTTTCATTTAGCGACTTATTGTTGGAATTTGGTGTTGCTGAGGTAGAAAACAACATTTCTATCGTTTAGACGAGCTTCTTCCTGTTAAGTAGATGTGTAGTTTGTATATATTGGTACACATTAAGCATGTTTTTGGAACGCATTTGTACACGGAAGTGCCTGCAGATCCAGTCCCAGGTCTGTCTGGTTCAAGGGGAAAAATCGATCTTAGGCCTAATGAATCGATTTTGCAAAATTTATATGAAATCGATCCAAAATCTATTAAATACATTTTTCTACCCAGCACTACTTAATTTGTTTATTTATTCCTTAAATGTCCATGCGTCTCTGAGAAGATGTTGGTATGTTTGATAGATTAAATGTTCAAGAGGAAAGTAAATAGAAAATCATCACTTAGCAGTTTTACCTAAAACAGAAATAAAGTAAAATCAGGAAAACGCAAAGTTTCACTAAATGAGACATAAACACCCACCGGACCTAATATATGAGACAAATATTTTTTTTATTAACGCTAAGTTGTCCGAGTTGTTCACATTCTTGACATTTTCCACCATGTCAATTGCTCCAGAGTGAGACAAGTTAGATCCGCGGGTTGTTAATTGAAAAGGATTTCCTCCTAATAAGATGCTGTTTGGAACCCAGCAGCTCGCAAATGAACGGGGAACGGGAGATTAATAAATGTCAAGCAGCTCCACATGATTACCGTGATGAGCACAGATAGATAGGTGATCACAATTTCACCCAGGTGTTCGCATCTTCTCAGGAATAAATTCTCTAGCAAATCAACGATGTGAGGTGGAGAGAAAAAAGGCATAAAAAATCAAAAGAAATAGAATCCCTCCGACAGAAGCAATCCACCGTGTGCATGTAGCGCAGTTTCTATATTTGCACTTGTTTTTGTGCATTTGATATTTATTTTTCATAGATTGTGTTGCATTTATTCTCTACTGCCTTGACTGTTCGAGTGTGGCATCTAAGTTGGAAAAGTCCGCCTCTGATGCATCTGTCTCTGTTCGGAACCAGGACTTCTGCAGATACACGAAGCATCCGATATATCAAAGAGAACACACACACACACCAACGTCTACCTATAGGGTCTAGTTTGAATTACAAAGAAAGTTCTCACTAAAATATTTTCAGTGTGCCTTTCTTTCGTAATGTTTTCAGTCCTGAGAAAAAAAAGAACCCAAACTCCATCACAAACATACTGTTGCTCTCCACAGCATTTCACTCAGCAGGCTCTCTAAATCAGTACTTTTCAGCCCGTATTTAATCTCTTGCTCCTGGGACCTGGGCTCATTATCGAGCAGGTGGATACACAAAAGCCAAACTCATGTCAACTTCAAGTCTAAAAAAAAATAGAAAAACAGGCTGTGCACGTCTTTATCCTCCTGCCAAAGTAACAGCACGATTCATCATTACTTAGCCAGCAGAGTAATACTGTTTGCTGTCAAGTGACAAGTGTGGAGCTGGCTGCAGTCCAGTACATCGTACTGGATCCTATTAAAGTATCCTGTGAACACCAGAGTACAAGACTGGCACTGCTACAGCTGCACTCTTACAACTGACTCGTGACCCCTTCTTTCTGCAAAAATAACTAAGCATGTGAACAGCAGGGGAATGACCTCAGCTAGGGGAATGTCATAAAGAGCAAAGTATCTCCAGGGCAAAAGGTTAATTTATAAGAGAGGGAACAGAGCCTTGATCCTAATGTAGCAGTACATCTGTGGGTTTACGAAATGTTAAAATATCCAATTTATGCTAACTGGGGAGCATATGGAACAAGACCTCTTTGAAAGAACTAGTTTGTTGTAAAAGACAATGATAATGTAATGAGCATGTGCATCATTATGATACAGACCGTTTTAACATGTCTATATCTGCACTTTTTTTCTCATGTTTTATCCGTAAAAGCATATTCCACCCCTAAGTGAAATTTAGTCTGTTGCCATATTCCCCAGAGGTACATAAGTAGGAAGAGCATTTTGTAACCATCTCAGCCCTTTACCTAATCTGGCAGTATTCCGTTAGCTTTAGCTTAGCATAAACAATGTAAGTGAATGGTAACAGCTGGCATTTCAATGCGAAAAAGTCATGAAAATTACTTAATAATGATCTTAATTATTCTTGGTGACCTCAATAATCACATCGACTGCTAATCAAAATAATAAGTAACATGAAGCAATTACAGGAGTCAGTTTAGACTTGGGACTACATAACAACAACAAAGCACCGCTGTAAGGACATGACGCAGCGGCCCCAAAATTCACCGTTTACTATCATTAGGTTTACTGTATAACATTTGCAACATTTCATCCTCATGACAGGTGAGGTCACCAAGAAAAATTAAGATCATTATTGAGTAATTTTCATGACTTTCACATGGAATGCTAGATGTTACCATTCACTTACATTGTTTATGCTAAGCTAAAGCTAACAGAATACTACCAAATGGTTGGGCTGATTACAAAATACTTTTTCCTATTTATCGAACTCTATGGACTAACAGACTAAATTTCACTTGGGGGTGGAATATATTTATTTTTAGTTTAATTAAGCACTCTTATTGATTAAACTGAGATGTAGCAGCACTTGAATTTGTTAAACCAAATGTCTAAATGTCCTTGTGTGACCATTTTCTCTTTTATTTCAAGTATTTTTTTTGTGCAAATGTGACAACATGAGCAATCTTTCACTTACCTGAGTTCTCATCAACCCGCTCCTCCACAGTGTGGTCCTTCTGATGGACCCACTCGCTGTTGCACTTAAAGTAAATTTGTGTGGCAGGCGTCGCTTTGCAGTAGAGATTGACAGGCTTATTCTTGACAATGTAGCCTTCCTCTGGCTCGAACAGGAAGTGAGGTAAAGGCTCTGGAGGGTCAGAAGGGAAGGTTTCTGGCAGCTCACTCAGGCTCAGGAAGTCATCATCGTCTCTCACTGCAAAACAAGAAAAGATTTTTGTTTTTAATCTGATTTGTTGCGTTTTTCTTATGCAAACCTTTTGAGTTAATGAAAAGTAAAAATCTGCTGGGAGGATATTTAATGCAAATGAAAAAATAAAACTGATATAAAACAGCAGTAGAAGCAGTGAGCTCCACGAATTGGTGCTTTAATGTGTACTGTACTGAAAAATCACCTGAAAAACTAAAACTCTGTCTCTGAAACGGTTTACTTTTTACCTGACAAATTTTGGTCGGTTATCTTGCAGTTTAGGCATTTTGATGCTCTGATTTCCCTCATGACTGGCTGTCAGGAGACCTGTTAGAACCTGCAGGTAGCCGATTTCAATATAAATGGAAAAATACTTTGCATGTTGGCTAAAGGTAAAGCTTAAAATGTTTCTGAACTGAGATAAAAGTAAACCTTTTTGGCAGTCTGTTTGTCTCCAAGTGATGGAAGAATTATGCAAAAATTGTTTTTCCTTCATCTCATTTCCTTAACACAAAGGGAGGTTTATTTCAATAAGCTATAAAGGTATTGTCAATGGACAAAACCAACTGAGGGCTATGTTTGTCGGCAGAGAGAGCACAAACAAGGATTTGCTTTTGATGATCTGCACAGTGAGATTTAATGTGGAGAGTTCTTCATGAAAGAGTCAAGGTAGAGATTCTTCAGACTATTCCAGGACAGATTTTAGCCACCCAAAAGATCTTAAACTTGAAAAAAAAATCATTGAATTTAGAGTGCTTTATTATGGATTTCTACACTGCATTTTGCATCACATGTTACATACTGGTTATGTCATGTTGCAAGGTGTTGCAATTGACAGTTTTCCATCAA
>SSNS01000145.1:1289855-1476069 GCA_006937985.1 Aphyosemion australe
ACACTCACACATTGTTTCACAAACCCAGGAAAACATAAATTCCCATTGATGGCACTGTTATTACCCAGAGCTCCTCCTGCTCACAGAACTCCTGCCTACAATCACTCCTCTACACACACACACACACACGCACGCACGCACGCACGCGCACACACACAAACACACACAGCATTTAGTCTGCTTCATGTCACATTCAGCTTAAAGATACATATTTAAATCTTAGATAATCAATGGGTTGCTGAGAGATAGTTTGTCATTGATCTGGAGTTAGATATGTTCAAACACACACGCACACATGCATGCACGCACACACACATGCACGCACAAACACACACACAAACATGCACACACACATGCACACACGCACGCACACATGCACGCACGCACACACACACACACATGCACGCACGCACACACACACACACACATGCACGCACGCACACACACATACATGCACACACGCACACACACACGCACACACGTATGCACGCAAACAAACTCTCAAACTCTGTCAGGATTAGTGTTCTAGAGATGATTTGGTTGAAAGCTACTTTCAGGAGCTCCATTTCTAATACATTTAAAAAAGTAATATTTAATTTCCACCCTCAGCTGTTAATGCCACTGTATTTTTTACTTAGCAAAAATACACACTGGAACTAAGCACTTCAGAAAGTGTTCAACAGTAGTTATAAAGCTGGAAAAAGTCTATTTGCTCCACTTTTTGTGCACTCCCTAACTGGGAGTCTTTCTTCTTTTATTTCATGTGGTCTTATTTTTTTCACTCCTCTCTGTTCTAGAGTTGTTTTCTTAGGATAAGAGGCTCAGATGAGGGTCATTAAGCAGAAAGTATGGTGGCTGACAGAAAGGAGAACATGCTACCAGTATGCGGGTTTAAAGATGTGCACATTTCTGACAGTCAAATATGTTTAAATTTAAAAAAAAGAAATCAACAGCGAGTCGGACCAGTTAAGTTCATTGACTGAGAAACCCAGAGCATTATAGACCATATCTTCAAGGGTCACATCCCTACAGAAATATGATACTAAGCAATTGCACGTTGTAAGCATTTATTTGAAACTTAATTAAAGTTTTATACTCAGTCTGCACTTTGATAGAAAAAAAAAACAATATTGAAGATTCTCAACGAAGGAGAAGTGATGAAACTTAATCAGTCTATTAATTTTGTCCAAGGGGGATCAATTAAATCTACACATATTATAATATAAACCTCAGGGACACATTATTGTTACAATAAAGTTTTTGATATCCAGAAGCCTCCCATTGGATTACATCATCATGAAGAAATCATTGTTCTTTTTTTGGCCTTGTTTTCATAAAAATATATTTTTTTTGAATAAAGTATTTTTTATTAATTTTCCATAACATTTTAAACCGAACAAACGACTCAAAACAAAAATGACCCCCCTCACCACTGCCCCTCTACACTGGATCAAACTCAAAAAGACAAGCACAAAAACTGGTTTCAAAGTAACGCCAAATCAAAACACAAAGATGAATCCACTAAAGAAGAAAAGAGACAATCACAAAAATAATTGAAAAAAAAAATGTCCACAGGTCCATTTATATCAAAATATAAATGGTAACCACATAACATTAAACTACCCCACCAAGCCACTGACTGTGTCTGATCTTCTCAAAATGTACGTGAGACAATGTCCCTAACCCAGTGACCGTACGCTAGCGGATGAGAGTCCTTCCACCTAGACAATATGAGTCTTTTAGCCATCAAAGGGCAAAAAGCAATCATGTCTTGGAATGTGTCCAAAGAAGCATCCACCACGACCACTCTAAACAAAGCGGTCAAAGGGTCTGGGCACACAGTGGTTCCAGAAATCTTGGAGAGAGCATCAAAAATAGACCACCAATATCTCTGGAGTTTCAGACAGGTTTAGAACATATGAAAAAGTGTGGCAGGTGACCGCTTGCAATGTTCACAAGGACCAATGAAAAATGTGCACCGCTTTAAACTAAATAATATTGTGTCTCACACAAATTATGCATTTATGGATGTTCCAAAGAAACTTGTGCCAGATCTCCTTTGACAATCCAACACGCAAGTCCAGCTCCCATTTCTGTTTTAAAACATTCAGACAGGTCCGACGATGTGAGCTGAGCCAGGTATCGATTTTACTCAGAACTTTCTTAGTAGATGTCCAACAATCCAAGATCTCATAAAGCAGAGTCTGAGATGGGCACAGGGGAGAACACTCAAAGTTAGATTTGACAAAGTGTCTCAGTTGTAAGTACCTAAAGAACTGTGAATTGTGGATTATGAAACCAGTTGTTCAAATAAGGCGAATGTACCATCATGAACATATAGGTCACAAAGAGAGTGTATGCCTTAGTAGCTCATCCATTAAAGGCCTCATCATACACAGAAGGAATAAACATGTGGTTCCTCGACACAGGGGCAGCAAATGATAATTCAGTGAAGCCAAAAGACTGTCTACACTGATTCCAGATCGTAATTGTCTCAACAATGATGGGATTGGCTGAATATGAAGATATTGAGCATGAAAAGGGCAGTTGGGAGCAGAGTATAGCTATAGGAGAGCTAGAGACAAGCAAAGCTCTCTCCACAGCCACCCAACTTGGCACATCCACACTTCCTCTCAGCCAGAACTGGGACACCAGAGAGAGCATCTGGAATATACAAAAGCATGTCATCGGCATAAAGGGAAACTTTATGTGTAGATCCCAGACGCGAGATGCACCTGATATCTGGATTCTGCAGTATGGCAATGGACAAAGGCTGAGTTTTCATCAATTTAATTTGCAGTTTCCCCAATTTTCATCTAAAATTTGGCTTAAAATGTTATATTGTTATTCTGCACACGAGACAGGATGGTCAACCATGTATATTCGATGACAGAAACAACCCTTGGAGGATAAAACTAAACATGCACAGCTTGTCAAAGCTAATTATTCATCTAGCAGGCTTACAGAGCTAAACTGGGCAATTCATAATCGTGGAAAACAGTTGAATGTTTGACTATCTCAATATGGAGCAGACAGTGACAGCTGGCTTGTGTTCTAAGACTGTCAACATGCATGACACATAAGGCCCTAACTAAAAGCTGGAGACAAGATTTGCAGGCCTGCCTGCAGAGAGGTGATTCAGTGAAGCAACAGTTAAAAGAACCAGAGAGGGGGACTATTTGTAGCATGAAAGGCATAATAAATCAAAGGGATGCAGCTGGCCAAATAGGTGAAAAAAAAAACATATTATGAACACCACTTGGATTTTAGTTGTCTGGAAGTTTCTTCTAACTCTGCAGACGTTATCTTATGTGTATAAGAGACAGCAAGATGAAATGAAAAGCAGATAAATACCCTTTGAAAACACATACAAGAATACATTTCGGTCATTTATAAAGATGTTTTAATTACATGTGCCCTTTATCATGACTATAAAACTTGATATATATTATTTTGCAGCGAAAAGTTGAATTACTGCTTGTTGAAACACCTTCACACACTTACAGTGTATCATTATTCTCCTCTACACAAGAAACACACAAACAGAAACAGTCTGTGCATATTTGATTTCACTCCCAAATTATTATTCTGAAAGTCACATCACCTTCAGTTATCGGGTCAGCTCACGGAGCTCACAGTCAGTGCACATGCATTTTTAAACAGGTTTTTAGTAATCCTGAGCAGTTATACAGTTCTGTATCCGTGGGTCTGTATTTATGCTGATGCAGTGCTCATTTTATGACGTCCACAGTTTCAGGATTTTTTTCATATCTAGATAGAAATAAAGGCAATGGGGGCATTTATTTTTGCAACCATGCCTGTTTTTCCACAAGTCGCTCATTTCTGAGGGCTTCTTTCCAGTGTTCTGTGACCTAAATGTTAAATAGTATTTACAGTGAAACCTGAAGCTCTTAGGTTCCTTAAGCATCTATTAATATATTATGTTTTCTTTTATGGAGGTATGGTGGTCACACAGCAAGAAACTGAGACATTCATATCTGGAATTTAAAAGCCCCCCTTCTAAACACAGAGTGTTTGTCTCTTATGTTTTATTTGATGAATGTGGATAAAATTCCTCCAAAAGTCATAAAACATGTATGTTATCCCCCTTCACACAGGATGACTACCCCGCCACGCTCTCCACAACCTACACAACGGATTAGAACATGGACAGATTGTGATGAATTTGGAAATTGTGACGCTGATCTCTTCTATTGTCTGCTTCCCAGAGATTGTTTCCTGTGACCTCAGCCATCAGCATGAAATTCTGTCTACCTAAGCCCACAACTGTGACAAGCCACGTGCCCAGCCCCGGTACAACTTTATTGGAACTACCTATGAGCTATAAGACCATGCCATGCTATCACAACGCTACTGTATAATGGGACTGTGTGGGACCAAAGTAGCTAGTTCTGTTTCAAACTCACCCCCAAAATATGTCACATTGGTTGTTATCCAATAGCATGCAGAGATGGTTTGAAAGACAACCGTAGATCCTGCCCCACGACTAAGAGCTGTCAATGGGCCGTGGCCAGACTATATATTCACAAATAGATAGGATGACTTGCCAGGCTAACGCATGGTGCCACAATTGTCAGCACTGCTGCCTTGTAGTAAGCAGGTTGCAGGTTCAATGCCCTGCATGGCTTTTTGGTGTGGAGTATGCATATCCTCCCTATGCATTCTTGGGTTCTCTCCAGGTACTCAGGTTTCCTAAAACAGGTAAAAAATATGCTTGATGACTGTAACTTGTGTAAATGGTTCCTCGACTCATTTGTCTCTATAAATCTCCATGGGACAAACCGGTGACCTGTCCAGATCTCGTCTTATCTTGCAACTTCTGCAGAAAGGCACCAGCTCTCTGTGACTCTATTCAGGTACAAGCAGCTCAGAAAACAATTTATTTGAATAATATTGAGATACAGTGTTAGAAATTGAGGCCAGAGAGGCAAACGTGAAAGGACAATTGTTAAGAAATTACTAAAAGTGAAAGAAAACACAGCAATAACATTATTATACAGGACAGAAAGTGAAAGTTAATATTTCTTTCCGTGTGCTCGACTGAGGCATTAAGCATCATCTCAGATAATGACAGGTTGAGAGTCACGTTCCTACTCTCACAAACAGATTTAAAGTTGGACATACATCACTTGTTTATACAATTGGGCACGCTCGCATTTTAAGCAACGGGCAGATGATGCGTGGGTGTTTGCAGGTAGGCAGTGTGAGAGCTCTCAGTAGCTTTTTTAATGGCTGTTTCTGCCAAGATTTACTTGCACACACACACAGACACACACACACACACACACACACACTTACTCCTGTATTGACGCTTGCCCTTTTACATTTGTTATTAGTTCTTGGATTACTGTGCAGTTTCACTCTTTTATTCTACTGTATCATTTTTGCCTTTAAGCTACTTTTACACTTATTTTTATTCTCCAAACATCCTTCTGCACCTTTTTTATTTTATTTTCTGATATTTTTCTCTTCAAGATTTTTGAAAGCTTTTAGTTTTCAAGCTCAAAAATGTGAAAAGCGGTGTCTAGTATGGCTGTTTTGTCCTCGAGTGGCCCTTAAGCCAGTGTTTATCTCTAGTTTCTGCAGAGTACAGACAGCAGATACACCTCAGCGGACACCACATGATGATCCGCAGCAGGGGGTTATATCTGATTCAGCTCTTTTAAGGTTGAGCACCAGGAAAAAGAAGCTTTACAAACATTTTTTTCTGTCTATTTGCCTTTAATGTGCCTCAGTATGTGGGTGGAACCCTAAATGTCACACTATCAGTCACTGTGGTCCTGGTGAAGCCAGATGAGAGGCAATCTGTTCAAGTCCATAACTAAGCAGTGGGATTTAATTCCACGTCCTCTCTCTGAAACAGGTTACTGGTGTGAGAACTGGTAAAGCCAGGTCTTTGATGGGTGACAATGATCTCACACATCACTCATCTGGGACTAATGCCTTCTTCCTGGTTAGGCTAGAACAGATAACAGCCACTGTCCATTAGAATTTAATCAGTAAACGGAATTAACTTTTTCCCCAAACAAACGATGTGCTTCTGTGCAAAACATGAAACGTATTAGTCATCCAGTGCTGTAAAAATATATATATATTATCCCCCCTTAAGACTTTCTTCTGCTTTTGCTTTTTTCTCACACCTAAATGTTTTAAAATAAACGCACAAGAAAATGTCAGCCAGTGCACATATACATGTACTTTTCAAATAATGATTTAGTTTATTAAGTGTCAAAAATGCCCAAACTAATCTATAAAAAGTAGTTTACACCTCTAAAAGTTTTACGAGCCACACCAAGGCCTGTAAAGTAAGAAATCACATGAATACCACATCTTTTCTGATAATGTGTAGAAGGCTAAATATCTCAAAAAGCAAACAATTATAAACAAGATCAGGATTCATGATTCAACAATTAGAAAAAGATGTCGTCCAAATCAAAAAGAACTCAAATAACCACCTCACATTTACAAAAAAACATCTTCAAAAGTCAAAAGGGTGCATCCTATCACATCTGGTATAAAACTAACTCTGCATTTAAAGGTGCATTATGTAAGAATAAAGTAAGAATGGCATCTTGTGGTCAAATTTGGTTACTGCAGCCCATTTTCTAAACACACTGAGTCACTTTCTCCTGGATCAGCACCAGAAGATTCTAGATGACGAGTGAAGACGAGTCATACACAGTAGGTTGATAAGTACATAAAAACATTTCACTGTAATATTGAGTTGTTGGTTATTAAACATTAGCCTATAGCCGTGGCTTCTTAGAGTTCAAGAAATAACTTCTGGGTCGCTCCTGTTTACTAGCTTAGAATCTTTACAAAACAATGCTGCGTTTTGCCGACTGGCGTCAAGTTACAAATGCCAGCGCTGCAGCGTTAGCTCAGCATGAACTCAGCAACTCCACAGGCTCACAGATTGTAAACAGTGACTACGTCCCTCTTTAGCTTTTTAAAAGGAGAAAAATTGACTAGCCCCAGTCAGCTGAGAAGGAAATCTGTTTCAATGTAACCTTCCTTCCAACATGATTTAGACAGACTGTTTAATAAAAGAACATCAGATCTACAGCCTAACATGGTGGCAGTAGTGTGATGGTCTGGATGACATGGAGGACTTGCTGTAATGGAAACACCAGTTCTGTTCTTCAGCCCAAAACCGTGAAGTAGAATATGTGTCCCTTGACCTCAAACAGGATATTCATGCTGGAAAACACTCCAATTAAAACAATTCTTCCCAGACACAGCCCAAATCCATCCTCGACAGTGTGAGAAACTCATTACCAGTTTTCACAAATGCTTGATTGTTGCTGCTGAGGGTGTTGAAACCAGTTATTAGGCTCTGGGGTCAATTACTTTTTCACACAGAATCTTAATGTGGTTGGATAGTTCTTTTGTTTTTTGCTATAATCTTTTGAAAACTGCATTTTGCATTTACTCTTTTATTTGTCTGATATGGACGTTTGTCAGCTGATCTAAAACATTTAAGTGCATGAAAAACAAAAAAACTACAGAAAAATGTATATGGTTTCAGCAGTCTATGCTGACAATGCAACAAATAATGCTGTCGCACAACATCAATTTTCAGGTACGGAGACAACTAGAGACAAGAAAACAAGAGAATCCAGCGAAATTCGATAGGTAATAAAAAGCACAAGTTTCTTTCTGCATCACTCACACACACACACACACACACACACACACACACACACACACACACACACACACACACACACACACACACACACACACACACACACACACACACACACACACACACACACACATCCAAATGGAATAGCTCATTGATATGTGTAGTCTTGTGAAAGCTTCTGAGGGTAAAAACTTGTGCAAGTTGCTGTGTAATGTTATCTTCCAGATGGATTCTGTCTCCCTTATCCGAGGGCCCGAGGGAAAAGCAAGGCTTCGCTTTCATTCACGTTCTACTATCACAGCTTAGTACTGCTATTAATACAAGCAGCCGGCGCAGGGCAGTGCATTAGAATATCAAAACACTGGCTGAGGAAGGGCTTCTATTTTCAGGGAGATAGGATAATGTTTTTTCTAGGAGGTTGAAAGCTGAGCGTACGGGTGGCTGTAGGAAAGCCGAGGCTGCATGAACCACAACGTCCAGGTCTCCGTTCAACATGTGTGCTTGCATTCTGTGTCACTTCTCACATCCGTGAGTTTTTACATAGTAAAATCCCAAGTGTTAGTGTCAGAGTATAGGAACTCTCTCAGAGTCTATATATGAAAGTGAGTGTAAAACACCTCCATTTGTCCTGCAGTGTTGGAGTTAATATTCAGAGTTAAAATAGATTTTTTTAAAACTGACTCTTTATAGTGTAACCTGTCAAGTGTTAAAAAAATTCACTCTTTTGGAGTTATTAGTACTCTATAATCCAGTGTTGATGAAAAATTCCTCCAAAACTTTGTAAAAAGTAATAACCCCGCCCACTTCGGGAGCTGCGGTGGGCAAGCTGCATTGTGGGTAGTCATGTTTTTGGTTAGTTGGTTCTATTTTGATGTGTTTATGCATGTTTATTGTGGGGGGTTGTGTTGTTCTTAGTTACAACTTCACTTTCATTTGTTTACTGTTGCAAATGTGGTGTTATTTGTTGTGTCATGTTGGAACCATAAGTGAGGAGGTTGGTCACAGGAATGGGACCGCTGTGCCGTTCCACTGTTTAAAAAAATGTGGTGGTTCACACTGAATGCCCTGGACGCAACTCCTTGTGTTCCACTCTCATTGGCTGTCTGAAGGCATGTGACAAGTGATGTGTTAGCTGTTTTTTTTTCAGTGTGGATGTTATTTTCCTGGCATGACAGCTGCTACAATATTAACACTGTTAAGTGTTAAAATTTCATTAACAACTAGCGTTAGAATGACACTTGAAAAATAGCAGTGTCATATTTAAACAACACTTTAAGTGTTACTTATCTTATTAGCCTCTTTTATAAGACACACCGTGCCGGCAAATCAGCGTAATATTACCGCAACGTGTTTCTTATGAACGCGCCATGGCGGCATCACGTTGCGGGAATTTTGCGGCATTCGTGCCGCCACGCTTGGTAGTAATATTGCGGTAATATTGCGGCTTAGCTGGTCTTATACACGCACATTAAGCCTTGGCGCAAAAGAGGGAGGTGTCATGACCACGCAATGAATTAATGTCGAGCTCCGGCCGGGAACTATGTTGAAAATGAAAGTAAACACGGCCATAAGTTTAGTTTTTGTAAACAGAATCAGCTGAGATGATAAACTGGAGCGATGCGGAGCTCCGGGAGCTTCTCTCCGTTAGATCTGCAGCTCAGATCATCTGACAGCTCACAGGGACTGTGGAGCACACACACCTGTAGCTGACTGGGGGAAAAAAACTTAAGGAGCACGGCTTCGATCGCAATAAAAAGCAAGTTTTGCCAAAAATACACGGAAGTCCGCGACAGTGCAGAGACCGCCCCATACCTCCTTTTTGCCGCCATTGCGTAATCTTTTATAAAACTAAAACGCTCTGAGCTCTTATAAACGACCTTAGGCTCCCAGATGCCGCCTTGACGTTGCGGCAAATTGGCGGCATTGTTTTATAAAAGAGGCTATAGAGTCAAAGTATTTTAACAATTGTGAGAGTTAAAGGTTTACTCCATAACTGAATTTAACTCTGAGTGTAAAATTGACTATTTAACACTGGGATCAGTGTAACTTTTACACTGTACACGGCGAGACCATGTGTTCTCTGGCTCAGTGTTGAAATGGACTCTTTTAGTGTTGAATTAACACTGCTCATTTTTCTATGTATGCGTAAATATTCATACAGGCCTCTCTAGTCTTCAGCTGCTATGAAGCATTTCTTAAGCTCTTTAGACAAAAAAAAGCTTTCATTCCTGTATTTTGTGCCACCTTTTTGTCCCTTTCTCTGTTGCTTTCAGCCTACTTTCACTCTACTTTTACTTTGGAGTAATGGCATGAATTTAGTCATTCGTCTTTCTTAGGTCACTTCCCCAGAGGCGCATTTCACATCGACCTCTACCCACCCAGCCACTTTTTGCAACATTAGATCTCTTTCTTTTGGCCTTTTTAAAGCCATCCTATGTTCTTCAGACAAATCTGTATAAGCATGTCCTCCCTCCTTTTTTTTTGTTACTATTTGACTGTCTACCTTATCCATACTGTCACACTGAGCTACCGATTTTCCTCTAAAGTAAATTAGAACACTATCCTCTGCTAGCTGTATTGCAGGCTTTTTTTCTTGGTGAGGAAAAAGCCCAGAACACACAAACAATAAGATGGCCTAAAATCAATTAATAAAGGCCTACAGGCTTATTCCATTTGAAGATTTTCCCATGTTTTGGTGGTTTTATTCAGAGCTTGAAGATAAAATTGGATCAATTCGCCGCTCATGCCTCCCTCCATCTGGAGGCTCACCATTTATCTCTTCCTTTCTTTCCTATCCACCCTTTTTCTCTGTCTTTCTCTCTGCCTCTGATTGCATGACTTGGTTCTTCTTTCCTTGCTGGCCAGCCTGTCCTCCCCCCCTGCTGCGTCTCTCTTCTCTTCCACCATCCTCCCCCTGTCCTTTTCCTTCTCTTTTTTTTATTTCTGGCATTAACCCTGAATCCCTACACTCATCCTAATTCCACATTTCCTACTTTATACATTATCCCCCTTTTTTCTCTGAAAACTTCATCTTCTAGCTTTGCTTTCTGGCATCTTTCCACCCACCACCTCCCATCAAACCTCAAAATCTGGAAGTCTTCTTCTTCTTTTCCCTCTTCATCCTCACTTGCTTTCTAAATCCTTTCTTCCTTCCTCAGGTTACTATAAATAGATTCTCAAGGGGTTTTCATAATGGACCTTAGCTTCTGAACCTATTACAGAGACATTACTGATCGTACTATTCTCTCCATCATCTTCCTCCTTTCACTTCTCATGCATACTCAACTGTTTTCCAGTCACTCGTATGCCTCAATAGAGCAAATAGTTTTACTAAAAGTGTGGAACAACTGCTAAACTTTTAAAGTGGTCCTTCACTGAGAAACCATTCTTTACTTATTAGTTTTGAAAATGATCAGTCACTCTGAGTTTTTCATGCAGGCTGAACATGAAAATAGTCTCCTACACCTGTCTCCTGCAATATGAGTGAAGGACCTCTTTAAGTAAAAGTGGGGGACTCCATAATATTTGATAGTAAAGATGAAACATGTCGATTTGCCAAAACAGGAAGATCATGGAACTTTTTAGGAGCTTGTTCTGTCTGGAGAAGTTAGAAAAGCGCATCTTTCCACCAGAACAGTTTTTTGGTGTGACACACTCAAATTCTCCCACAGGCTGCAGGAGCCTTTAATGGACACCATGTTTATACAAATCAAAGCAGCTAGTGAATCTATCTCACATGGGTGGAGGCTCCATCATTCCTTAAGGAAACCACTTCTACCAGGAAAGAATGTTTTATCATAACGTTTGGCAATCACCCAGAATAATTTTCTATTGATTTTCAGTGACCTTTCTCTAAAAAGATACAAATGAACTCAAACCACCCAGCACAAAGCCACTGGAACATCTCCCCCTGAGTGTTTTATTTGACTGTGTGGTGCAGGATGTTTCTAACAGCCTATAAATATGTATAATAGTGAAATATTAGTAAACGGTTTTATTTTTAACCCATTTCTAAATAAGAGGCATCATCGTGAACCCACACATGTGGAATACTCTCAGTGCAGATAAATGTGCAGGTTACAGGTTCCTCTGTTGGGTTGTTGGTTTGTTTACTGGCTCTTTAACTAATTTGACATGTAGCCCAGATGCAATCTATGCTGCTGAATGCACAAAAAACAGTTAAGCTTGAAGGAATGAGCACAGTTCAAAGCTGTGGAAGACTTCACAAGCTCCGACGCCAGCAGGCAATAGGACCACCAAATGTTTTCAAAGAGCTAAGAAGAAGGGAATAATAAGTAACTTCTGCAAAGTGAAATATTTTCACCTTGAAAATGTATTTTCACTTTAGACTGAATGCTCTGTCTTGTTTTCTTTTCATTTCTAAGCTCTCAGGGCAGCAGAATTATGTCACAAGTCAGCGGACCATCTTTAAAAAGAAGAAGTCGAAGCCCCTCGGCTCTGTGTTTATTATTCTACTTCTCTGAAAGATTGTTTTCTCTGGGCTTTGCATTACAATTATGGACTCTACGGTCCCTGGACACATATAAATTATTCTATCTGGGGGAAAAGTTTATTTCAGGTTATTTCAAGCTGTATCAAATAAAAAAAGATATACATAATATTTTGTTTTTGCAATAATTTAATTAGTTGCAGGTAAGAAGGTCTAAAATGAAGAAATAAACTCATATTTAATTAGTTGATATATATATATATATATATATATATATATATATATATATATATATATATATATATATATATATATATATATATATATATATATATATATCAAAACCAGGATAAGGTCTGAGCTTTGATGAGATTTATTTATGCAGCACCTTTTTACATTTGGGTAACTGCTTTTTAAAAAAAACAAATAACATAAATGAAAAAAATAAGAAAAAAATGTAAGAAAATGTAGTGTAGGAGTACAATCTTAAACACAAAAAAACTGGAAAAACTAAGCAAACAAACAAAAACATCATAAAAGCTCCAGGAAGTCCACTCCTGGGAAGACTGGCAGCTGCTTTGAATATTTTCCACTTGTGATTTATTCTTCTCACTGCATAATTATGACCACAAGACTGTTTGGAAAATACTTCCAAACTTTTCCAGGACTTATGGGCACCAACAAATCCTCCCCCGAGATCACTGTTGATGCGTTTCCTCCTGAACACACGGCTCATTTTTAGCAACATCAGCATGTACGTTACGGGTTTTTGTACGTCTGAAGTGGAATTTATCAAACTGTAACATTTAATAAACGTTCTTGTGCAAAAACACTAGAATTTCCAGCAATCAAACCCATTTTTTCATAACTGAATGAACAAATTTGTTGTTTATGAAACAGATGAGCAAATTATACAGTAAATTATGGAGTTCAGAATGAAAACTACAACACAGATAAAAGTTAACTGCATGCATCATTAACATTACATGAGTAGTTTGAGCACCAGACTTTCAGCAGCTTTCAGGGGCTGAAGGATGCTCAGCATAGGAACATATGGATATACATAAGCAATAAGGTGAAAACTTCAAGGTCACATTCAGTTTGCCCCTGATGCTTTTTCCTCACAAGAAGTTTTACATTTGGACCTAGAAAGGACAAAAAGTCAGTTTTGAATAGAGGATTTTCTTTATTTATTTATGTAATTAGAAAATTAGAAAAACTACAGCTGTTCTATTTGTCTCTTTTCTGTTCTGCTTTTTCAATTTTACTGAAATAAACATCCGTGCTCATGAGAACGTCCCCAGAAGTTCTGAATGTGAGGAAATAATTACAGCTGCAGCAAAGCAAAGGTCAGAAGTTCAAAATCATGAAGTGAACAAGTGACTGAGTCACTCTGTTTATGTGAATCGATCTAAAAAAGGAGGAAAAAAGAGGGAAATGTTGATAAGCTGAAGCTGCCCTGCGGCTACCGGTGCTGCATGACTGGGTCTTTTCAGTTAGACCCCACACAAAGCTGCACAGTAAAGAGGAGAAATAACAACTTAGTTAGTTAACTGCAGCCAAAAGGTCAAAGATGATTAAGCTTTTAACTGTGTGGGTATTTGTGTGTGTGTGTGTGTGTGTGTGTGTGTGTGTGTGTGTGTGTGTGTGTGTGTGTGTGTGTGTGTGTGTGTGTGTGTGTGTGTGTGTGTGTGTGTGTGTGCGCGTGCGTGCCTGCATGTGTGTATGTGTGTGTGTGTGTGTGCATGCGTGCATGTGTGTGTGTGTGTGTGTGTGTGTGTGTGTGTGTGTGTGTGCATGCGTGCATGTGTGTGTGTGCATGCATGTGTGTGACTCTGAGGTCAGGAGTTGAAATGCTGTTCGGGGCATGAAGCGAATGAGGGAAGTGTGTGTGTGTGTGTGTGTGTGGGGGGGGTGACGGAGAGGATTCACTGCATGACTGGGTCTGTTTGCAGTAGGTGGCTCTGTCAGAAAACTGATGAATGGGTTTTAGGAGTTTCAGCCTTGTAAGCTGAAAGGTAGTGGACTACAGCTGAGTGAGCCAACACTATTGTTCTCACATCTCTGACGTGCAGAAATTAAAGGTAGTGTGTTTTTACACAGGTATTAACCAAACAATGATTTATATGGTGACATAAACCTTTTACCAATAGTTCTGACAACAGCAACATAAAAAAACCACAGTGTGTGCAATGAGTTGAATGGTGTTCCAAGCATTCTTGTGTCCTATATAAACTACAACACAGGTTCTACTTTACCAGGATCTGTCTCAGCTAACCCAACTAGTGAACATCACACTCCGTGGTTCTGATTATTACATCAGTAACTCGTGTCAAACAGGCTGAGTCGTCATCAGGGGGCTTATCAGTCATGAAGCTGGAACCAAACATGGCTAAAATAAAATAAAAAATGTGAGGAACTACACAAAAATAGCAAGATTATCAACGTCACGTGAATAAAACACAAATATTTAAAGGAACTAGAGGCAGGATCTTTTAAAAATCTGTAAAAAATTAAACATGTATGTTCATTTTTTCAAAGCTAATGGGTGATGAAGCGTTATAAACCAAAAAGAATGAGACCACCCATGTATCGTTCCATTTTCTTGAACAGGCTGTTTGCTGCAAAATGCGCTGCAGTTCGGTCACGAATTTCCCGCGCTGCCCTACGGATGTGGCGTCAATTGACACTGCTTGCGCGTTCACGACAGCTTCAAAACAGAAAGAAAATGTGTTCGACACTGCAGATCGGTAGGTGGCGCTATTGCACCTTAAGTTGCTTGCCAACCGCCAAACTCCAAAAGAAGAACTGTGGGAATGGATTCTACTGCAACCAGCAAACGACCAAGCGTGGCACAAAGGAAGTTTATTCAGCGGCATCTCGTGAGTCAAAAACCAAATATGGTAAAAGACAGGCAGGGACCCGAATCTATATCGGATACGTGATTGACGAATGGAGGATGCTTCAACTATATCTGGGACTCAAAAAGGATGCTGCCATGGCTCATTTCCTAGTGAGCAGGTAAGAAACATTATAGTTTGTGTTTAGAGATGATGACAATGATCTGACCTCACCGATGACTCAGAGAAAGCTAGCGTGCAGTAGCATTAGCTGTGAACATGCTACAGTAGTAGCATTAGCTGTGATCATGCTACAGTAGTAGCATTAGCTGTGATCATGCTACAGTAGTAGCATTAGCTGTGATCATGCTACAGTAGTAGCATTAGCTGTGATCATGCTACAGTAGTAGCATTAGCTGTGATCAGGGCTGCAGCGTGGATTGCTTCGCCGCAATATTGTCCGTGAGAGCGGCGGGGAGTTGCCTTTTCAGCGTGAGATATTGGAGGTGTGGCGTGAGAGCGTGTGAAGAGGGTCAGGTAATGGTATTTTTGTGTTTGTGTAACATAGCCGTCTGTGCACGCTCCCGTGCTGGGCTGCAGTTACTCGCAGAGCCGGGCGCGTCGCTCGTGAGCATCGTTTCTTTTTTCCTGCCTCTAGTTCCTTTAAGCATTTCATTGTGGTTTTATGCGCTGCAGCTGTCACACTTTTATTCTTTAATTGTGTTTTTTACAGGATTATTTTTAGGCATTGCATCCTCTCACAAACGGTTACAGGAACTTGTGATTTTAACTGGTTTGTCAAACATTTATTAGGATTTCTATAGAAGCTAACATGATTTGGTGTAGATGCTCAGTCATCCAGGACATGACACGCTAGAGAGATTTAAATGAGAAAAAATAACTGGACTTCTCTCGTTATCGTTAACAGGCTTCTTCAGTTCTATAAAGAACTTCAAACCATAATTGAAGCTGTTAATATCATACAGCTAGTTATTAAATAAAGATAAACAATTAAATTTGGCTCAGCTGAACCATCGTTGGAGGGATCAGCTTTTGTTATGGGCTCCATAGACATCAAAAAGATATTTATTTATCCATTCTCTCCATCAATTTTCCTCCTTTTATCCAGGGTCGAGTCGTGGGGGCAGCAGCCTAAGCAGAGAGGCCCAGACTTTAGGTCTCCTCCTGGTTGGACGTGCCCAGGAACCCTCACCAGGGAGATGTCCAGGAGGCATCCTAACCAGATGCCCGAGCCACCTCAACTGGGTCCTCTCGATGTGGAGGAGCAGCAGATCTACTCCAGGATGACTAAGCATGGGAGAGCCCAGACACCCTGCGGAAAAAACTAATTTCGGCTGCTTGTATCCTTGATCTCATTCTTTCGGTCACTACATTCTGGGCTTTTTTTGCCCTGAGTACAGCTTGCAAGGCATTCATTCCTACCAGAGACCACTGCAAATGCATTGATTAAACAAGTTTCCCACACATTTAAGGGATTAGCAAAGAAAATAAAACATAGAATTCTACAAACAAATGACAAAATAAACTACAGGAGACATGTTCAACTTTTATAAAACAAAAGGCCTCGCCTCCAACACCTAACGGACCTTGTTGCATTAATAAAGAGGAATTATAATATAAAACAACACTTTTTTATAAGAAAGGTCTAGCTTCTGTCTCACAAGTCTCCATGCTCCTACAGGTAACCGCAGAGTTAAGCTAGCAGCGCTGTAATCTTTGCATTTCTTTATCTTCTAAGAGCTATTCTCATGGGGACAGATGAGTTGATCCTTGGGCTTTACGGGGAACGGATAAAGACATTCTCATTGAGGTAAAGAGGACAAAATGAATTGCCTCAGGCTGAAAATGCACTCACTTATAATATAAATGTGTCTCATCCTTTAAATGTAAAATAAACAATCTATTGTGACAGTGTAGCATTTTTGATAATGAAAAGTAAGATTGATCTACTCGGATGGATTATGCGAGCACCGTGTTGAATCACAGTCGTAATTGAACTTAGATTGCTTTTTACGCTTCTAGAACAACGTGTCTTACAAGGCCACAGCATGCCCACCTGTATGTGGATTCCACAGCCATGATGACACATTTTCTCAGCCATATTTTCCTTTTGTTTTAGGAAAAATAAAACATTTTCACAAGCAATATGTACAGACATCAACTAAATCCACTCTGCTTGTTGTGTCTTTGGTTGATTTGGGTCAGAGGTGAACAAAGCAAAGGTGGGGGGGGGGGGGGGGGGGAAGGAGTAAGAAAAATAGAAATGAGTGGTTTAAATAAAATAGACCCTAAAGAAATTGTAGCCTGGGAAGAGAAAAAGAGATTGTATGTGATCTTGAGTCCTTGGAGTTGCTCTTTTCAATCTTTTATCCAACAGTTTTATAATTTCTTGTTCTAAGGCCGTTGATCTCTGTGCTTGCATGGCCATGCAGGTATAATTCACAAACAGCCTCCACACAAACACCAGCAGTGGAGAATAAAAACTCAAAGAACAGAGAAAAGTGTCATAATGTTGGCTCTATAATAAAACTATTTTTGAGCTCTGGTAATGGAAGCTGTGAATGTTTCCTGCTTTTTAATTACATTCTAACGTTAAAAGACAAGGTTTCATGTAAAGTTTGTTTTTATCTCCTATAACTTTATCAAAAGGAAACATGTTAGCGATGGCACATTTGTGAACATTCTTGTTATCTTTAATGCAAAAATTGTTTATCTTTGATGAGTCATATTTAAAGGTGCAATATGTAAGAATTCTACAGTGAAATAATCACACAACAGTCTGATGTCTCAATCATGTTGGAAGGAAGGTTTTATTGAAACAGGATTTCATTCTCAGCCCGCTGGGGGGTTGCCAGTTTTTCTCCTTTCGGAAAAAACAAAAGCACAACGTAGTTTCTGTTTATGAGTTTGTGAGGTTGCAGAATCCGCAGCGAGCTAACGCAGCAGTGCAGGCATTTGTAATCCAACACCGGCAGGCAAAAAGCTCAAGAGTTGTTAAAAGAACCGAAGCCAGTGAACAGGAGCGACCTAGAAGTTCTTTCTTGTACCCCTAAGAAGCCACGGCATCTTTTTATTTTACTGTAATATTGGGTAAAAAGGCTAAAGACTAATGTTGAGCTAACAATGCTATTGGTGAATTAGAAGCAAATAGTCAGCTCTAAAAATATCTCAAGCTACTTTTTCCATTAGCAACAACTTGATATTACAGTGAAATGTATGTGTGAAGTGAATAACGAGTCAATTGTGGCGTTTTACTTCCTTTTTTGAGTCATTCAAAACTAAAACAGCAAGACAGCAAACAACAACACTCTATAATACCGGAGACAAACTATTGTAATAAGTGCTCCCTACCCAAGAGTGCTAACACCAGATATAACAATGTATTTATTTACTTATCAACTTACTGTGTATGACTCGTCTTTGCTTGTTATCTAGAGTTTTCTGGTGCTGATCCGTAATTGGCAACAGCCACGAAACTCACGGAACAGGAAGTGAGAAAGTGATACTTTTGCTTGAAAATATGAACTGCAGTAACCACATTTGACCACAGGATGTCAGTCATACAAACTGTACCTTCAGGAATCAGGTTTATGCAAATATTGAAGATTTTCAACATATGTGTTGGTTTGCTAAGTGCATCTATTCTGATCTTTTCCTCCTTTCATTAATTGCTATTTATTCATCACATGTGAAAACAATTTTTTGTACACAGACCTACTGCTTTACGGCTTTCACTTATCTTTGATTTTAGAGCACTAAGCAGTTACATTAACTAATTCATAGCTGCTGGATGTTTGGATATGAATCCGAGAGCAAAAGAGAACTGTAGCTATACAATTTTAATTACTGTAACCAATTCAACTAATTCTGCTAATGTTTTAGGTAGGTTTGTGTTAAAGCAGAGCGTGTTCGCTTAAGGAATTTACGTAACTTTGTGCTCTTGGATTAAAAATTGATGAGGATGAAGGATTGCCCACACAAAGCAGACTGAGACAAACTTTTTCTAGGAAAATAATCTCCGCCACTGCTTCTTTAACTAAATGCATGCATGTTAATATTCTGAGTGTTGTTTAAATGGAACAAAACAAAGCGTGTGAAGTGTGATGTGACATCATCAATATTTCAGGGTTTTGTTTTTTTCACTCCTAAGCTCACATGGGTTAGTGGCCTCTTTCATTTTCTCATTTCTCATAAAAAAAAATAATCGTAAGAGCATCAAATGAGGCGAGCACAAACTCACACACACACACACACACACACACACACACACACACACACACACACACACTGAAAAACAGTGCTGGAATCAGCATGTGATTTAGACTGGGGTGATTAATGGCATTCTGCGCACCACTGAACAGATGAACCACAAAACAGCATAAACATTATCATAACCTGAAAGACCTAATTACTGCAGAGCACATCTGACAGACGTACGACTGTGTGTGCGTGTGTGTGTGTTTCACTGTGTGTGTTTGCTGGGAAGCGAGAGAGTTGGGGGACAATGAGGACAGAAGATTTATGACCCTTCTATGGAATGTTGTTCAGCTTCCCCTCCGTGCTTTTTGTGTCTTTCACCATTTGGGTGCAAATTAGGAATATGATAATGGCCATATTATGTATTATAATGAGAATGCGGCTTGTGTGCGCACACGGGTGAATGTGCATGCAGCGGGTGCATCCGTCTTCCCTGACCAGCTGAATGAGGAGGCGTTTCAAAACAAGGGTCTGACAAAGAAGTCAACAAATACTCAGTCTGTGGTACAGTGATGTGACAAGTTCACGCGGCATAAAAACATCACACAACCTGCATAAAAAACAAAAAAGTCACTGAGTCATCTACCTGCCTAAAAATGTTTTAAAATGAACACTTTTAGAAATAAAATACCATGATTTATTCATTTATTAAAATTTAAAGACCAAGTTCATTGAAAATGTGTATTTTATATATTATTTTTGAAATATGACTGTTACTCTGAGTTTAACATGCAGGCTGAACATGAAAATAGTCTTCTACCCCTATTTCCTGCATTAATTTCTAATAGAAGATAGACGGGGAAACACTCGGGTTAGAAAAGCCAGTCAAAAAAAAGTCATAATGTCAAATTATCGTCACGATGCAGAAGGCTGTCGCTGGTTTAGTGTCAAAGAGAGAGCAGAGAATGTCTTGGCTAGTAGAAGCTAGACATTACCATTAGCAACTCCACAACATGGAAGAACTTCTCCAGGCTTGTGTTATTTGTGGAGATAAAACATCAATGTTGCAGAGCAAACAGAGTCAGTGGTGGAGTCGTGTTGCTGTTAGCCAATCAGAGGAGAGATATCAGGAAATAAGACTCAAAACCCTGCCGCGTTCAGCTCACCTCTGCTCTGACTCACTTCTACTTCCTGAAACAGGAGTGTCAGAGTATTTTTCCCCACAGAGATCGACTCACAAGGCATTCTTCTATACTACAGACCACCTGCAAATGCGTTGAAAAAGTGAGCGAACTTGGTTTTTAAACTTAGCAATTAAAAAAATCATTTAAACTAAAGTACAGCTATGTTGATGCTTTGTTTCTAAGCTCAACTAGGAAAAAAGCTTAATTGAAATAACTCAATTTCATGTTTTCCTTCAAAGGTCATCAACAAAATGTTCTTGAGAGCAACATATTTGAGAGCAGAGTGCCTCTATATTTATATGGCATGTCTGATTTATTACATTTTTCTCACCACAAAAGATATTTCCTAGGCTTTTAGTTTCTTTGTTTTTGTTTGTTTTAGTCATGAGTGACAAAAATTACTGCACATAGATGGTAAAAAAAATATTTCAAAAGTATATAGGTTCATTTAAAATTCTTTAAATTGTCATTTTTGTTTGTTTTGCTTTTTGTTTGCATGTTTGGTATTTAGCCTGTCCTGTTTGGACAGCTTAAGCAGATAGAACGATGGATCTGCACACCATACTATGTCTTATAAGATTAACTCTACGACAGGAAGAGATGTGGATTCTGCCTCTGTTGTATTAACTTTACTGAATTTACTTGAGCCACAGTGCAGATGGTTAACATCAAATGCAACGTTAGCCTAGCTTACCACCAAATAATGTGATTTTGCTGTTAATGTTTTCACTGCAGTGACATTTAGAAGAATATTTCATTGTTTTCATTCACCTGTGAGCTCTCTGATCGGCTAAGGCGCCGCCATCTTTAGCCGTTTGGAGCTGCTTAAAAGCTGACTCCTGCATCAAATTGGGTTTAATTTATTATTAATTGTGTACTTAGTGAGCTAAATGGGATCAGCTTTTGGAGAAGGTCCATCAATTGATGATGATTGATTTATTAAATTTCAGAGTGCTGCACAGAAACTGCTCACATAATTTAGATTTTAGCTTTGACACACACAAAAATCCATTTTAACTTAGTATCCTTGACACAAAAGACAAGGTGAGTATTTGTGTCGCTGGACTAAACTGGAACAAATATTTATATCTGATTATTTTATATCAGTTGATTTTTGTGATAAGAAAACATGAAGAGTTTGTCAAGAATTCATCCTAAAGCACCGTGATGCAACATCTATGCACTTTCTGACTGAAATTATGGCTTATTATCATAATCTCTGACAATATTTATGCAGACAGCAAACAGCTCAGTATGACTCCATCACAAATACAAACTCAACCTACTGATGACAAAAGAACAATTCTATAAAAGAATAATGAGAAAAAAAGAAAAATATTTTCAAACAGAAACAAATAGGTCTACAGCAAACGAGCGATTGCATCGTTTTTTTTTTTTTTACATTTTGATAAAAACAGATAAATGCTAATCTCAACCTGCTGTGACAAAGAGAGGGCGGGGCTTTTGATCTGCTGCAGTGAGTCTATTTCAGGGAACAGTGTCAGGTGGAGGTGATTGGCACAGCTGCTGCTAATTTGCTAATCAGTCTATCCTTTTTCATGTTGCAGGAGCCTGCTGAGATCCCGAGAGCTGACTGTGACACCTGCCACACGTATTCTAGTCTCACCTTGTCAAACCGCAGGGTGTGTGATCACTAGAAAATCATCCACCGGTACCCATTATAGTCCCTGTTCCATAATTGTAATGTAAGTTTACAGTAATGTTGCCCTTGGAAAATGGGATGTTATACCACCAACTCTGCATTTGTTCACTTTGTTTTCACCTGGTAAGCCGTTCTTATTGCAGCACATATGGACAGGGACAAAAGCTGTTTGATGAGACGACTCATGTTTGGAAAGTACATACATTTAAAAATAAAACAGGAATGAAAAAGGACAGTAAAGAAATCCATCAAACTTATTTTCAATAGCATAATTCACATTAGCTAAAAATAGATTGTGATTGAACTTTGCAATGCATTATGGGAGGTAGCCCTAAACAAACAAATGCACTTTTGCATGGGTGCCTATGGGTCTGACTCGCTCCGATCGACACAAAGTTGTCATTTCATCTCCTGCAAATCAGACTCCAGAAACTAAGAAGGAATGTCAAAGGGGACATTTTTTAAGCTGGGCAGGGTCCGCAACAATATGACACAATTGTTTAATTGGTCCATATATTTTGCCGGTGGGAAAGGTCCTATGTCCAAGAATGACTAGCCAATACTAGCAACGTTTACAGATGTGGAAATGGGTGAATGACTGTTGTGTTGTAAAGTGCCTTGGGGGGTTCTAGGAGTCTAGAAGGCGCAATATCAAATACAGAAAACGTTGCAGAGCAAATGGGGTCAGTGGAAGAGTCACGTTCCCGTTAGCAATCAGAGGCGAGATGTCCAAATATCAGGCAATAAGACTCCATATCCTGTCGTCTGAAGCTACTTTCTCCTTCAGTTGAATTCTTCATGCTGAAACAGCATCTGAGCCCCCCCAGTACAACTTATAAGGCATTCATTCTTAGAGACAACTGCAAATGTATTAAAAAAATGAGTGAAGGACCTTTTTAAAACCAAAATTCAGACTGATTCATATAAATAATGTATTAAATGAACAGCCACAGAAATGTATTCAAGAATAAACTGTAAAATCTCATCTCCTGTCAGAAAATAACTTTATGAAAGTTGCAGAAATGGCTTTTCTATGTGACTTTAGCAATTGTTTTAGATTCACGAAAAGTATTTGAAGATATTCTAAAAAGCAGAAGAACTGAGAAGATTCAGAAAGCATCTTCTTGCATTTTTGCTGCTCCTGCATTTTTATTTTATTCTTTCAGGACATGCTTTGTGCACAAAAATAAAGTTTTATAGTGAATAAGCACAAGCGGACGTGAGACAACATAACAAATTTGAGATGTTCACATGATGCAACATTTCTTTTTTGCCATGAAAAATGTGACCCATCTTCCAAGAAAGTGACAAAAATGAGACGCACACAGGAAGGAACAAAATCAGACCATGAAGTGACAAAAATCACTGGTGCAGCTTGAATGTTTCAACACAGCGCCGACTTCTACTGGGAGAAAGACGCTGTTTACAGTGAAAACGAAGGCAAAACTTTCACCTGCTTTAAAAGTCAAGTCAGTCACGAAGGAAAGAATGGTCTATTCATGTCAAGTGGATTTTCAAAGAGCAATTTGTGCTGCAAAACGGTTTACAAATGAACAGAAAAAGAACAAAATAAATACAGGCTGTTTCTATTTGGATTATTGTTGTTCAGTAATGAGCACGACTCAGCTGTCAGCCTCTGCTTAGAGAAAGAATAATGTACTTCTGCACCCATCAATTTCAGTTAAATTCTTTTCAAGTGATGCAAACAAAAAAAAGAAAAGTAATGTGGAGAAATACTAAATGAAATAGCTAAGGAGAGGCAATTGAATTAAAAAATGTCAAGAAAATTCAACAACTCATAATAAACCAATAATTAAGATGCTTTTCTAGCAATTTTTTTTATTTAGCAAAACCGCCTGTTGCCTTTTTGATTTTGCATTTCATAAAACATGTTTGAGGAACGTTTTAATGCTACGGTAAAGAATGCAAATCTACAGCAGCGTATAGAGCTGCCACCACACAAAATATAATTGGTGTGATATCATGTTATAAAATCTTAACTTTATTGTTCTAACAATATAATTTTCACGTTTTTACAATATACTATCAAGTTTTTACAATATAATTATCACGTTTTTACAATATAAATATTATATTGTACGAACGTGAAAATTATATTGTTAGAGCATGATAGTATATTGTACAAATGTGATAATTATATTGTAATAACGTGATAGTATATTGTAAAAACGTGATAGTATATTGTACAAACGTGATAATTATATTGTTAGAACAATCAATCAATCAATCTATCAAGTTTATTTGTATAGCGCTTTCCACAGCCATAAAAGGTGACCAAAGTGCTTTACATAAAAAATACATTACATAGAAAATAAAACAATAGTACATGAAAATAGAAATTACAGAAAAAATAGCATCTAAAACCTCAAAAATAAAAACTGAACAATAAAGTTAATATGTTATAACATGGTATTGCTCCAATACCGATATATAGGAGATATGGTCACAGTGTTGCCAGACTGGAAATGTTAAAGTATCATACTGGGATCTTAAAATTATCATATTTTGAGAAAAAATATCGTACATTACCTAGTTGCATCCTGACATGTCTGATGACTCACAACTTTATATTAGTATCAAACAGTGCAAAATTATAGTCTTTAAAGTGGTTTTAGCTTTAGGAATTCAATTCAATTCAGTTTATTTATATAGCGCCAAATCACGACAAGAGTCGTCTCAAGGCACTTCACAAAGTAAACATTTCAATACAGTTCAGTTCATTAAGCCAATCAGTAAAAAAGTTTCCTATATAAGGGACCCAGCAGATTGCATCAAGACACTGACTAGTGTCATTGTGTTGGTACAATCCTCATACTAAGCAAGCATTTAGCGACAGTGGGAAGGAAAACTCCCTTGAATGTCTCTGGATGCAATCCACAGCCGCAGATTCCACACAATGAAGATCTAAAATGATCGTATTATGGGATTTATGATCGTACAGAGGGCTAAATTATCCTACAAATACAATAATATACTGTTATTTAATTTGTATTAGTGTTATATTAGTTAAAAGGGGCACATAACCCTTTTCATTTTGGTTCTAGTAATTTAATTTTGTAAATTGATTTCAAAATATGAAGAAATGAAAATAAAGTTTTGAAATAAATAATTATCGAACATCTGGCAACATTGCATGGTCAGCTGCTATGGGTTGCCTTTTTTATGTATATAAAAATGCATATCTAGATGTTTTCCAAATTATTTTCATGCTAAAATGTCACTAATAACATCAGATGGACAAAATTTCTGAAGCGGATTCAGTCTTTGAACTCTGGATTTAACTAACTGTTAAATCTTAACTTTGTGCACTTCTCAGTGTTAAAGTCAGACACCTAAATAAAGTTAATTTAGAGCATTTATTATGCACACGATGTTATTAGTGAAGAAAAAAATGCATTTAAATTAATTCTGCAACAGCACCAGGCTGCCTGAGGATGTGCCTGACTTCAAATCGACTTTACTAAGGGCAAATATCGGTCGATGTCGATGTATAAAAAAACGATAAACATTGGCCCGATATATTGATCGACCGATATATCGATCTACCCCTACTGCAAACCACTCAGATGTCTGAAAGCAAAGATCACAGATTAACTACCTTTAAAGTCAGTTTACTCTAATTAAAGCGTGCTTCCATATCAGTTCTCTTACTGCCGTCATTAAAGAATTTCACAACACAGCAGAATAAGAAAAGCAATACTTTTAAACTGTAATCTGTAATCGCTTCACCACAGCAAACATTATAGAAATGTTCTTTATTATGATGCCGTTTCTCGTCTTATTTAAGCAAACAAACATCAAAAAGCAAGTTTATGGAGACCCCTTCCCTGCTTTTGCACCTTGTTAAGGCTTTTTTGTATGCAAAGAACCCAGGGGCTTCCACACGTTTGATGTCTGGGATGAGATGGAAAAAGAGATGCTGTTTAACAAACAGCCTGAAATAAGCAAGCGTTTACTGAACAAAAAAAGGACATTAGCAACAGTGGAGCTCAGCAGTGGGAGACGGCATAAAGAAAAGGGCCTGGAGCTCAAATAAACATATTTTTCATTAAAGCTTTATGATATCTTCACACGTTTTAGCTGTAACTCATGGAAATGGCCTCTGCCCGGTTCCAGTTCTCCTTGTTTTCTATCAACTGAACCGCGTTTTTCTTTCTGGTTTTACTGCAAACGCATTTGCAAAGAACATAACTGCAGTGCCTCGAGGCTTTACTGTAAGTGAACCAGCTACTGCTGTTGAATAGCTGCAGTGTGGGTTTTCCAAATGGAAAAAAGGTGATATTAAAACCGTTCATCCCTGAAAAGTGAGCATAGTGACATTGCACTAGCATAGGCGTTAGTTCTCATTAATGCTCCAACAGTTTAATTCAAAAGGATTTTTAAATAATGACCTGTGCAACATGGATCCATAAAACAATAGATCAATAAAGCACATCCTTTTGCAAAGTGAAATATATACTAGATAAATATTTTCATATACTGATACTAGCGTTATAAAAAGGTTTTATTGATGCAATTGGCCACAGAAAGCTGTAGTGGGTGTAAACCTTTAGTTTACACTGGGTTTGTGACTTTATTAAATCATTTTTTAGATACTTTTGGAGAAGCAGCACATTCTTTTGTTATAAAAATCAAAACTGAGGAGAAAAGTGGTGAATTATCCCCTCACACAGCTAGAGTTCTTTACAATACCTGCAATAACGGCTTCTATAAGCTACCGGTCATGCTTCTCTGCAGTTATCCCATTCACCATAACATTTTAATCTGACTACCATAAATGTAGTTTATGGAACATCAACCACAAAGTGCTAAGGAACGTGTCACCATCTGTAGACAATCAAACGGACACTTATCTCCTGATGGTTTTCATGCCTTTTCTGCAGATATTGAGTTTTTGATGATCGGTGGAAAAACCTGCTTAGGTTTAGAAAACCTTTCAAACAAGTATTCTGTCACACACATCCAACCATTGATACACTGTATGAATACAGAGGGATGCATTATTAGCATGTGCTGATAATAATAGGGAGCCTAAGTCACATCCATCTGCTTCTGGACCATGGGTCCCCTACTGCTGAATGGGAGTGCTTACAAAACCATTTGTAAGCAGGCACCTTTGGCTACAATTGCAATTAAAATAAAACAATTATAAAATATAGAACGGAGACTTAAACGAAGTAAAGCTTTAAAACAGCCACTGATGCAGACAGACGAACAAAATCAATTCAAACTGGAGATGAGAGGTGTGCTTAGGTAAAAAGGCAAGCAGTTAGGAAAAAGGAAAACAGGATGTGGACGTGTGTGTGTGCGTGCATGTGTGTGTGTGTGTGTGTGTGTGTGTGTGTGTGTGTGTGCATGCAGTGTCTTTGTCAGGTAGGAAAGGATATGACAAAGGAATAGGCCCAGAATCAGATGTGATGCATTTGTACACATAATTATGTGAATGCAGGGGTTATATTTGATGATCCTGCAGCCGTAGGTCAGTACAGAAGTGAAAAGGCTACAAGGTTGACGAACAGACAACACCTTGTTTAGCTGATAATCGTGCTGTTAAGACAGCTGGCTCACATTTGGAGTTCATCCACCGGCTGGTATTACAGCACAAATAAATAATGCAGGAAACTGCGCCATGATTTTGTCAACAGTTGCTTTGCAAAATGCCCACATTACCCGTCGGAAAACCAGCAAATATAAGACGGCTCTGCAGAGGGAAGGATGAGGAGGCAGGAAGAATAAAAACGACGTTTCATGGACATCAAAAGGTGACAGCCAGAAGAAAGAATGTAGAGAGGGAAGAGTGATAGAGCAAATAGGACTGAGAGGAGACAAGGAAAGATAAGGAGGCCGAAGAAAAGAGGATGAGTAGGTGATGGGTAATGAAAGAGAAAAGGTGAGAGGCAGAAGGGGGAGGGAGGGGGTGATTAGGTGAGGGAGCTGCCATGCTAGCAGCAGCTGTAATTTCCATATGCTAATTAAACTTTAGTTTGGGTCACTTGCTCTTCATATCAAGGGTTCCTCCACACGTCCGTCTGTCTCCACAGCCGCCGCCTCCATCAGCGTTTCTCTCCTCCTCACTTGTCTACTTATTTCAGGCTAGAAATGTCTCCTGGAATTTTTTCCACCTTTTTTTGGAGTTCAGCCGCTCATCCTAATGATGCACTTTTATATCTTCCTTCTGAACTTCTTCATCTTTCCTTCAGTTGAAATTTTTATTCTCAGTCTTTCCTTTTGTCACCATTTCCTTTTCCCCTCTCATCCGTGGCTGCCTTCTTCTATAATGATGCCAAATCTGGTCAGTTTTGTCCTTCTCTTCAAAACACATCTATCTTTATTTCATCACATTGTTTTATATCTAAACTACCCACCTTGGGCTCATTATTTAGATTTTCTCTGCATTTTGTTTTAAGCCAGACTTTCTCGTGGTTGTTGATATTATTTCCTAGTTTTAATGTCATCTTTACTTTCTTCTTCTCCACCAGACCTTACAGCCCAGATCTAAAACTTCTTGCCAAAAACCAATCTGCCAAAATTCCTCCTGAACTGGCCTAAATACAAACACTCACTCCCAACATGAATGGAAACACGTCAACGCTCAGGTTTGCAGATTTCCATGCATGCGTGAACAGAGACACAAACATACACACCTCTAGCTCGCACGACGGGTTTGTGGTCCATCTGTTCTTTTATTTCAGAGAACAAACACACCTGACAGTACTGAGGAACTGCTAAGTCCATTTCACTGTTCACTGAACAGCACAATTGAGTCGACTAGATGAAGGGATAAGCTGGAACAAAAACTTAACGCACCCCGAGGGGAATTGGAGATCGAGAATCACTGTTCCTGTCCAAAGCCATTTCTCCTAGAATCAGAAATCTGTATCTCTCAGTCGCCACCATCTAACAAGGTCCAATAGTTCGCTTCTTTATCGCTCTGATTTAATAGGAATTTTGCTTTAGCGAAGCTGAAGGTACGTAGGAGACGAAGTCCAGGTATATCACATAAGGTGTACTGCATACGCTTGTACTTGGAGAGTAAATCCTGTTTCAGACTCGTCTAATTTACCCTAAAAATGTGTTACAAAAAGTTACTGCCATGATGAACTTAGCTGGAAACAGCTGGATTGGACTGTTGGTCTTCGTGAAACACGTAACATGAGTACTGAGGTTGAAGGCCTTTTATCTCCTCAGGACTGATTGTTTTTGGTCTTTTTAACAGATCGTGTAAAATGTATGCCTTTAAAGAGCGAGTAACACCCAAATCAACTTTTTTTTACTGATAACCTGTATAGATGAGTGTCTAATAGTGCTGTAGACATGTGTAGTCATTATTTTGGTAGTTTAGTGCAATTTACCTAAATTTTAATATTTCAGCCCAAAAAGCAGCCTGCATGGATCTGAAATGGCCAATGAGCCAATAGGCAGAAAAAGAAAGATCAAAAGCTTTCTAAAAGAGATTTTATTAGATTACTGCATCATTATGAGCCTTTTCAAAATAACCTTTAGGTGATAAGTTATAGCTTTTGTGTGAGTGATTTTTAAAAATACGTGTTTTTTCTTGTGAAAATCACTCATGATGTATAACCATAATAAATTATTAGCTGTCTATAGAATCTTTAATCACAAATATTAAAGTTAAAATATGTCAGAAACTCAGTGTCATAAATGATATGCATACATAAAACGAAATCATATTCTACACCTCAATCTTATTTCATTCAAAAATAAATACCTGTCAAATGTCAAATTCCTGGTGCTGCCATGTTCTTTGTAGGGTTTTGGTCAAAGTCTTACTACCACTACTGTATACTTCTAAATGATGTATACTTGTATATATGTATTTTTAGATGTCATAGTTTTAAATGGTTTATCAGATTTCTGAATCAAAGTGCTACATTTGAAACATCAGCTTCTATTTCAGAGAAACATCCTTACCTGAGGGAGTTTTCAGCAGAAGGAGGGGCACCACAATGCAAAGCGGGAACCGGTCAGGGCAAGAGAGGGACAAAGAGAGACAAGACAACCTTTTATTAGCTTACTAAACATAATACTCTCTACAGCATATTCAATCATTGAGTACCTCGTCACATTCAGCTGTTACGAGGTATTCAGTGCAGGTTCATTTCATACCACTTCATCTCCAGGGACATTAGTTAGGCAAGATTTACCAACCGCTGCAGCACAAGCTGGCAATAAATGGACAAAAAATGGAAATCCACTATAGATATATTTACAGGCATCAGCTGGAAGCAGAGGGACTAAATGTGTTCACTGCTTTATATTCACCATGATGAGGACCGACCCAGCGAGGCAGTGACTTGTTTGAACCAATCAGGGGTGATGAGACACAGGGGCACCCGAACAGACCATAATTGCTCTGTCTGGCTTGTGTCAAAACTGAGACACACACGCGTGCATTTGTGTGTCGCTTTGTCTCTGCTTGTCTGCACATGAGACAAGAGTTTGAAAAAGTGATAGTGAACGAAATATGAGGACAAAAATGAACGAGTGTTCAAAGTAAAAGCGGCAAATTGAAATTTGATGCTGGGGCGGGGGACAAGGAAACACACGCAAAGATGAATTTTCAGTGTTTGGAGTGAGACGAATGGCTTGTGTATCCAAACCAAACATCCACAGCAGACTGAGACATTTAGTGACTTCTTCTGGTCTCGTCTCTGGAATTTGTACTTGTTGTTTAACTTCTGAATGTTTCAAACACGGTGTGTGTCACATTGTGACCTTTCCCACTCCGCAGGCCTCTCTCAGCTCTCTTTCAGACCCTCTTTTGTCTCAGTTTGCTTCTCTCACACACTCCACAACAACCCTATTCAAAAAATATTCAGTATGTCTGAAAACGATGCTTCTGTTGTTTACAAGTAGCATTTCCCACAGGATGACACTGCTTATCCATTTTGGCCATGCTCATGTTTGTGCAATACGTAAATTACATCTTACCATTACCCCGTGTGTGCGTGTGTGTGTGTGTCTGTGCGCGCGTTTGTGTGTGTTTTATCATTATCATTTTTCATGGGCCTCTGCAGCACAGACATTCTAACAACCCCGTACTTGTCTGGCCGGATCAAAGCAGTGTAAAATAAGAGTGCATAATGGATGGTGAGTACTTCTATATGGGTGTGCAATATATAAACCGTGGAGCATTATACTATTATGTATCAGACACTGGGTGAAAATGCTGATGAGGGTTTTCGTCTGTCTTTTCCGTTCATGTCTGTGCACAGCAAATTCAGCACGCTCAAATTAACAATGTCAGAATTGATTTCAACACTTTTAAAGTGTCTATATGGGTCCACACCAGTAAGAGTTAATTTAACTCTTTTTGGAGAGTTGGTACTTTCACTCTGATTTAGTGTCAAAAACCAACTCTTCTGGAGTTGTCAATTTAACACCAGTGTTGGAGTTAATATAGTAACTCTTAACGCTAGTGTTAAGATGTTATAGGTGGTATAGCCACTGTGGGAGTTCAGAGTTAGCTTTACAGGAGTTATTTTGTCTAAAATGACACCTACAGAGTTGATTAGGAAACACTCCTTTTTAACAATTGGGTTTAACTCTCATGTCAGTGTTACATATCAACTACGTAACTCTTTTAGTGTCAAATTAACAATTCTTAGTGTTAAATTGGACCAACACCCCAAAATGAACTCTTTTAAATTTGCTGTGTGTATGCTGTTGTCCACGACTAGCCTTGTTTAGCTGAAACCTCTAAAGAGTAAAAAAAGGAAAAGTTTGAGATCTGAAGGACAATCAGTGGATTAGAAGAGAAAGTTTAGAAAAGCAGGAAAAGCACGGCTCATAAAAACATCATGACTTTTCACTGAACTCGGTGCCTTTAAATTCCAATCATGCAGGTGCTTCGGTTCGCTCTGATGCCTGATAATAACTGCAGAGGTACAAACTGCTCATGAAAACATGATTGGGCTTTGTGATGAAAATAAAAGTCCATGCTCAAGTGAATAACTAAATATGGATTGATTTTTGACTTCCAAGAGCCGTTTTCAAACCGGACACAAAGTCCTGAAAATGATAATTGCAGGAGCTCTCTTTCTTTTTTTTTTAAGAGGAACCACAGCTTGATTTAGATTGCTCAAAACTCCAGCTGCAAGAGTCAAATGAAAAATTCAAGATAGTTTTAAAGTTTCACAAAGTTTAGGAAAAAGGCTAATCACACTTGGCATCGTGTTGATAATTAGCGCCAGATTACTTCCTGGTTTTGGGAACCTTTTCAGCTGCTGTTGACCTATCGGGATGGATTTTTGCCTGTAACGACTTCCTGTGGGAGCTAATGAGCTATGCATCAGATGACAGCTAAACAAGCAACCTGAAAGGTCTTTTGTTGTTCCTATGGTAATTAAGCCCAATCAGAAAGTGCCCTGATTTGCCCTCGTGCGTGTTCCTCTACAAGTGTGTGTGTGTGTGTGTGTGTGTGTGTGTGTGTGTGTGTGTGTGTGTGTGTGTGTGTGTGGTGAATGTGTGTGTTTCAGAGACTGAAAGTGCAGTCTAGGCGGTGACAGGAACCAGCAGGCTGAGCTCACTGCAGTCGGGCCAGAATGAGTTCCTTCTGTTGACAGAGTAGACCCACTCACACACAGGTGTTTTCCCAATAGGTTAAACACATGCAGACGTGTGTGTATACATGCATACATGTAACTGATCTGTGGGGAATCTTGAGAGTTGCTGCCACTGGATGAGAGCATGTGTTTTCTCTATGTTGGGGAGGGATGGGGGTCTTTGTCAACACCTCCTGTTGGAACAACATGCTTCTCTGCTAGATGCTCTATGCTTGGGTCTGTTTCAACTTTAAAAACTTACTATATATTATCTCATGTGTATCCCTGCTTCATACCACCACTTAAGACCAAGTTCACTGAGAAATTGTTTTTTTTTTTTACTTTTTTTTAATTTGAGTTTAACATGGAGGCTAAACGTGAAAATAGTCTTCTACCCCTAATTCCTGCATTAGCCACTGATAGAAAATAGATGGGGAAACCCTCGGATTAGAAAAGCCAGTCAGATCTACATCACACTGAAAATTAGCATTCATGGACTCACCCATTTTGACTCACGATGGGGGAGGCTGTTTTTGATTTAGTATCCAGAAGAGAGCAGAGCACGTATCAGCTAGAAGAAGCTAACCTCCACAATGTGGCAGAACTCCTTCAGGCGTGTGTTACTTGTGGACGGAGTAGTGTTGCTGTTAGCCAATCAGAGGCGAGATGCCTGTATATCAGTAAAAAAGACTCAAAATCCTGCCGTCTTCTACTCCCCTCTGCCCTGGCTAATTTCTACTTCCTGAAACAGGAGCACCAGAGCTTTTTCCCCACAGAGATCCACTCACAAGGCATCCATCGATACTAGAGACTACTGCAAATGTGTTGACAAAATATGTGAACTTGGTCTTTAATAATGGAAACTCTATTTCAGGGGTAGGCAATGATGGTTCTCAAGTGTTGCCATGTTTTCATTGCATCACTCTTGATTCAGTGGTTGAATCACCTGTTCAGCAGGTCATTGAGCTCTGCAGAAGCCTGTTAATCACCTGCTGATTAAAATCAGGTGTGTTGGAACTGGGAAACCGCTAAAACATGCAGGATAGTGGCACTCGAGGACCAGGATTGCCTACCCTTGCTCTATTTCCATGACAATACTGTCATTAAAACAAGAAAATCTGATATTTGTAATTATATCAAAAAAGAGCAGCGTCTGTGTTTCTCTTCCCCCATCCCTTTGCTTTGTTTAGGTGCTCCAGCCCCAATAGAACCATGCAAATGTGTCCAATCAACATGGTGGAGTCTTCAAAAAAACACCTGGTTGGCTGAATGTCCCATTCTCCTCATCAATGGCCTGCAGGTATTGTAGCACATGTGTTTGTATGAGCTTCTTTGTAAAAGTTTGTGGTGGAAGATTGGAGACAGACACACTTGGTAGACACACCCAGTTGGCAGTTGGGTTCCACCATCTGTAGTTGTTTCATAAAGCCAACTTTTAGATAAGAAGATTAGTTTTGTGTTTGCTCTTTTGTTTGAACACTAGCTGTGAGTCAGGCCTTGTTTTGTCGTATTATGTTTCTTATTTTAGCACAACCTCTAGTCCCTCCCTCCCCTTCAGAAGGTAGGACCCTTTGCTCTGGGCAAAGCCTTCATTACATGTACTTACCTAAAATCTAACTGCCTTTGTCAAATGTTGTGATTGTGTTATTATTCTGTTTTCTTCTAAAGCCTAGTTTATCCTTTTCCATCTGCAACTGTACAGAAACACACAACAACATTGTCCGTCGATGCTAGCCCTCTGCAGCAGGCCCACATTTTTAAATAGCCATCTAAAGTTATGGAGAGCACAAAGCATGAGATTGGTCAGCATTTTCTTTAAATTTGTCAACAGCACCGCCATTTAAAATAAATAGAGCCGAAGATATTTAGTGGCAGACACAGAACAGATTGAAGAATGTCTCAAATAAGAAGTCCAATGGTATGACCTTTTATACAACCGTCACTGGAGGAGCACAAAGATGCCTTTGGTTTGTGAAAGGAAACTGAGGCAAATGTGGATTTGTAGATGGTGACAGCACTGAGAGGTGAGGAGAATGAGGGACAAATTTGTCTCTTAAATACAAATACCCGATATAAATACACTTTCGTTGACCACGTACGTTAAAAAGCACTATGTCCTCTGCTGTCCTGGCGGGGAATTGCTTTGCAACACTAACCAGGCGACGAAAAGTCTGAAAGGAAAATGTCTCTGCCCACATGTGTGCGACTCTGCGCCCCAAGCTTACAGAGAAGTATAACCGAGGCTTAAGGTGAACAAGTTTGGGATCTTAGTTTAGCCCCGAAACTGCAACCAACATTTGTAACTCACAAGTTTTGATTTTCACGATCTTATTGATTCATCTAAGCCTTGTAAAAAAAGTTACTCAGCTGTTCTTATTTAGCTGAACGGAAACAATTTGAACCATTAAGTCAAACCATTAAAGTCAAGGGCGAGCGGATGATGGTGTATTTTTCTCTCAAGCACGATGCCTGCACACTACGAACCAACTGAAACTTTCTCCCAAGAATGCACACGACCCTCAAACACTGATTAGTCTTCCTATCTGTGTGTACATTGTGATGTAGTGTGACATTTGTTCAATTCTACTCAGAGCAGAGTTAAAAAGACTCTGTGTATGTGTAAGTGGTCAACAATGCCTAAAAGCCAACAGGAAAGTGCTTCCATTACGGCGTCTGATGACTCCAGCTGCACAGCACATTGCACAATGGGCTAAGAGAGACAGACAGTTGGGCTGTCTTTGAGATGGTGCGACTTTGTGATTGTGTGCAAATTGATGTGTAATGGAAGCCAGGTGTGTGGCTTTGTGAAGTAAAGAAGACCCCCTGTTGCTGCAACTTTGTTTTGTCTGCCACGGGTCAGGGCACTGACACACACACACACACACACACACACACACACACACACACACACACACACACACACACACACACACACACACACACACACACACACACACACACGTATGCACAACAATAACAACAGGAGTAAACAAAAGGAGGCTGTCAATCAGCACATTTTCATGCAGAGTGAATGCATTTAGATACTGGAAACAGGCCCAAACTCAGAAGAGGGAAGAAAACGAATAAACGAACGAGTCAGAAGAGCGATAGCTGCCATTATGAGCAGTGGGAGATGACTCATTGATCATCGGGACTTTCATCATTTATCATTGTCCCTGCCCGTTCCTCCCACAATCCTTTTCATCAAGATCATTCTGAATCTCCGATCGAGCCTTTTCTCCTCCCTCTTCTTTTTGTGTTCTCAATTCTTTTTCCCCTTTTCCTTCTCTTTTCATATTTAATTTTACTAAGCGTCGCCATTTTTTCATCTAAGAATGATGTAACCTCACATGAAGCCACCACATACTGTTAAAAACGAACATAACAGCCTTACTTTTCAAACACAATACAGCATTCTTTTGTCAAACGGCGGTAAAAGCGTTCCACTAAATCGGTGGGTGATTTTTCTGGAGTTTGACAGAAACACACGTTGGTGGGTGCAGACTTTTATTTCTCCTGTTTGAAAGAGTTTCTGTTGTGTTTAATGGATTTAAAAAGGTGATGAGCAGGCCTGCAGCTTTTTATTTCTCACGGTCGTGCATGCGGAGCTTCAGATGCTTATTAGCCATTAGAGTGCTGGACCGCTTCTGAGAGGGAAGCTAACCAAGATGATTAACAGTTTAAACTCCCATTTAACACACAGAGATAGCTGTGGTCATGGTACTCTCTTCACATCGCTCTCTTTCCTTCCTCCGCTCCCTCTGAGGCAGAGTAATATTGGGTTCGTAGCCCGGAGCCTTAATAGATGTATTAATATAACCAATGGGCTTCTGTGAGCATGAAATGATCTCTGAGCGATAAATTAAAGCCTTATTGATTGTCTGTAAGGTATTCACTACACAGCTGACAATTTAGAGGATGATTTGCTGACTGATTGGATGTGAGCTGGATGGAAGCATGAACATGCAAAACTTTTTCCAGCTGACGAAAACATTTATTTTAGATTTTATTGAATAACTGGGTGTTAAAATCAGCATAAAACTGAAATACAGCTGAAGGCGATCAAATACAACTCAGGTGTAGACAGGAATTTTTTTTTTATTTCAGAGCAAAAAATAAAGTTGTTTTAAATAATAAATATCATTGTTTTATTTTATCAACAGTAGACTGTGATCACTTATTTTTCACTTTGTAAGGTACTCTTGTCGCCTAAATGATTTTTGTGAAATGCTAAAATGTAATTATCTAATTCTTTCTCATATCAATGCATATCTAAAATAATCTGGATTGAGTTTCTGCTTTGCAACAATGCCAAAGCAAATGCAGTAAGTACTAAAATTAGCAAATACTTTTATTAGCAAAAAATTCCAAACATAACAGCACGGTGCTGTGGTGCTTAGAACTGCTGTCTCTGTGGAGGTTTGAGGACGGCAGAAAAATGCATTATAATGACAATTGTTAATTTGTTCAAACAATGTTTGTCATGGAGGTCATTTACTGCAAATACTAAAGCATCTTCAGCAACGCAAACTATAAAAACCAAACACTCTTTATGAAAACGCCTCCTTTACCAGTTACTAGATGGAAAGCATCAAAAAAGCAACATAAACAACATTTAAGAGTCCAAACTTCAATGAAAATGGAGAAAAATGCTAGCTTAAATGTCACAGCAAGGAGATTTGGTTTAACTGGTCTTACGGCCAGGTTCACTAACCCACTGTGCAAAGACCAAGATCAAGATGAAACTTCTTTAAGAGCCTGTTTTGATGAGCCACATGATAGAATGGTGACCTACAGGAATACGGTCTCACCAGAATGTGACTTTTTTTAGACATTGAGTTTAAAACATTGAATTTTTAGTGAGGTGTTGACTCGATCAAGTGACGATTACTTTGGCTTGGATCACCAGGACGTCATCTCATTTGTTGTTGAACTTTTGCTGTTGAATTTCTGGTGTGGAATTTTTGCAGCTGAAATTCTGCAGTTGAATTTTTACGGATTTTTGCTGGTGTATTTGAAGTTAAAAAATTCAAATATATAAATTCATAGAATAAATATTCAATGTCTAAAAAAGGTCATATTCTGGTCAGACTGTGTTTCTTCCATAGTCCTCTGACATCCAGAGACAGGCAGCAGCTCCTCACAACCGTCCTCATGATAACTGGTTAAGGAAATGAGTGAGTGAGAAATTAGAAAAAGTATTTCTAAGTCATGATTGAGATGTTTGTATTTGGTTTCTAATGAAATAATCTTAAAAAGTTATTGAGACCAAACATAGCCACGCTGTTTAATAAGTTTAGTTCTCAAAGTCTTACAACACTAACTCTAAAACTGTTTCCCTGGCACGCTTTCATTCCAAACTCGTTTAATTAAAAAAAAAATCCTCCTGATTCAGAAGGAAGTCCCACTGTGACCATTCAGCCTTGATCTACACTCGGCTTGCTCATTGTTCTCGTAACAATAATAGTTCTAAATTTAGACTTCAGCTCTCCCTTCTCTTTCATCCTTCAGATAACAGGAACCCCCCTTTCCTCATTTTCTATCATTCATCAAATTACCTTCTCTAGTTTCATTAGTTTCCACAGATAATTACCTGAAAACACGCTAGTTCAGGTAGGAGGTGTTAGTCCATGCAGCCACACACACACACACACACACACACACACACACACACACGCACACACATGCGCACACGCACACACACATGCAGGTATAATGTTCTATACAGAAACATGAAGGCTTTTATAGGTATTTTCCGTACATCATCCTTTCTTCAGTGCTCAGATGAGATTCCTGCAGGTATTCAAACAAACCTTAATTACTCTACTGGCAATTCAATGTTCCCATGGCAACAATGTAAAGTTTGAGGATTACCCATTTCCCCTTCTGTTGATCTTTCATTAAAGTTTACGTCCGTTTTCCTGACAACCCTCATTTGTGCCCTCTGCTCTGACAGACTCACACTCGTCTACTTGTTTTACTCTCAATTCCAGAGTAAAGAGACTGTTTACTAAAGGCTGTCTGATAGTAAATCCAGACAAACACTCATTTTTACTGTGTTGACTCTCCTGCTTCTCAGCCTTACTGACCGTCTGGATGGCTGCCTGCTTCCTGCCTGTCTGACTCTTGGCCCCGTGGTCCACCTGTCTCCCGGCCGACCCGGCAGCGCCGCTCTATAATTCAGTCATGCTACCGCTCGCTCTGGTTAAGCCTTTGTTTAACGTTAGCACAGGAAGACAATCAAAATCCACTTTCTCTTTGTCAGTAAACTAACGTAAACAGACACAGAGTCAAACAGAGTTGTGTATACCGGGATGACACACACACACGCACACACACACACACACACACACACACACACACACACACTTGAGCAGCCAGCCCAGGGCGGCGGTAGATGGACACAGTAACAAAGGCAGAGTTCATAAACAAAGAGTCTGTTTGTTTGGACCGGCCAGAGCGAAAAGATGGAGAGCCAATAAAATGACTCGGCTCAAGAGGAGGAGAGGTGAAAGGTCAAGTGTTTTAGTAGTTTATCAGGGAGTGTGTGTCAGTGTGTGTGTATGTGTGTCCGTCAGCTGCAGCGGTGGTCTTTAAGCAGTCAGTCATGCATAAAATACACTCCATGAACCTTTTTGAATTTAATTTTATATGAGGACTAAACAGAGTCATAAATGTCACGTCAGACCACACACACACACGCATGCACACACACATTATTGAATAAAATTAGCAGAAAAAAATATTCATTTGTTAAAAGGTATAATTTCACTCTTTTCCTCTTTGTCTCCATATATGGTCCCGTTTTCTTTTTGCCTCTAAACCAAACTTTTCTCGAACTCTGACGTTCCCTTTTTACATTCTTTTGTTATTTCTTCCTGCACGACAGAATTTAGGTAAGCAGGAATTGACAAGCTGGGATGAAAGAAATTGTGAAACACAAATAGGAAAAAAATAAATACGAGTAGAAGAGGAGGAGGAGGGATATCAAACGTCAAGGAGGAGGAAGATCCAGACAGAAGAAAAACAATACATACAAGCGTGTCAAATAGTGAACCAGACTGTAGACGAGGTAGGATTTGCCAAACAGGATTCAAATTCAGAGGGGAAAAGAGAGACCTGACAAGTAAAAAAAAAAAAAAAGTGGGGATTACAAGACAAAAAAATTACACTCTGTCTAGAATTACGCTTGCATTCAGTCTCTGAGAAAAAGACAAGAGAGGCGGAGAAAAGTTAAAATGAAGACAAAACTGCGGGGAGGAGACACTGAGAGAGCAGGGAGGGGAGAAGACAAGTGAGGGCAAAGTAAAGAGACAAGGTGACGAGGGAGGGGAAAAAGAGGCATGAGCGTGTCCTTTGAAGACGAGCGGTGTCCCTTGGTGACTCTCTCTCTCTCTCTCTCTCTCTCTCTCTCAGCTTCGCCTCTGCTACCAGATTAAATGAGGATGGAACAGAGGCGATGGGAGGGAGGAGCGGGAGCGGAGGCAAAGAGGGAGGCAGGAGGTTGTAAGTAGGCCTGGCACCCTGCTGTGACCCCATCAATCAACACGTACATACACACACAGTCTGAGACGCTCACGCACGGGGGCGTACGCCCCCACCCCCACCACTAATGAGGTGTTTACACAGAGGGTTGTTTGTGCACAGCCGTAGAGCCGCGCCAAGGTGCACGCATGCACAAACTCTTACACAGGCGTTTACAAGGGAGGGGGTGCAGTGAGGTGCGCTCAAACTCCAAAAAATAATAAATGCTTTAAATGCAAACTTATAACACCTGCAGAAATCCTTGTGTGGGCTGCAAAGGAAAGGAAATGATATGTATCTGGGATACTCCAAAAAAACAATTGCATGCACAAATGCAAGAAACTTGTCTTCCACTGGGTGGGCAGCATTTATTTCTGTAGAAACAGGAAATGGTGTTTGAGTAAAGACATAAGACTAAATAAAAAATAGCATCCTCCGTCCTGCACCTGTTCAGAGCTCCATTTGAGTAATTGAGGAGCAGCTGGCCGATAGCTGTATGATACAGACTCACTGTCCCCACTGCTCACAACTGACTCTAAAGTATTAACTGAAGAGCTGTTAGTGCAGCAGTGTGATAATCCATTTTTCTGTCTGCCGGTGGAACATCCCTCTCTCCCGCTCTTCGTTCAATTCATTTAAAACTAATTTGCTTGATGAGTCTTCCCACAAATCTCTGCACAGTTCTCGCAGTTGGAACACTAGCGATGATTAAAGTAGAATTAATATTGTCCTATAGAGTAACACAGTCATCTATTGAGGCAATGCAGTGGCATTATTTAAGTCGGTATTGAAGCATCCGTCAGTTTTCATTTAATCGTATTGAGTTTGCACACAAACACACACACACACTGTGATGGATCCTTTGCTCCTCAGGAGATGGGTCACAAGTTTGGTTTCTGCACCTCGCAGATATTAAAATAAGGATAGCAGAAACACACACACACACACACACACACACACACACACACACACACACACACACACACACACACACACACACACACACACACATTACATTAGGGAGTGGCTTTTAAATCACCTCAATTAAGAATAAACGAGCCCTGGTCGTGTGCACCTTTAATGGCGCGTGGTCAGTTAATAGCAAACTTTACACAGCGTTATTGCAGCGTTTTATTATAAGACCAGCTGACAGGCTCTACTATGCAACCATATTGTTCCAGTAATTAAAACCTTTTTTTATGAAAGGCATTTTATGTTTTTTGCAAACATGTAATTCCGCCAAGAAACAACCGTCTGTGTCCATGCCAGCATCTGACACCAAGTGACAAACTGGGAGGAACAGGAAGTTATGTAAAAGCAGCTTTTACTGCCAATCCATGCTTGTCCATATGTATTTTATTTTTAAACCTAACTAGGTGTCTTTACTAAACAGGAATCAGTTGTTTAGTGGGAATAGAAGAAAATTTGTAGTTATTGTCCTTGATTCTCTTCAGTAAAAGCACGCAGCATGGTGCCTAATATAAAAAATGAAAATGTTGAACAAAAATGTTATTTTGGAAAAATTTTTTTAAAAAGAGGTAATTTCTTGTCCATTAACTCATTCACTGACGACTATAGTCGTCATTTGCGTTTTTTTACAGGGTGGGCGTCGGAACGAGCCCCCAAACTGTGAGAACAAACATCACGTGTCTAAAGCGGATCTTCACCCGTGTATGTCACACATCACGTAATCAGGAAGCGGAAAATCAATGGATTACAAGTTTGTTTTGGGCCGCTGCTGTGAAAAAAACGATGCGCCGAACCGGAAATGCTTCTGCAGCAGCGCTTGGGCACCAGATTGTGAAAGAACGGATAACGTTAGAAACACGACGATTCTTCCTGATGTAAGAAGTGAGTCTACTCTTTCTTTTGGTAGTTTTGGCGTTTACATGATCATAGAGCACAATGTTCTGTGACTCTTCAAAAAACAGTAAAAACGCTCAAAAACGCTGGCAGTCAGGGGCTTTCTGATCAGAAAACAGCTGGCAGTTAATGAGTTAACTTAAATACAATCAATCAAATGTAGCTGTTTTAATTGTGAAATGTTTATGATAAAGAAACTTGGTACCATTTCATTTACTTCACCACGACAGACCGGTACAACGCCCGCAGACGCAGCACCAATCTGCCTATCGATCTTACGATCCATCTTTCCCTCAGTTGTGAACAAGACCCTGAGATACTTAAACTCCTCCACTTGGGGCAGGACCTCATCCCTGACCTGGAGAAGGCATTCTCCCATTTTCTAATTCATTAATCTGTTGCAAGAGTTGAAATTCCTGAGTTGAACCAATGCCGGGGGGACATTTTACTCAAAACAGTGTATTACTAACTCTTACAGAGTCATTGCAATTTGCCTCTGTTAATTTAACACTGCTGATTTTGCTGTGAACATCTACAATTAGCAGACCTTTTGTTTTCATTTGTTCTATTCAACGTAAGTATTGTGATTCTGGAAGTAAAAAACCTCCACATGGAAGATCTGGTATTGCTAGCATGAATTAGCGCTTAGAGGTGGTGAGTTCACTGACTGGGCCATTTAGGAGATATCTTTGTATTCTTTCTAAAAAAATTTTTCAATTATTTTGCATGATTAGAAGCCATTAAACAGACACAGGCAGACTCTTAAAGTTAGATAAATTTACTATGTGTTTCAAATGAATGGCTGCATGAAGCAACGAGGACATCTAAACTGGGTGTTCTAAAAGACAAGTGAAAGGCAGATATTTACCACCCCCCGCCCACACACACACACACACACACACACACGGAAAGAGAGAGGGAGAGAGAAAAGCACCACAGAAGTTTCCAGTGCTTATGAGCGACTATGACAAATGGCTAGTCCAAAAGCAGGTCAGCAGTTTGAGCCAAAAGACGGACAAACCTGCTGTGTTTGTGTGTGTTGGAGAGAAAAGGGGCTTTGCCCTGAATAAAAACTGAAGTACCCAGTCAGCAACATGGCAAACCAATCTACTGGTGCTGCTTTGAGAAGCTGACAGAACCACACACACTCGCACACACACACACACGCACGCACGCACGCACGCACGCACGCACGCACACACACACACGCACGCACGCACGCACGCACACACACACACACACACACACACACACACACACTTCCCATTGTTCCTGTTCTGTTTTGTGCCAGCTTATGCACATGCTGTTCTTCACAAAGGCTCTCGAAAGCTCAAAGGATTCAATTTCAGAATAAAAGTAAGTGTATATATTCACACGCCTTGGTTACAGAAACCGTACAATGTGCTGAATGTTATCATAGATGCTTCTAGGGTTCACATGTAGACTTTTTTTAGGCTTATTCTGACCCAAACTACAAGGCAGCATTCAATCACAGAAAGTGGATAAAAGACAAACTGGTAAAAATCACTCTTTAAAACACAGTGCTGTAAAAAACTTTGTCTGAATTTACTGTTGTTGTGTTTTTCTGGGAATGAGGGCACCCAGCCACGGATGGAAGTCATGTAAACCCAGGAAAGCTTTGAAAGCACCTTGCATCAGGAATGTTGAAAGCCTTAATGGACACTCAGACTCTCAAGGTGACCAAGAGACAGACAAGGAGACAGAGCAATAAAGCAAAAAAGCAAAGCAATCGACAACAACACAGACGTAAAACGGGAGAGAGACGGCTGCTTCAAGACCAACTGAGAAACAAAAAGAATATTCAAATACACTAAATACATGACGACCGTAACGGTCAGGACAGATTATAGGCAAATTTATTTTTCAGCATTTACTGTGAGTCTCTTCTAATCTTAAGAAATGTAAATTTTTGTTTTTGCATCATATGTTTAAAAAGTGCATCTCTAGTTATTTTTTTCATAAAAACAAGCAACAAAATGAATAAAAATGTGTGGTCAAGACATGTTTAACTGAAAAACAAATCAGATTTCTATTGAAGTTCCACTGAAAATCTGATTTTATGTTTTTTTACAGATTCAAATTTTATTTCTGCTCTCTTGTTAAAAGTCATTTCTGCTTATTTCATTTTTTGTCTCGCTTTTGCTGCTCTTGTTGCAATACTTTTTAACTTCCTACTTTTTTGTTTTCATATTTGTTTCATTTTTTCATTATGTTTGCATAAAAATACAAAATGCAAAGCAGCAGGCCATTCCTTTGTTGTAAGTAAGCCAAACTGGCCACTAGGCAGGTATTATGCAAATGATCATGGAGACATGACTGGATGTAAAATCCAGACAAACATTACAAATATACACTAGCATTTCTTCTGGTTTGAGTGGATTTAAATGCATTTACCATTTGCCATTAAAACACTGCGAGTCTACGTTATGCTACTGTGGCAAGCTAAAGGGATCAAAAAAGCGCGTGTTCTAAACACGCATTATTCAATTTCAATTCAATTCAATTCAATTCAATTTTATTTGTAAAGCCCCTTCCTACCCCCAATCAAGGGGGCCCAAGGTGCTGAACATAATTTAAAAACAACTAAGACACAATAAAACAACTGTGCAATAAAATACAAAAAATAGAACATTCCAAGATAAAATAAAGATAAAACATTCAAAGATTAAAAAGTTAAAAACAATAAAAAACAATGATCAAAAAATTAAAACACAAGTAAAAAACTAAGAAACAGATCTAAGGTGAACCTTAAGCTTGGCTTTAAAAGTGTCCACCAAAACGCGCATTTTGGCAGACACAATGCACATTTAGAAAGTGCGCTTTTTTGACCCCTTTGGCTTGCCATATGGGCCGTAAAGCAACACGCAGTCAGTACTTCTGGCGGCGGACCGCGAGTCAAAAACTGTATAGTGCGGTAAACAGACGTGTGACCCCCTAACACCATCACAGCGCCGAAAATGAACATAATAGATGATAGTATGGTGCCAAAACTTTCCAAAAAAACATTATTTTAAGGTGTAAAAGTTGCAGAATGTGTCTTTATTGCACCCTTAAATTTTACTTGTTCTAAACCCATGTTTTCCAAGATTTCTACATTTGTGCATAAATCTGAGGAGAATGTTTTAAAATATGAAACTGCAATCCAGAAGGACAGATCTAGTGCAATTTTCCACGTGGAAACGAAGGACATTTCTTTGCCTCGACATTCACAAAACCATTATTATGCTCGGGTGAGAAGAACAAGCATAAATGGAGAATAGATTTCCACATAACGAACCTCCTCAAAAGCATTTCCATTTTCACTCTTAAACAAATTTTGACCGGATCAACAAACGATACAAAGGAAGTAAACGCAACACTTAATGTGTGAAGCTAAACTGTCGCGACACCGGTCAATACAACAAGAAGCTTAATGTGACATGTTAGAAAGAAAACAGCTGTGAATGTGGCACAGAAACCACATAAAGATGTAATCTTAAAATCTGTCCTCGATCTCACTACAACAAACACTAGAGGCAAAACAGGACACCTTCTCTCCGCTCATCCATTTAACATGAGATGTAAATATCGCTGGAAGTCTTTACTTGAGCCAGATTGTGTGTGCAGTGTTGTGGGAGTGTGTGTGAAGAAGATCGTTTTAGAAAAAGAATATGTATGAGTGTATGGATGAATGTTAGAGAAAAGCAGCTGAGAGAATGACCGAAGGGGAAAAAATGTTTAGAGGGATCAGAAAAGTGAGAGAATAGAGGGCAGAGAGAAAGAATGACAACGTGGATGTGTCGAGCATTTTCAGTAAAAACAGGAAAGAAAAGTTACGGCTGAACCAAAACTTGGAAGAGGTCAACAAACTGAAAGAGGTAAAGCCCGCGTCAACAAAAGTCTTTCAGAAATATTGGTGTCGACAGCAAAAGGAGCAAAAACGGGAAGAAAATAAAGGAGTGGAAAAAGAGGGAAAGAGGAGGAAAAGGGACAGAGAGAGATTTAAGTCTTTACTGGGTCAAGCAGCATGAAGTTTAGGCCCCAAGGTAGATGAAGGGCCAAGACCTTTATGAAAGGGCCTGTTGTCATCCTCAGGACACACACACACACACACACACTGAACTTTCTAGACATTAGAAGAAGGTGCTGAAAGCTCCCAAGGGCCAGGGGCTTGCAAGTTCATGTAATCTGTCTTGAAATATGTGTGTGTGTGTGTGCGTGCGTGCGTGCATGCGCGTGTGTGTGTGCGCGCACGCGTGCGTGAGTGTGTGTGTGTGCACGCGTGTGCGTGCGCGTGTCAGTCATACTTTCTGCCATTAATATCATTTAAACATGTTCGCCACACTGGAGGAAAACTGAGCTTCACACATGTGACAATTTTGATTTCTCATATAATAATTATTATTATTTATTTATTTATTTTTGATCATTTTCAGTTAGTTTCAGATTATTTTTTTAAGTAGACAGTTCTGTGAGGCACTTGGATGTTTTACAACTGAAGTTAAGAGAAAGCATAATGTTTAAAATACAGAAAAGATAATTTTTTATTAATATTCAATTCGCAGCATTTAAAGCAAAAAACCTATTTAGTTCAACTATTTATGACCAATTTTATTATCAAATAATCTGTTGCTGGGAGCCAAAAATCCTGGGTAACACCTTACAATAAGGATCCATTTATTAACATTACTTAGTGCATTATTACGCATTAAAAAACAAAGAGTTATTTATAAATGTTTACGTTGTTAACTATTAAGTGTCCTTAAGGTTAGGACAAAGGGCTGGGAGGGTTAGGGTAAGTAATGTATTACATAATATAATTGAGCAGTAGTTAATACTTTATTTATTAGTTTATTAATGCTTAATAATGCACTAAGTAACACTAATAAAGGGAAAATGATTGTAAAGTGTTACCAAAACCTGGTGTGTTTTGCACATTAACAATGAAAAGAAGCTGTAGGATTAAGGTGAGCAGAAACAGCACAAAGACCATGTCTTTGTATTTCTGACTACAACGACTTCTGTCCTAAATTGAAGCCCACACGTCTAAATAATGGAATAAATTCATCATGCGTCTACTTTATGTAAGATTCTTGTTCAGTTAAAGATGTTTTGAAGAGGTATCTTGTAAAGAATTTACTCTAAACAGCTTTCCACTGCACAGAAAACAGCTTGAGACCAACGTTTTTGAGCGACACGAGCAATAAACTGGCTAATGTCTGGCATAAATAGCCTATTATCTATGCCTTGGCTTTTTGCACGATGTCGCTGCAGCTTTTGTGTGGCCACCCGGCATCGAGGGAGCTGGAAGAGTTTGACTGCTATTCAGAGAGGTCTAAAAGCTAGTTGGGGTGACACCACGGCCTCTTGTAGCTCTAAATATTACATCAGCCTCATCCCTGTGGGAAACATCCCAGAGTCTTCTTTAGTAGAGCTATTTGTGTCGTCCTTTTTCATCTATCCATTTCCTCCTGTCCTCACACAGCAGAAATTCCTCTCCTGCAGGTGAGCTGGTGTATGAAGACGAGTGAAGATCTTTGCTACTGAGCTACTCTTTTGTTAATTTCCTAATTGCTTTCCACTTTTTTCTCGCTATTGTGGAAATATTCAAATGTAAATGTGAAAATTAATACAAAAACACTCAACAGGAAGCTCCATTATTGAGATGCTGCAAGAATAAAAGTAAATCTTTTTAATTATATACCAGTATGTGCTTTGGAAATGCACTTATGCTGATTTGCATGCAAAATGTGCCTCTTTAAAGGTGTAGTTTACTGAAAAACCATTTTTTAATGATTATTTCTGATTATAATCGGTCATTGTGAGTTTTTCATGCAGGCTGAACATGAAAATAGTTTCCTACACCTATCTCCTACATTAGCTTCTGATAGAAAATAAACAGTGAAACTCTAGGATTAGAAAAGCCTGACAGATCTCGACCCAAGACGGGGAAGGCTGTTGATGGTTTTAGCGTCCAGGAAACAGCAGAGAACTTCCCGACTAGTAGAAGCTAACTGTTAGCATTAGCAACACCACCACTCCTAGGCTTGTGTTATTTAGATAAAATGTCCACGTTGCAAATCAGTGGTTCCTGTTATCCAATCTGAGTTAAGATGTCCAAATATCAGGAAATAAGCAGCAGACTTGTCGGTGCTGATCCAAGAATTTATGGGCTTTTTGGCTTGCAAGGCATTCATTCCTACCAGACATCACTGCAAATGTATTGATTAAATGAGTGAACCACACCTTTAAAAAGTCTGAATGTCTCCTAAACATCTCCAGGGTTAATTTATAAAGCAGTCTTACCATTTTAAATGCATTTCTCAGTTTATTTACAATAAATTTTGTGCAAAAGGGTTTTTGTCTCAATGCAAAAATCCTGAAAGATTGAATCCTTGGCCCAAGTCTCTAAATTAGCAGCTAATAGCTGCTTATTTTGCAGCCAAAATAGTTTTTTAAAGCAGATCAAGGAACTTGCTTCTTTATCAAGTCACTCAAGTTCCATCAAAGTGTTTTTTAAGTTTTCCTGCTTAGCAGCAAATCATTTTTAAATGAGCAACATTTTTTGAAGCAGGAAATGACAACTTCTCAGAAGTCTTTCTATTTACATTTTCCTATCGTTTTAATGGCAGAAGAAACAAATAAAAATCCTTTAATGTTGATGAAGTAGCAGAGGCTTCATTTTAATTAATGCACCACTTCTAGCATTATTTTTTTTTACAGCAGATTAGGAGAATTTAAATTTTCTGCTAGGCGAGTTTCAGCATGTCTCCACTGGAGAATGCACCTGCAATAAAGGCCCCCCACGCTGGAGTATATGGCAACCATATGCAGCTCGTGACCACATGACTTACCAGTAATTACAGTCAGACCCCACGTTTCCTTATCAGGCACAATCAAGCCAATTATGTTGGAGGTAGCATATGGAGGGGAATGTTATGAGGGATATTCTTCCTGTAAGGTAGTTACTGCACTCCTGAGCAAAACGGCTGAACAAGCCAAGCATGAAAAGGCCGATAAATAATTTGTGGTCTTTTAAAAAGTGATTTTTCTGCATAATATGATTTTAAAAAAACTAAACTAATACCTATTAGTACTGCAAACTGCAAAACTGCAATGATATCCAACAAAATAAATCAAAAACATACATTTTAAAAAGCAAACACACATTTATGTGACTAGTTTAGCCCTCAGATTTCCAGAATGCCATGCAAAAGTAGAAGAGAGAGAAAAAGAAAATCGGTTTCTGTGTAACCGGAGCTTGATGTTATCCTTTTTTTGACCATACTGTATTTGACCACAAAGAAAAATGACGCCTAATGTGCCACCACAGCATAATAAGGGGAACTGGGTGTGCAAACGCACATAATTGGCCTCAATGCAATCAACCCCAATTACCTTACACCGTAATTGGCTTTAGAGAATTCAACAACACGGCTATCATTAAGTTTGAGCAGGCACCAGCGTGCCTGTGACAGCGCTTATCTCTGCAGTTTATCGGCTAGCTTGGTAACGGCTGTGACTGTAATGGATGGGGGGGTTGGGTTTGGGGGGTGACTGTTGTAAGTACTGCACCTAATGCACCGCTTTGTTTTGTACAAGTGGGCGTAAAAGTCTCATTTATGAGATTAATGTGTAATTTTTTGATGACTGTGTAATTATCTAAATTAAAATGATGGCAGAAAATGATGAAAATCCAATTTTGCTGTAAGCATGCAAGAATAAAAGCTAATGGTGTTAACATTACAGCCACTAACAATCTTTTGATTATCCACTCAGAGCAAGGTGACAAACATGCATTTAACAAAAGACTAGAGTCATAAAGACATCTTATGCATGTATTTGTTTATTGGTTTGTTTATTTCGTATCTACTTATGTGGGGGCAGCAGTAGGCTGCAGCCTTTTCAAAGTCATATCAGAGCTTCTAACAGGAAAGTATGACATCATGTTGTTTGTGTGGAAACAATCACAATTTTATGTTGACTTACCTAAGTACATGTTACATACATGCTACATAATTATGCAAATTTTTGAACGATGCAACCTTAAAAAGCAAACTGGCTAAACACAACAAATTATACAGTGCTATTTATAGTAACACAAAGCAGTTTCATTGCTGCCATATCCTAACAGCTGCTAGTAATGCTAATGTAACGCCAAAAGTAGCATTTAATGAAACGTCTGTGTAAATCACCAAATCACAAAGTAGTTGCATTAGCAGAAAAAAGCTAGAATCCAGTACGAATCCAGGGGTAGCATTCTTGCAAGGACCCTTCCTACCCGGTCCACGCCTCGACGGCTAAAACAGGAAGTGAGCATCTGTGAATTCAGACGGTCTAGCTTTCATATTTATCCCCGCCCCAACCTCAGCGTATGACTTATTGCCCAGCAACTGTGACACTTGCACTTGCAACTTCAGAGTGTCGTCAGGTCCCTGTTGGACTTAGTAAAGTGGAGCTGACATTCCTGGTGCTGCAGTCTGCTTCCAGCATGTTTCCTGCATGTTTTAGATCATGAACACAGCTGATTTGTTTGATTTAGTGATGAACCGCTCCTGTAGACACTAATGAAGGCTGAGGAGACATTTCAGCAGTTAGATTAAGGTGTTAAAAAGACGAACGCAGAGCGAGGAGATAAGCTTCACTTTTAGCTCTGACGAAGGTGGCAGTGGATGCCGAAACATGTCAGCAAAGGTAAAAACAAGCTCTATTTGCTCTGTGTATAATGAAGAACCACTAAAAATGAAATCGGATAAAAAACACAGAACGAACGTAACAAAGGACACACCAGACCTGTCTTTAAAATCTGGAGATAACAAGGAGACATATTTAGTATCCTAAGAACTCGTATGGCCTTGTCGCTTTGCTGTGACGTAATCGACCTTAAGATGTGTACTCAACTAAAACAATCCATGCAGAAACAATTCTTAAAAATTACACAATGTCCTCAAATCCTTCTCAATCTAATTTTGTCTCACCCCTAAAAAACTATCATGTGGTGAATATTTATACGTCACAATTCTAACGAAGGATCAATAGAGCTCCTCAACAATCCCTTTAAAAATAAACAGAGACCATCAAAACTTCGCATTTAGACGTAGGGAGATATTTTAACAAAATAAAAGTAAAAAATGCATGGACTGCATTTTCATGGCATTGTTTCTAAGTGCTATTTTCTTTTGTTTAGCATTCAAGCTTTGTTTGCTTTTAGGCGAATAGCTTTGGTGTCCTCACCACTGCCTGGGGTGGGACGTGTCATGCTGATAACCAGGTCAGTGCAGGAGAAGTGTGTCATTTCCTATAGTGCTGGTACATAATTTTAACATTAAGTGGTGGAGGCATGTAATTATGTGCCTCCACCACTTAATGCCGTGTTTAGAAGTTGTGTGTACGTCATGTTGCTCTAGTTTAAATGCAGCCCTGATAACCGCTGCTGCTCCTGAAGTAGAATAAAAATATGGATGTAAAATCTAATAAACAGATAAAAAAATCCTCATTCTTTCAGTTTTAACTTTAAAAAAGGATATTTTTAAGGCACTAAACATCACATTTTCTTCAACAAAGCTGATTTGAAAACTCATCTATAGGTTGACAACAAAATTGTTCTTCAGCTTTCTGTTTATCACACACACACACACACACACACACACACACACACTAGAGAGGAGCCGTTCTGCAGTAAACTCCAACCTGTCCATAAAAAGCCACAATTTTTGCCGTTTTCAGTTTTATTTAACAGCTGATGTTTATGAGGTGGTAAACAGAAGGACGTTCACTTCTTCTACGAGGGCCTTCACTCCCAGTAAATCCCCTCCAGTTTAGAGTTTTGACACATAACTAATTCTGTGCTTTCATACTCCTCCAGATTCACTTAATCTTTCCTTCTTGATCTTCCAGCCATGTTTTACTGCATCAGTCGTTTTCTACAGCACACATACTTCCCTTTTCCTGTTAGTTTTCCTAGAAATACTGTTTGAACATAGAAATAACTAAACAGTTTTAAAGTTGCAATGTGTAGTTTTTACCATTAATCTCTGGAAATATCAAAATGTTGTTGAAAATGAATAAAATGATGTCCAGTCGTTGAAAAATATTGACGGTTTCATAACATATAACCATAAAGATCAGGTCTAAAATACATAGAGTGCAGGTCTATAGTGAGGGACGCCATATTGGATGCCATATTTCCTTTTACATGAGCCGGCTTGGGGTCCTGCGGCTGCCGATGAGTCACACTAGATGATTGGCTAGACGTACGACTTACGGAAGTTACGTTATCATGTTTCAAAATATTTAGACGGTAAGAAACATGAATTTAATAACAAAACTGCTAAACTCTTTACAAAACCTATGTGAAAGAATAGAATTGAAAAGAGATGCAATATATTTTGGTATTGCTGTAGTTTGATGTCATCGACAGGCGCAGGACCCCGAGCAGATCCAGAACCTACACCGCCAGAAAACTAGCATCAGCATTGCATTCTCTCGATGGAATTAACTGAAGGACTATCAAAGTCTGAGGAGTCACGCCGAGGTCGCGTGCTTGCTGGATGGGTAACATTTACCATAATTTTTTTTTAAACTAGCGACAATCACTGCGATATAGTGTAAAACTACCCTGAAACCCACTGCCCCCTATCGCCAGGAAACTACACACTGTCACTTTAACATTAAAAGTTGCTCAAAACAAAACAGTGCAACTCTTCATCTTCATTGATCAACAGCTTGTTCTTGATTTTTGATAGAAAAAAAAACAAACATTTAAGCTCAAAAATATACGCTTGAATTAAAAAACGCTTTTATCCAACTGAAATCATCACTGGATATAACATCCTTCTACAATGATTTAGTGGATAAAATGTTTCCTCAATTGCTTTGGTGTCCTTGTGAAGTGTATTATTATACTTCTTGTTTTTCCAGACACATATTACTACATACAAACCTGACTGCATATTACGTTTCCCCTTTGATGGATTCTTTTTTGATTCTGACAACTGACCTGTTAGTTTTTTGAGGATTTTCTCAGCTTTTGTCAAACATTCTAAATAGGAAACCTCAGATAAAAGGCTTAGACATCAAAAACAGAAGATGGAAAAGAAAAGAAAAAAAACAATCATTCAGTCCCAATTCCCATCCAAATTAAAAATTCAGGTAATCAGACGTACTACGCAATTAACTTCTGCCTTTTCTCACAGAAAAATTCCACAACTTTCTAAACAGTTTTCACTTTTTTTATTGAGCGTTCTGTCTTCAAAGTGGAAAAAAAGATTTTGGTTTTAAGCTTCTTCTCTTTCCTTTAATTGTAAAGTGGTTTAGAAGATCTTTGATGTTTGTCTCTGTGAGAACTTGCAAAAGCCTCAACCCACTAAACAGAAAAAAATACAAGGAGAGCAATTTACTAAGATTTCCTTTCTGCTGTCTGAAAGAGAGAGAAGGAAGGAGGAGAAAAGGTGTGTGTGTGAGTGTGTGTGCATTCTTGCGTGCGTGCGAGTGAATGCGTGCGGGTGCGTGCATGCGTGTGTGCAGGTACATGCATGTGTGCAGGTGCGTGCATAAGTGTGTGTGGGTACGTCTGTGCGTGCGGCTGCTTGTGTGTGCGTGTGTGCATGAGTGTGTGTGGGTACGTGTGTGCGTGCGGCTGCTTGTGTGTGCGTGCGTGCATGCGTGTGTGTGCATGTGTGTGTGCAGGTACGTGCATGCGTGCGGGTGTGTGCATGCGTGCGGGTGTGTGCATGCGTGTGTACAGGTACGTGCATGCATGCGGGTGCGTGCATGCATGTGTGCAGGTACGTGCATGTGTGCGGGTGCATGCATGAGTGTGTGTGGGTACGTGTGTGCGTGCGGGTGCTTGTGTGCGTGCATGCGTGTGTGTGCGGGTGCGTGCATGCATGTGTGCAGGTACGTGCATGTGTGTGGGTGCGTGCATGAGTGTGTGTGGGTACGTGCATGCGTGTTGGTGCTTGTGCGGGTGCTTGTGTGCGTGCGTGCATGCGTGTGGGTGCATGTGTGTGTGTGCGGGTGCGTGCATGAGTGTGTGCAGGTACGTGAATGTGTGTGGGTGTGTGCATGCGAGTGTGCGGCTGCGTGCAATTTAGGAATAAGACACAATAATCATTAGCCTAAGGAAGCTAAAGCCTTTGTGGATAACATAGCTTTTGCTATCTGTGTTGCTGATAGAATGTGACTAGATGTTGAGTTAAGGAATAAATAAACAAAATTTCACATTTATTTTAGTAATTGTTCAAAAATTTGAGTTGAAATGAAAAGAAGTCAAATAAATGACTCAGAGATAACACAGAATCTTATAGTTGATGTAAAACTGCAACACAAGGAGAGAAAGTCAGATTCACTCAAAAATAAAATATTTGACTTACTGCAAAACCGAAACAAGAAAAAAATCTGTTGCTTTTTTCCAGGTGTTTTTGTAGGTTTACATTTTTGTAAACCGAATTCTCCGTTTTCTTTCGTCCTTTTGTTCTATTATTCACTCCCTTTTCTGTTTGTTCTGTTGTTCTCTGTTTCCTCCAGTGTGGCTCAGTATGTAACACTATACCTGTGCTGCTGCTGCTCAAATAAACCAACATGTGTTTGTTTTTTATATTTATATTGTTGCTTCATTCATGCAGTTCCCAACACTAAACCTTCAGAACAACAATAATAAAAAAAAATCCTCCACAAAGCTTGCAGATGAATCACTAATGTAGTTGGATCTTCACCTTCTGTAAATGCTTCTTCTTCCAGTAATGGTGGTGAGGAGCTGGTGTCTATCTGCAGGGTCACCAGGGGAGAGGTGCGGGACACAAATCAAACCTGTTCTTTTGACACAATAATCCATGCTTTTATCTCTCCTAGGTGCAATCATTAGACTGGCAATCATCCATGTTAATATATAATCTGGCCATGACACATAGACAGAGCTCAGTCGTGGGGGTGGAATCTATGGTTGTCTTTCAAACTGTCTCCAAACGCAATTGGACAGAACAATAAACAACGTGACGTATTCATCGCAGCTGTACGCCATTATCCTTTTTTGAAATGAAGGACTTAAGTATCTCTATCAGCTCATGTCTCAAAGGAAAGCCCATGTCTAAATGGTCCTAGGTTAATGCAAAAGCCATTTCAAACGAGCGCTGTTCCTGAGCCGATGCCATCATGATAGTTCTGCTCCATCGTAGCTCTGTCATTGTCGTAAAGAAAAAAAAGCTCCATCATAACGGGGCAAAGCCCGCCCAACGTCTCTCTACAAACATATAATGTAACTGACCCGACCTACACTTAGCCAAGCCAGTGGAACACTTGTTGATGTTAAAATGGGGCGTGGCTAGACCAACCTGCACAATAAAATATTTTTGCTGCTGCTATGGTTTGTCTAGATGTCTATAGGCTACTGGATCATTGTATATATTAGAATAATAGTTCTTGCCTTGGCCTCCAGAGAGAAACAAAACAAACAGATCCATGTAGTGACTTTTATCAACGCTCTACTTGGTTCAGAATAAGTTTTAAGATTTTTGACTTGTTTTAAAATCTCCTAATGCCTCACCCCTCTCTAACGCTCTCAGATCCTCCATTTGCACCGAGCGTTCTGATCTCTCAGGTCAGCCGTCCAGCTGCTCCAGAGTTTCTGCAGACGCTTCTGTGAGAACCTTTAAATCTGATTTTAAAACATATCTTTTCTCTTTAGTGTTTGATGTGAATTTATTCTAATTTATGGATGATCTTTTAAACTGTATTAATTCTATCTGGTTCTTATCATAAATGTTAATAACTGAGTATTTTGTTTGCTTTATTCATATTGGTTCTTTTACACTTTGTTTCTGCTGCTACACAGTCCTTTAACTTTTGTGGTATTTAAAGTGTTACATAAATGAATTTGGATTAAATTTAAAATATAAACAAAGATCTGTTTGTTCACTAGCTATAGTTGTGCCATATGGTCTGTTCTCCCTCCTAACTTGGCGTTTATGTTTAATATTAGCACCAGTTTTCTGTGTCTGTGGTGTAATTCTATAGAGTTCAGTAAGAGTTGCTCAGCATGATAAAACACCTCCAAGAACCAAACCTGATGCTCTCTGCTGGGGGTGTCACCATGGTGATCTACAAGTGGAGGACCAGCTTGTTTCAGAATTTAATTTGCACTCTAATGTGTTTTAATTTTTTTACCCGAGTCCTGAAACTGAGCCGGTATTAATGATACTATTTTCTTAAGTATCAGTAACAACATCCTCCTAAGTGTTGAAACTAACAACCAAGTTCTAAATGTCTACAAATCTTTAAAAAAAGAAATAAACAGGAATTATATAACATCTATCCATAATTGTATTACCTCCTCAAAGATTTGTTTTAGATTTACAAAAAAAAAAGATTTATTTCTGTTTATAACCAATATTTGATGCATGTGAAAGATTATTCTTACTGGAACAAATGATGCTACTCTCTATTATTCACTAGGAGTCTTTTAGTCAGTAATCTATGAGTACACACCTTCTTTCTAGGATTCATATTTCAGTTATCTGCAATGTAGTTGTTTCTGCCCTAGAAAATTTAGCGAGGCCATAGAAGAAATAAAATGACTTGCTCTGCATGTCGTTCTAGCTACGCTGCACTGGAACCTCAGCAGTTTTGTGCTTTCCCAGTCACAGCACTGGATCAGTTTGGTGGGCGGGATGTTGCTGCTACTGAGCAAAAAAACTAACCCCGACTTCACACTAGAGGCATCAGTGGCGTGGAACAGCAGCAGAACAGTGCTGCTTCAGTCTGTGCGGTTGATCACAACCAGCGTGTTCCAGAAGCAGCACGCCGCGCCGCTAAAGATAGGATTGGTTTCGATTTTTGCCGCGAGACGCTTCTGGGATGCGTCAATTTCCACAATTAACATAGGGCTAGGCAGGAAATCACATGTGGTTTCAGTGTAAAATGTCCAGTAATTTTCAAAATAAAAGACTTTTGCAGCAATGCAATATCATATCTATGTAGATTACGTCTATATGTGTGACCTCATGGCTTATTTACTTCCAGCATCATTCAAGAAGGGCAACAGTGTGTTTTTCATTGCTTTAATCCTGGCAGCAGAGAGGCACAACTTTTAATTTGACATCAAATACGATTTCCTTCTTCTTCTTTCTGGTTTAATGGCAGATGGCATAAACAAACCGTGACCTTTGAATTCTCGAGAGATTTTGTGATCTCACAAGTCTAGCGAGGAGGATGGTGGAGGAGCAGTCGTTTCACGACACTGATGCCACCAATGTGAAGTTGGGGTAAGATACCAGCAGCTCTTTTGAAACGGCTTTGGCACCAACTTAGGACGATTTAGACGTGAAGTATTTGCGTCTTCTTCGACAGTAGATGGCGGACTGCCCCGTTGACTGACATCCATAGCTGTGAGTATGTCACGTTGTTCGTTGTCCAATAGCATGCAGAGACAGTTTGAAAGACAACCATAGATCCCACCCACGACTGAGCTCTGTCTATGGGTCATGACCAGACTATATGTATATAGGATGGCTTGTCAGTGTACTAAACCTCATTACAATTGCTGTATTTACAACATGGCATTCCATGAATGTCTTCACAGATATCTAAACTATTTTTGTAGATATTTGTGATTACATTGACATCCACACCTTTAGCCAAACCTGAACGTATCACAGCTGCAGCATCTGGTTGTTACAGCAGTTTCCACCAAATCAATGTGTTTGAAATTTGCAGAACAATAATGGAACAGAGATCCATGATCGAGTGAGATCAAAATAAAGTTTTCTGGCCACAAACATCAAAGGTGGGTTTGGTGTAGACAGATAGGCGTTCACTTTGAAGCATACTGGAAGACCTTTGATGTTCCAGGCTGTTTTTCTCTTGATAATGTTCTGGACATCATGTTGGAATGCACAATTTATGGCCTAAAATACCGTCAGATTTGAGATATGTTCAGAGAATGATGCCTTGTGGTTACAAATGTCAGAAGTGGAAAAAAAAAATCAGCTGCACAAAATATAAAACTGGACTTTTTAGAGATTTTATGCTTTTCTTTAGCAAGACTTATTCTGAAAAAGCCCCCAAAAAAGGAGGAAATTGGTGTTTGATCATCATAAAAGCATGAATAAAATAATCATGTGCAAACTTATTTAAATAGTGTTACAGAATAGGTGAGAAGCCCACGTGTGATCCAGCATTTTCAGATGCAGGTCTGTATCTTTACAAGCCGAGGGAGCTGTAACTGCTAAAGCTGAATGTTCTTTTTAAATTGCGATGCATTAAAGTGAAAGTTCTGTGCAGATTTTCCACACTGTGAGGGTGCACTCTGAACTCTATCAAGAAATCCCCCAGTGTGAAGGAAGCAGGCCTCAGGAGCTAGATTCTGAGTTACAGAGAAATTCTGTGGCGCTTTCAACGATTTTCATAGGGTTACGACGCATCGTAGGCTCAGATCACCAGCGAGGACAGCGCTGGTTCCACTCACTCAAAACTTCAAAGAGAAAAGAAGGAAGTTTTTGGGTGTCAAAATGATTTTAGGACCAAATGAAACAACGATTAGCGTTTCTGTCACAAGTTTTTTTTTAAAACAAACCAGATAAAAAACATAATGTGTCCTACTGGTTCTGATAATTGAGCAGTCAAGTCACTGAAGGTTTTCTAATGTGATGCAAAGTGCTCTCCGTAGACTTCACATCAACCGGTGGGGCAAATATGTGACAAGGACTAAATTAGATCAACGTGGAAGTTGGAGGACATTTTCCAAAATGACTACATTCTGTCAAGAGTGACTCTGGAATTCAACAAGGCACCTTAATTAAGGTCAAAACAAGCCAAACACCTCATCAGACTAATATTAGCCTTCCTGTCTTCCACCTAGAGTTCCTCTGCCTCACGCAGGCTCATTGTCACGGTAATGGGGAGAAGTTACAGTAAAAAAAACTTTAACAAAGACATCAGCAATGAGCCATGTGACGGTGAATCAAAGATAAATTAGTGGGTAAAATAGACAACAGGAAACATGAAAATAAGGTGTTAAGATTATTGTTTGTGCTTGTGAAGACAGAGGGGGGGGGATACCACAAGATACCACAAGTGTTTAACCATTTATTTTTATTCATATTCATACTTTTGTTTGTGTGATTTCCTGTATGTACAAGCATCCTTCTGACATATGTCTACATTACTAACTTGGCCAAATGTTTCTCAGTTGTCAGGATTAGAGTTTCCTTGTTTTATTGTGGCATTAATGTTAAAATTCACCCCTTTTATAACTGAATTATGTTCATTATTCATTCAATAATCTACAAAATATATATAATTTTGCCTTTTTGATTATGTTTTGTATTTTAAATGTTGTTTAAAGGGCTTTTCTGCAGTTCTGGATTCCTTTTAGCATCCCCTAGTGTCCATTAGTGAAAGCAAAAGTAAATCTCCTCACTGTGCGTTCATCTTTTTAACACCTTAATCTAACTGCTGAAATGTCTCCTCAGCCTTTATTAGTGTCTACAGGAGCGGTTCATCACTAAATCAAACAAATCAGCTGTGTTCATGATCTAAAACATGCAGGAAACATGTCAGCTCCACTTTACTAAGTCCAACAGGGACCAGAACGGCACTCTGAAGTTGCAAATGTGGTATTCTGGCCACAGAGGGCGGTGGGGGTCTGAGTAACATTTCATTAACACTGTAAAGAGTCATTTTAGCACATACTGGCTCAAGAAATAATTTAAAAATATGAAAACGCTGCATAGTCTGCAGTACTCTACAGTATGCTGTAACACTATTGGCAATATCGCGATATTGTTGTAGTAAAATGACCACAATATCGTGGTCTTGTCACGATATCGTACAGTACGTCTTGAGGTAAAAATAACACTTTTCAGTCTGCTCCACCGGAGCATAGCAGAGTAAACTGTAAACTGAAATGGTCCCACAACATCGATGCTCTGGAAGAGACTGAACAAGCTAGCTACCAAAGCTAGCTCGGTTCTGGGCTGCCCACTGGATTCTGTTGAGGAGACGTGTGAAAGGAGGATGCTGGGGAAGATGACCTCCATCTTAAGAAACCCCTCCCATCCACTGCACTCCACTGTGGAGATCATGGACAGCTCCTCCAGAGGTAGACTTAGACATCCCAGATGTAAAACTGAGCATTATCGTAGATCTTTCATCCCCTCTGCTGTAAGAGTGTAGAACTCCTCAGTTTAAGCGGTGCTGGTATCATCCTGGTACACAATAACACCAATGCAATATTCATGTGTTCTATACTTGTGCAATACCGGATTTAGATTGTTGTCTGTCTCTTACAGTATGCTGCATAATGTTGGTACCAAGTTTGTTTTTATCTTTTATTTGTGGTTTTTTTAGTGATCTAAGATTACAATACTAGATTACTGCCTATGTGTAAATACATGTACCCTTGTTTTTATCTTTCTTCTAATTATCCTTTGAGTGATGGTGCTGCTGTGACAAGTGAATTTCCCCACTGTGGGATCAATAAAGTCTATTCTATTCTATTCTATTCTTTTATTCTAAACTACATAGACCATGATCCTTTGCTTCCGCGTCATCGGCCAGTTCACCAATGGGAGTGCGTGCAGCCCACACAGCAAAGATAAACAAACATGGAGTATGGAGGCTACAGCAGTGAACGCAGCACGGAGGATTCCAGTCAAAGTATTTTAGGTTGAGTCTTATTATCGTGAGCCTCCCCACAATATCGCAATAAATATTGTATCGTGAGATATGGGTATTGTTACACCCCTACTCTACAGTACAACACGTCTTTATGGAAAAAAGTTTGGATGTTTTTTTCTTATTCAACAAAAAATGTGATTTAATTTATTTGAACTAAATGAACTAACCGAAGATCAGCAGGTCTTCCTAGTGTGATTAGAAGTCATGATGATGCCAATTATTGGTAAATTTACTCCTTTTTTCCTTGTAGTTAATCTGAATGTTCACTTTACGTAAATTTAAATGAACAAGTCTAAATTAGAGGGCAAATAAATTATAAAATTTGTTTTTAAAATAATTTTAGGAGGCAGAAATTATAGCATCAAAACAAAAACAAAAAGTACACATGCTATAATATAATGTTGACTCAGTCAAGTGTTGAAGTAGAAGCACAGATGGTGGTTTTACATCTATGAGAGCTGCAGGTTTTAATTCCTCTCAAGCAAATTTTGTTTCAGTTTTTAGTGAATTCCTGCAACAGTTTAGTCCAGCATTGTTTAATTGTGCGATGCACGCGTACGTCATGTTCAGTCAGTGTGTGACAGATACTGAATTATGATCATGTGAAAGACTTTTAGATTCCCATGAAAGCCCGGTTATAAATATTTACACGCTGAACTCAGTGCATCGTTCTGTAGCCTGCAGACTTCACACGGCGCCAAACTTCTGCTCATTATTTTATTGTACGAGACAAATATCTCCCTGGAGCTGATACATATTGCATGACCATACCACAGTACAAGCATTTTAAAAATGTCAAGAATTCACAAACAAACATGATCACTATTGATGGATTCTCAAAATGTTCATATTTCAAAACAATGCTTCATTTTATATAAGGAAATATTAAATGTTTGCATTAGAAATGCAAAGTTTGCCCCCCCAAAATGACTATTTGTCAATCAGAATAGATTATAGGAGTGTGTTAACCTTTTACAGGTTTTGTTTATAATTAAGCTTTTGACTTTATCTAATATACGGTCATTTATTTTCAGCTTTATTAATCCCCTCTGACCTATTTGTATTTTTACTTGTACTGTTTTTTTATTTTGATACCATTTCCATTGGAAACAGTTTATATCATGCTTTAGGAACTTATTTTCAGATTTTTTGTTTTATGTGATTTTTTTTAATGATTTTTGTAATCCTATAATAAAAATGCAGGTTTAAATTACATGCAAGTCTGAAAAGCTGAGGTGGGACCAAATCGTTTTTAGCAAGTCTCACGCCTTTATCCTCAGTAAAAGTAAAAGCAGGCAAGTTCGAGTCAAGTCTCCAGCATGAAACATCAAATTTAGAGTCATTTCGAGTCATTTTTTAAAACAACATTGCACTTGCATCTTGTCGTTTTTTCAGCATTTTCTCCCTTCTGCTGGTGCGACTACAGCCAGTGCGATTCATGTCTCGTGATGGACCAGCACATATTAGACACCTCTGAATAAACTTTAATTCTCCAAGTTCTGAACAAGTAAACAGCACCAAGTTCATTTCTAGACACTTTGATTTTTGCACTTTGCAAAAGTTCAATCTGCTGGAAACAATAACCCACTTTCTGAAACAAACCTCAGTTTACCGTCCACCTGAACTTTTTAGCTGCCCGTTATTCATGAATGTGCTTGGAAAACAGGATTTAAAATATAGTAGTACAACAAAAACAGCATGCATGTTGCAGCTAAACAGTGTCATAAACGTAGCCTGGAGAACATCAGGTGAAATTAGCTAAAGGCAGCTATCTCATCCTAAAGAAAAAGTACCATCTACCGTTCTTTATGCAACTTTAAATGTCGAAAGTTGTTCAATCTCCAACTGTAATTCTCTTCTTGCACGTTTTACATTTTGCAGTGCGTCTTTTGTCAACTAATTTTTAGTGCATGTAACCAAAAGAAGTTTCTCTTGGGAGCACCATTGTCATTAGCTGCAGGACCAGAATGAGTGAAAAGATTTAAAAGTGGGCAACTTTGAAATAAAAGATTTTTTAAAGCAGATATTGGGTAAAATATCAAGTGTTTTCAAGTGAACAGGTTCAAGTCTAAGTCAAGTCCCAAGTCACTGATGTATAAGGACCAAGTCGGGTCCAAGTCTTTGAACATTTTTCAAGTCAAGTCTATAGTATGAAATTAATGACTCAAGTCTGACTTGAGTCAAAGTCATATGAACCAAGTCCACACCTGCTGTTGTGTTTTTAAGTTGGAATAAAGGAGCAAACTGCTTTTATTACATGCACCTAAATGGTTTAAACTAGAGGTCGACCGATATTTGCTTTTCTATTGCAGATACCGATATGTAGGAGACATGGTCAGCCCATGGCCGATATGTACTGCCGATTTTCATGGCCGATATCAAGACGTTTTCCACCTTTTTTTCATGCTAAAACGTCACTAATAACATCAGTTGATGCACAAAACTTCTGAAGCTGAATCAGTTTTTGAACTCTGAATTTAACTAACTGTTAAATCTTAACTTTGTGCACTGTGTTAAAGTCAGACACCTAAATAAAGTTAATTTAGAGTATTTATTATGCAGATGTTATTAGTGAACGTAAAAATATATTTAAATTAAATTCTGCAACAGCACCAGGCTGCCCGAGGATGAGCCTGACTTTAAATTGGCTTTACTAAGGACAAATATCGGCTGATGTTGATGTATGAAACACAGTAAATATTGGCCCGATATATCGGTCTACTCCTAGTTTAAACCCTGCAGATTTTTTATCACTTTATTGTTTTCAGGATGTACAAACATTCACACCTTCCAGAGGTAAAATGTTTATAATTCTGACTCTATGAACTTCTGTCTCAGTCTGTGTAACACTAGCAGCTCAGTAGCAGCTGTTGTAAATCCAGATAAAAAGCAACAACAAGCTACTAGTCTCTTTGTGTACGCATGTCTGTATGTGTCCAGACATGTTAACTAGAAATGACAAGTTAACCTGGAAATGGAAGTTGGTTTAATGTGTGTGAGATAGAGGTGAAAGAAGAATTTGTGCTGAAACAGAATTAGTATAATTTACCTAAAGGAGAAGGACTGACAAGGTAAGAGAAAGAAACAGAACGTTATTCATGAGGCTAAAAGAGGGAGAGGGAAATAAAAAAGAACGAGAGGGATGACAGGAGATACATGATGAGAGGAAAATTATGTTGTCACGGAGACAAGGACTGGACAAGACGCATTACTGCAGAACTAGACGCTTCTAGCTGTATAAATGTTGAAAAAGAATAATTTAAAAGGGTTGTGAATCTTTACAGATCGTTCTATTTGATTTGATTCATATTCTCGGAGTCATGAGTAGAATGACAATTATTTCTTTTATTTATTCCAGATATTTTATTCTGTAAAAACAAGTTTGAAAATGAGAAGGCTGCACAGGGGGTGGGGGGTTAGCACTGTTGCCTCATAGGATGAAAGTCTCAGGTCCCAATGCATTGATGCATTTCAAAAGGTGACATCAGCTCATACTTTTAGATGGATGAAACATGTTGGCTTTGGCTTTTGTTTTCATGTTTCCTCTAAAAGAAACACCATACAGTTGGAATGTTTGCCTACTGTTCCAAAACTTTTTTTTGCTTTTATTGCCGGAGTTTGAGAGAATGATCATCGGTTGTGTTCTCTAAAACTTGACTTTCATGTTGCAAACTTCTAATAAAACCATCAGTTGCTGAAGCAAAATGATTTTGCTCCGAATGTCGTTCTTGCCACGCTCCCTTGGAACCTCCACACCCCTGGCCAGTCTGGTGTCTGGCCAATCACAGGACTCTATCCATTTGGTGGGCGGGATGTTACTGCAACTGAGCAACACTAGGATGGCGATGGCTCATTTGAAACAGCAGGGGGGGGCGCAGTGCACCTGTTTGAGGATGTAGAATTCAGCTGGAGCTTCAGACGGCAGGATTTGGAGTCTTTCCTGATATTTGGACATCTCTCCTCTGATGGGCTAACAGCAATGCGACTCTACCACTGACTCTGTTTTCTTTGCAACATGGATGTTTTATCTCCACAAATAACACAAGCCTGAGTTCTGCCATGTGGTGGAGTTGCTAATGCTAACGATTAGCTTCTACTAGTCCAGACATTCTCTGCTGTTTCCTGAACACTAACAACAACAAAAAAATCCTTCTCCGTCGTGAGTCAAGATGGGTGAGTCCATGAACATTAAGTGACAGTGTGACATAGATCTGTCAGACTTTTCTGAACCAAGCATTTCACTGTGTATTTTCTATCAGAAGCTAATGCAGAAAACAGGTGTAGAAGACTATTTTCATGTTCAGCCTGCATGAAAAACTCAAAGTGACTGATCATTTTCAAAAATAATAAGTAGAAAGTGTTTCTCAGTGAACCTGCTCTTTAAACGGCATACGTTACATTCTCCTGACCCATAAAGGTCAATGGAAGAAGAATTGTTTCTACTGTGTGAGTTAATTGTTTCCTTAATTTTTAAAGTCAACAAATGTGTTGCTGTTAGAGCAATTAAGACGCTAACGGAAGGTCAGGAAAGCCACAAGAATGTTGCCAACAATCTAGGCAAAAACAGAAATGTTTTCTATTTAAAATCACACAGATAGCAAGGATCTGTTTACTTCATACTTAGATTTCTGAGTATGAATTAATATTTCAAATGGTTTTCAGTTAGGTAAGTTTCAGAGGAAACTAAGAATAAAGTACAAAAAGAGCTAAATTACTGGTGCGTGTTTGTGTGCTCAGCCACCAGTGTGCACCAGCGCACACGCGTGTTATCATCAATTTACAAAGAGAAATACTTGGAGGGAGAAAAAGCCTCATTAAGTTAGATTAGTCACAAGAGAGTTTAGACATGAGGCACAGAATTTGTATTTTCCATGATTATTTAAATAGTTAAAGAAGAAACGGGTTTAACAAATCCAAAGCCACATGAAAGCAAATTTCTTTCCTCTCTGTTTTTTTCTTTCTTTTCTGCTCTATTCTGTCCTGCTGAAATCCTATGTAAGTGTCATAAAGGAGAGCAAATGTCCAAAACCCTCTTTCCAAATCCCCATTTGTGTGCTTGTCCTCACTTTCGAGAGCCTGTGTGAAAATGTGGAGGAGAGAGGAAGTAGAAGAATAATCTATGTGAGAAAATGTCAAAAGCTCTCCAAATATCTGCTGATCCATACGACATCCTTAAAGACTTGCAGGGAGGGGAAAAAATTAAGTCAACAATATTTAGTGACCTGATGAACTCCAGGATTGGCTGGAAATTGTAAAAGCAGATTATTATCTGTCCCTGGGGTGGACTGACTGGGGAGAACCAGGAAGGGGTTCACAAATCAGAGACTTTTTATAAACAAACAACATAAAAAAGTTCAAGTTTCTGTGCGAGGGCTTGCCTGAGTGAGTTTGTAATGGACGGAGAGAGAGAATGTGTTGAAAAGTGAGCTCTGAAGGGAAATCAAAGAGGAAGACATCTATTTGCTACATTGTCTGAGTGGTGTGTGTGTAGGAAAAAATGCACCACTTAGACACACACACATGCACGCACGCACACACACACACACACACACACACACACACACACACACACACACACACAAAGACATAGTGTTCTCCAAACCTTCACAGTCGAGGTCCCAGAGTGCAAACTTCTTATGCAGCTTCCTACCTCACACAGACTGAAAACTCATTTTACAGCAAATATTCACCACTTTGTGTGTACATGTGTTCCTTTGTTAGAAAATAAACATTCTATCACAGTGCACCCCCCCACACACACACACTCATACACACACCACTTTCAATGGAAAAATGTGAAGTACACAAGTATTTTCCCTCAAAGGCTCACCCTTCTTCCTGCTTTTTTCCATCCTTATCCCTGATCCTTTTCTGCAATTGGAAGTTCATTCAGCATTAATGCTTGTTAAACATGAAGGTGATTAAAACTAAACTTAATACATTTTGCAACCATCTTCTGCCTGGAAAGCCTCTAAAATCCTGGAGAGCCGCTATCCAACATGTTTTAGTTGTTTCACTGCTTCAGCACAAATGCTTCATGTGTTCAACAGCTCATCCAGCTCTGCAGAGGCTTGTTAATCACCTGCTGATTAAAATCAGGTGTGTTGAAGCAGGGAAACCTCTAAAATGTGCTGGATAGCTCTCTAGGACTGGAGTTTCCCCTGCTCTAAAAGAATAAAATGCAATGACGTTTTTTGTACTAGTTAAGCAACTGGAGATCTGCATGTCTTTTATTTTGAAAGGTGCTGGATGTTTTACACTGCTCCTGTGTTGGACTTCCTGTCTGGCCTGACCTGAACTGCTGAGTTTGACGAGTTTTGGAAGTGTAGAGCATCAAAACATAGACTCAAAGCATAAATTTCTCAGAGCGATGCAACTCTACGTTTCTGGGACATGGTCAATGGAGACACAACCATAGACTAGACTAGAACGTCAGCTATTAGCTGCATACGACACTTTACAAACTTTAAGAAATGATTTTGAGACCAGTGGAAGATCAAGGAGAAACATCGCCACCTCTCTTGCTAGATTCATCCTGAACTTCTCTGCTGTAGGCAAGGATGCACTCCAACCCAGAGGGAGCACCCCACCTACTTTTTGATCACTCTTCAGAGAGTTTCACAATATCAGAGCACAAAACGAGCATTTAGAGGAATCTCACAATAAGACATGAGTAAAATCCAACATCTGTGCAGTGAAGCTGCTGACCCGCCACCTACACACTAAAGAGCTTCCAGAACAAGCAGTGGGATGGCAATCAATCACCAGGAAGCAAAGTGCACAGACAGTTTGAACAACTACAAGCCGATCGCATGTTTTGCCTTACTGTGAGTGACAAAATCCCCAAAGTTCTCTAAAGGAGAAATATCTGCACAACATAAAGCTGTCAGCTCGTGACAGTCCGTGTGCGTTTTTGAGAGTTCCTCACAAGCTGATCAAGCTGAAGAAAAGGATAGTTTCAATATAAAAGGACACATTTTCACCATGTAGAGGAGTGATGACATTCTTAACACTCACTCCCATTGTGTGTGTTGGTGTGTGCGTGTGCATATGTTGTAATCCCACCTTTCCTCCACCTGTATGGTGTTAACCTCTCCAGCCCTCCTGCTGTGTAGTTTGGAGTGTGCAGATTTCTATACTTTTCTTTTTTGAATAAAATCATCTTTTCTTCGGTCCATGAAAACTCTTCCATACGGTGAAGAGTGGGGCAACACCAAGAAATTTATTCCCTGTTTTTTTTCCCAAATGTACAGCACCTTCTGAGCTTCTCAACACACTCAGTGTCAGGTGTTTCCATTTTAGAATTTTCATTTCTGCAGCTCTAGTGTAATCTCCAAAAACCACATCATGTATTGCAACTTTAATCATTAAATTGTTGCTCAACTTTGTTCTATATGTTTGTTTTTAATGGTTTCATGGTATGCAGGTAACAGAATTTCTACATGTGCCATATATGGCGTCTCAAAACAGCTCTGAGTATTACACAAAAGTCAAAGAATGCACGAGGAAAGTTGAGTCAACATCATGAGAGTAATCCAGAAGTGGAAATGGCCCTGGCAAAAACCAGTGAAACACACATGAGCCACCCACCCTCCGCTCCTTTTATCTCTCCGGGTTCATTACAAAGTCATATTTTAGACTGCAGCAAAGTCAAAAAGACACGGTTCCCTCGGAAACACAGCTGAAAGACTCAGGCAGCACATGGAGATGGGAGAGGAGGCAAATGGGGATCATGTAGGGGAAAGACAAAGGAGATAAAATAATAATAGAGCAGAGAACAAGAGAGAGAAAGAAATAACGTGGGATGCGTCTTTTCATTCTCTCCACTTAGTTCAGTGGGATGACAGGACTTTAGGAACCTAAAAGCAATTGTTTATAGCGCTGTCAACACACAGAGGCGAACGTGGTGCAGCAGCTGACTTTGATTATTTGTTACCAGACTGGGAGAGCCTAAAAGGTGACCTGACAGCGATGACCTTTCTGGAATAAAACGAGGTCCAAAACAAAGAAAGCTATCAGTGCTGATTTGCTGTGATGCACTATCTGCCTTCACTGAACTGTCCAACATCCTACAGGAAAGTTGTCTTGTGTATGAAACGACAGCAACTTCCACAAATACGTCTTAATTTGGTTGTTTTGTTGAAAACTCTGGAAAAATAATGCTCATGGAGGCTGGTGCTTAACTGTGATCCATCCCTGTATCAAGCACAGTAAGACGTTTGTTTTTTGCAAACATGAAAAAAGTTAAATTATGTTTAACATCAACATTAGCAGAAATAATCAAACTGCAGGATCTGCAACATCAGCATGCATGCAACATTTATTTTGCTGCTAAAATTGTAAAATGCTTCACATTTTCCATAAATTACATTAAAATGTATTATTTCTTTGCTGCAGTTTTTGAAAATGTAAGATTTTCTTGTTTTCTGGAAGGTAGGTATTGAACATTTAAATGTGTATAAATGAGGTATTAAGGAAAGGACATACACACTAAAAACACACTACTACTTATGGGTACACACCTGAGCAATAGCCGTGTTTCCATTATAGGAGTTTCGGAAAACTTCTGGGAGGGGGAAAATTGAGATGTGATGGCTCAGTCCTATCAGCCCTTTCAGGACTTTACAAAGACATCAGCATATCGCAATAATTTCGGCAGTGATCAGAGCAAACAGCAGCCATGGATATTAATAACATGAAAAGATTTATTCTGTCAAAGTACACAGTAATTTAATTGAGTCGAAGGACCGGTAGAGCGGCTGTAAGTATGAGGCGTTAAATGACCAGAAGAAGCGCAGTTTTTTACGGTGCCACACGGTGAGACAACAAAGCCCCATCAATTATGCATTGTGGGGGGACTTCCACCGCATTTTTGGTGTTGGGAGTTTAAACCAACAATTTTAAAGCAGTGAGAACGCTGCTTATTTTCTTTTAGAAGAAGAAACAATCTTTTATATGGTGCCTCTCAAGATAAAAATCATGAGGCGCTTCACAAGAACAACAAATAAAAAATAAAACAAGAAATTAAAAAAATTATTTATGAATATCATTTAAAAAATGGGAAAAGTAAAAATTGTGATTAAAAAATGTGAGGAAAAGGAAACAGAAAAATTTCCTTCCATTCTACTTCACTTGTAATTTTTCAAATGTCTGCTGATTGAGTTAATCAGCGTGCGTTCACCAAGAATTCCACTCAGCAACTATCGGGCCATTCTGAGTACCTACACCTGTTCAGGTACGCCGTTGGTTCCTGAAAATGGCCCAGAGAATGGTTCTTTCAGCTAGTGGAGACACACACATGCTGCTAAGTTCCAGTAAAATTACCCTTAAGTTCTGATTGAGGAAATGGGGCTAATAAATAAAATAAAGTGGAATTTGTTTAAATCTATTTGTCTAAATGGCTGCATTTAGACCCCAATGAAGACAACTTCACAAATAAGAGGCCTTCATAATATTAATATTATTATTATTATTATTATTATTATTATTATTATTATTATTATTATTATTATTATTATTATTATTATTACATTCTTCTCTCCAGTTTCATGAAACTAAATAAGTCCAACTGTACTCAGGCAAATAAATAATAAATAAAAAAAACATCTTTACCCTTGGGGCTTCCGCTGACCCAGATTAAGGAAGCATGTGTCCTAATACATATGTGGACGGGATGCATTCAAGCCTGCCTGGTTCTGAGCCTTGTCCCTTGTAAAGGTTGACCGTGATTTATGTGTGTCTCAGACAGCAGAAGCTGTCCTTCCTAAAAGCACCCAGAGGGCATAAACTTTACATAAAACCGTCCATTCTGCTGGGGAACTCTTCTCTGGATCTGCCTTCAGGGTGGAGTTACACTTTCAAATGGGCAACCATTATGACTAAGTGCTGCCATCTGAGCGGCGGTGTGTGTGTCTTGGGTTCCATATTTCAGTAGCTTGTGATGCGGAGAGGGTCGTGGGAGTGTGTGAGACAGAGACAGAGGGTTTGCCATCCCTTTGGTCAACCCTGTGGTTTGTGGCTCAGTGCTCCTGAGCCGCCCAACATACATTACATTCTTTTCCTTTTGCTGCAGCTCTCTGTGAGCAGCAATCTGAGCTGGACTCCACTTATCCTGTCACAAGAGCTCCATTTCAAACCAGAGTAATTATTATTTAAGGAAACTGAAACTTCCTTTACTGTGCGTTGACAAAAATGTATTGCTATATTGAGAATTTTATCATTGACTTGTTAAACAGCAAATATCGAGTCATTATCCACACAAACAGTGGGGTCCGTCATTTCTCTCATCTCTTTTCTTCACTTTTTATTCGTGATTGTGTCTCTTAAAGCTACAATCCAGTTTTTCCCCTCATGGTACCCTAGAATCTAGACTGTCAGTTGCCAAAGCAAAATGACTTTGCTCTGCATGTTGGTCGAGCGACGCTCTATTGGAATCTCCACAGCCTTAGACAGTCTGGTGCCAGCCCAATCACAGCGCTCTATCGGTTTGGTGGGCGGGATGTTACTGCGACTGAGCAAAACTAAGATGGAACGGTTTTGGCATCAACTTTGGACCATTTAGACTTGGACTTTTCTTTGAGTCAGATAGAGGTACTGACGTTTATTTAGAAAGAGGATGTATTTGTGTCTTCTTCGACAGTGTATGGCAGATTGCCCCATTGCAGTCGTGAAGAGACAGTTTGAAAGACAACCATAGATTCCGCCCCATGACTAAGAGCCGCCAATGGGTCGTGGTCAGACTATAGGCTTACTAGGCTAGAATTTTGTATGACTTTTTAGGAATCAGTACAAGTGATAGTCTTACCCTGTACGGTGACATAGGCACTATGTCGTGTTTTTTTTTGTCTCTTTTTCTAAGTCCACCCCCCGTCTCGTAGAACCCCATGCTATTTGAGTTGACCACCTTTCAGCATTAGCCAATAGTGTTAGACAATCACAGAGCGTGCACAAGTATTGAGGATGCACCTAGACAGATGCAGAGGTAGCGGCCTTTGGCGGACAAGCAAATCTCTCTCTTTCTGTCTCTCTCTCGCTCTATATACACACACACACACACACATATATATATATATATATATATATATATATATATATATATATATATATATATATATATATATATATATATATATATATATATATATATATAGAGAGAATAATAATAATTGTAAAACAACGTGTTCTAGCTCAGTTGGCTGGCTAGAGGTACACATTCATGAACAAGATTGGTGCATTTTGTCATAATTACGTGACATAATTAAGTGGTGAGAATGGCTTAAGGTGCAATAAATTTGTCAGCTGGTGCCATGAGATAAACAAACAAAACTCCAGATTGTAGCCTTAACCCAATTTTCTTTTTACACGTTTTTACAGATGTAGTTTTCTGGTTCCGACCAGAGAATTTCAGATTAGTTTCAAAGTTGTCGTCAAGTCTCTCGTACTATCTCAGATACAGAGAAAAGTACAGTTTTTTAAATTAAAGGTAAAAAAAAGAGAGAAAAAAATTTGAATGATTTGACAAACTTTTGGGGAAATCTATCCTTTGGCACTGTCAAAATCTGGCATTTTCTGTGAACAATAAACACACACACACACACACACACACACACACACACACACAGAAAACATTACCTGACACTTTTAGCCAATATTGACAGTCAGCCAACAACATACAACAACAAACCAAACATGAAAGAGAGTCCAAATCAAACCAGAAGCCAGTTTTCTGATGTTTTATTCATAAACCAAAACAAGCGTTTTGGTGCCATGTTTTGTCCATTTCTCAGCTTTTATTTTTTAATTGGCTGTCTCGCCTGTCAGTCAACCAGCTAGAATGCTAGCAAAAGCGTTGATGTGGAGGACGCCCATCGAGAGGATGCTTGTGTTGACTTTGTGTGCTGAAGGCCGCACTGACATTGAAGCTTCTTTTTATACAGAAACCGCTCAACACGCTTTTACACGCAATCTGTTAAAGCTGGAAAAGCTCACACGCGAGTAAACGTTTAACTGAGAACAAGCACACAGACGCCAAAATCTAACATTGCATCAGTTGACCTATGACCCTGTGTCATCACAGCATTCCTTCTAAAGTTAATATGTGAACTCACACAAACAAAAATAAAAGTTTTCCCATAAAAGATGAACTTTCTGTTGAGGTGGAGCTCAAGGAAGATCAACAGCAATTCACCAACACAGTCAGTACACAAAACTCACCATTTACATAGAATCTCTTAGCCGTATTATCTAATCAACTTCAGGCTTAGATGAGTTAAAATGCCATAGAAACCAGAGTGCTTTTTCCCCTCAAACGACTGATATCTCACTCTACAAACCTAAAGAAAAAGTAGGAAAGGTTTCCTTCTGTCACTGTGTGGGGGTGGGAGAAATGATGAAATATAGGAAGATGGAGAAATAAAGGAGCTGAGAGAAAAGGAGAAGGAAGATAATAAAGGGGAGAGACACCAATGCAAGGAGAGGAGAGGCAGAGTCAGGCTAATTGCTGCTGCGCTGTCACCCCATTTGAATGCTAACCACCGTTACTTCTGTCTTTCTGTCTCATATAGGCACTCACAATCTTAAAAATATATGAGAATGTGCTTCAACAGCTTCAAAAATGGCGAGGATGGAAGAGAAATCACACAGGTTAAAGGAGTAAAGCTAGTTTAGGTTTAGGATTTAAGAAGAAAAGAGAATGTGACCAATGAAAAACACAATTTAAATATATAAAAACCTGTGGTTAGTGACCTTTTACTGTAGGATTGGGTAATTCATGCATTATGTATGTATGTAATTCAGTCAAGAATTAAAAGCCAATAAGCCAAGTAGACATGATGCATTCAAGGTCTCACTGGAAAAGTAGGTAGATTTCATTATATAGAAAGAAACAATCCTGCCCAACTACAACATTTATGTTGAAAAACAAGACAGACTGAGAAACTGGCAGAGAGATTTAATCAAAACTATTTTACCACTAATTAAATGACCATGACTGTGCATACTTAAGCTGTTATTAAATGGGATAAGTAATACAGAGCTGTTGTGCAGAGCCCTGTTGCCAAGCATTTTAGTTTTTTAAGCAAGATTATTCATCTATTCGAAATTTTTCATAAATGTCGGAATTCTTTCAGTAGTTAAATACATGTTGTTGGTTTATTTTGCACAATAACAAATATATTGGCCAAATAAATAAGTGAATATAGAAAGATAATGGAAACGGGTGTTTTATATTGACTACTGGTTGCAATGGCATCGATAATAAAGTTTCTGGCGAACTTCTTTGCATTTACTTGCTGCAGTGCAGGAGTGAAAAGGTTGCAAAAAAGTTTAAAGTCTGTGGAGTTTTAGGTCTGAGGATTCACTGTAGCTCAAGGTTGTTTACTTTTGTTTAGTTGTTTTTTTGTCCATTTTCTAACATTTTGTAGTTCAACATGTTTGTACCTCTGGGTCAAAATTACAAAAAAAAAAAAAAAAAAACGCAATAGCTTTATAAATTAAAGCTCATAACTTATGCAACACAGGTCATTCACAAAATAGATTCATATGAATAAAGACATTAAATGTGTGTCCTAATCGAGTGTTTGTAATGGTTTTTGATTTTTATTAAAGCACAAAGAAGCCAAAAGTAATGTTGACCTTTTCTTATCTGCTGAAACATCTAATTTTCCCACATAATCTGATCATGTAAAGAAAAAGGATTTGCATGACATAAACCACTGGAGAAAAGAAAAATGGGAGGAAAAAACAGGAGAGTGAAAAATGTTGGCTTGTAAACATCCAGTATGGCATTAATTAGTGTTGACTCAGTAGCACGTTTCCACCCAGCCTCGGTGTTTATGTGTGTGTGTGGGTGTGTATACCACCCTCTCAGCTTCCACAGTAGCCAGAGGAAGAACAAAGAAAACATGTGTTTTAAATAGTGAACTCCAGCACTGGAAATACATGTAATCACTACCGCATGTGAGCTGCTATAATCTTACACAATGCATGACAATCTCTACAACACACACACACACACACACCAAATCAAATCAACACGTAGACAACAAATATTTGCAAATGATTGGAAATAAAGTGTCCAAAAACATTGTGATGTCTCATTTAACATGTTAGTTATTTCACCGTCTTAAATGTACCGATTCAAATAACTGTACACTCTAAGAAACTCACAAGAGTCGCGTTGCTGTTATCCAATCCGAGGCAGTGTAGCATGTGGCTTTCATCACGCTACATATATTGGCGAGCCAGCCAGGTTAACTATTCAAATCCAAACACTTCATAATAAGAGTAAGAGTGACATCCTGGGGTCAAATTTGGTTACTGCAGCCTGTTTTCTAAACTGCTCTGTGAGTTTCATGGCTGTTGCCAGTCAAGGCTCAGCACCAGAAGATTCTGACGAGAGAAGACAAGTAAAACACAGTAAGCTAATGAATACATTTGACTGTAATATCAAGTTGTTGGTAATTGAACAAGTAGACTGAGATATGTGGTTCTAATTCACAGTTAGCATTGTTAGCTCGATGTTAACCTCTAGCCTTCTTTACTCGATATTAGAGTAAAACAAAAGGATGCCGTGACTTCTTAGGGTTACGAGAAATTACTTCTGGGTCGCTCCTGTAATTGGCGCAGACTCTGCAACCATGCAGGCTCAAAGATAGTACAACAAAGACTACGACCCTTAGTGGCCTTTTTGAAAGGAGAAAAACTGACAACCCCCCAGTCGACTAAGAATGAAATCTGTTTCAATGTAACCTTCCTTCCAACAGGATTGAGACATTAGATCGCTTTGTGATTATTTCACTGATGAATTCGTACTTATTGTATCTTTAAGCAACTGTGGAACCAGTTGACATACTGGTTACTTAAATTGAACATTTTATTTCTTAGAGTGTAGAAAGCATTTTAGGTGTTGAAGTTTCGACTTCCTTCATGAAACCGAACCAACAGACTCAACCCATTTTCTTCTCTCCGTGCTGCTCAGAGCAGACATTGCATCAGCCCAGAGGTTCCTCATGACCTACTGTATGCGTGTCAAGATATTGTGAACACCAGTTGTTATTTTTTCTTCGATTTCTGAACACAACGCCCAATCTCACACCTTGTCCCAACTCTCCACCACAATGTTTCTTTCAATAAAACATTTTGCAGCAGAATGAGCTAAACTCCCTTGTAAAAAATAAACAACTATAAAATAACGATTAAACAAAGCTTTGGAGGTGGGGTGGGGGGGTCCCTACAGCAGCTGCAGCTCATGTGAGACTTACTTATCCGAGGGATATCTTATTACGTTCATTCATTCTGGAGCTATAGCGGTGTAACCTTCTGACTGGCGAGCTAAATCATGGCCATTATCCACCGGCAGCGCTCGTTATTCTGCACTCCCTCTGCGGGATGGAGTGGTCCGATTGACTAACTGTTGCCAAAACTGTTTCCTTTACGTGGAACAAAACACAGAGGGAAAACGGTTGAGGGGGCAAGATTGCGGGAAAAAAGGAGAGACAAAGATGAAAGGAGCACCAATTTGTGAGATTGACTGCTTGATCAAATTGTTTTACTTTTCTGGGAGCCAGCGAGGGTTCAACGTAGGAGAAAATACGACCGTAGAGGGAGAGACTGATTATTAATAGCCAAAATTATTTTCACCTTTCTGATGAGGTGTTATTTTTCTACAAAAATCTGTAGCAGACGTCTAAATGAATAGGACCTTTTGTTCTACTGGGAGAATAAATTATAAGTAAGGGCTGTATTTAAAACCAAATACTTGGAACATAGGCTCACATGGGCAATTTTTTCCTAACTCGGTAATTCTAACCAGTTTAGGAACTGACAGTATGGATATGTGTGTGGGGGTGTTTAAGCAAGTGTGACTGTGTCTCCTGTAAGCTGATACTTCTTTCCCCACAGCCCAATGCACGACATAAACCCAAGAAACACATTACCCATTTTCAGTGAAACACAAAACAAAATGATCTCTGTGTGCAAAGTAAAACTAATCTTAAGGTCCTTTTTCTTCATCATTTGATTTAAAAATAAAATATTTCTACCGTAACTCAAAAATAAACAGTTTGCTGAATGTACAGAGTTAACATCCAACTTTAGCTTGTCTAAATTAGAAAAAAACACGTTTGTGTGTGTGTGAAATGTGTGTGCAACAGAAAAAAGGTGATATATTTTGGAGCAGTGAAGCCCAGGAAGCAGAAAGTTAAATTTCTTCTGTCCATGCAGCCCCCGCTTTGTGGACCATTTGCCTGCTAACTGCTGGGTTGTTATTTCTGCTGCTGACTGACACCAACCTAATGGCTGCTAATGGTTTCTAGTTTTTTGATGCCTTCTCCTTCTTCTTCAAGTGAAAATGTAGGATGCAATGAGCGGTATCTTGTTGCTCTTTTGATTTTGTTTCGTCTCGCTGATGAGGTCTGCATGTCTTGCCTACCGAACATTTTTATCCGCCCTAAATCGTCCTGCCATTCGTTTTCAATGTAATGATCACGCATATGCTAACTTTATATCATGATGAAAACATGAGCTCACACAAAAGCAAAGAAAAAGCAAGCAATTTTCGTCATGATAATAAACATATTGGTTTATATATATATATATATATATATATATATATATATATATATATATATATATATAAAGCAGTTAAATATTCACACCTATAGCTACAATAGAAAGGTATACAATTCTACATATTTTATTTTCAAGGAATACCTCAAAGTGTGAACCAAACAGATCGTGACATGTTGCAAATTCCATGAAACTGAATTTGCTGTTTATTTGCAGAAAGATGTTAGACGAGGCAGGCTACCCCTCTGTAATGTACATCTGCTGGTACCTGCATAATGCATTCACTCTCTAGATGGGAAATCATAAAGGAACACACAGGGGGACAGAAAAGAGTGTGACACAGCAAGTATTATGAGCAGACATATTTAATCCTTCTGAATTACCAGCTTTATTCTAACATGGCCTCTGTTTGACATTAGTTTTTACTTTGCGCTATTGAATATTCAGCCTTAGAGCCTAAGGCAGCAAAAGCCAATATTTCTCTGTTTTCCAGTTTTCCAATATGCAGATATTAGATTTCTGGGCTGAAAACTCCTGTTACTGGAGCTAATCAGCGTTTGCTCTCAGACAGGTTTTAAAAAGCTCATGAAAAGCTTAATGACTGTTGGACAACGGCTGATGCTTTTGAGTCTGTGATTTTCTGCACAAATGTGTGAGTGCATGTGATAAGAATTGGTGAAAATGTGATGAGAAGATCAACTGAAACAAAAAACATCTAGTGTTAGAGTACCAAACCTGGTTTAATGTACTTAAAAATGCAAGATTGACTTACACCGAGGCTTTTTCGCAGACCTGTAAGCATCGTGTAACGTCCATGAAAAGTCCATGAAAGGAAGTACGCAGCAATTACCCGTCATTATAGTGGATGCATTTCCACCGAACATGAAGGGTTACGTTTTTGAAGCGTTCCAAAAGTGTAGGAACATTTTTTTTTTATGCACTATGCTTCCAGAACGTGTCAAACTGCAGTTCAGATTGGACCAGACAGGAAGTCAAACACAAAAGAAGTGTAAAACATCTGGAAACTTTCAAAATAAAAGTCATGCAGATTTCCAGTTCCTTAACTAGTAAAAAAGTATGTTATAAACAAAACAGAAAATAAACCAAAGACCTTTCTGGATACATGATGCCGTCTTTGCCCTTACTTGTTATCACATGAACTGCAGAAATCACACCTGGTCCTGCAATTCTCCCATTATTTTGTGACTTGTGGGACCAGCAACATGGAACACTTTTGCTGCTGTTTTGCATCTGAAATGCTCACAGTGAAAATGCATCTAATATGTTATGCATCCAGAAAGTCTGGGTAAAACTCTTTTAAAATCTGTCAAGAAAAAAGCATTGTATGCCCATATTACACATCTGGTGCATGCCCATTTGCACAATCGTATCAATAAAAAGACACAAAAGTTTCTCGAGTTGGTTTCTCGTGCTTTCAGATGCACTGATGCAAATTTTATGGCCAAAATTCTGACCTCATTATATTTTTTACTTTCTAAAAAGGGTCATTCACAGCAGCATTAACTTGTTTTTAAAAACTTACTCAAAAGGCTAAACAGAGGTTTTGTCCAAGGCTGAAAAGCAGTTATTAGATCAGAAATTGGCTATTTCAAAATGGTTATAACTTTTATTTTAGGTAATTAAGCTTCAAATGAATTAGTCACCAAAACAAAACTTTCCTTGTTTGTGCTTCTTTTGGCCAAAGTAATTATAGCCTTAGACTTTCTTTTTTCTTTCTGTGGGGTTTAATTTGTGGGGCTGTGTAAAACTGCGCAGCTGTCAGCAAACTAAAACATGCTGTGTCTGCCTTCATTCATTCACGCATTCATTTTCCGTACCCGCTTCATTCTATTCAGGGTTGATGTGGGCCTGAGCCTTTCCCAGATGTCAAAGGGCAAATGGAGGGTACTCTCTAAATGAGTCTCCAGTCCATAACCGGGCCTTCTGTCTGTCTTCTTAACAGGCAATTATTTTAAAGTGTTACAATTCCAAATGTGTCATCCAGCCTTTGCTTAGTTCTCTCCTTCCTGCTGGGTTAAACTGTCCATCACAGGCTAATAATAATTTGGATACTGCTCAAGTCATTTCCTCCCTGCCAATTGCTGAAGTTTTCTTCAGACAAAAACAGCAAATCTTAGTGAGTAAATGAGGGACAGGGGTTTAGATTTAGGGCAGCGGAGAGTCAAGCTGTGCTAGTCTCCTCTGTGAAGTGCCTCCGTCTTCACCCTCTGCTGCCCTTTTATTCCGTTTCCTAGAGCTACTCTTCCCCGTCGCCCTTTACTCCCTATTTCTCCTGGAACACAAATACACTCACAAGCACACACACTGGGTGACTCGTATTGATTTCTTGCCTTCTGATTTTAACCTTTACGCTTGCCACCGAACTGTTTGAGCCTTTTTCTATAAACAATCACTTGTGAGGGCCCGTGGCCGTTCGGGTTTATGCAAGTAAAAAACAAGAAAAGTCCAATATTCGTACACGTTAGCAAACAAGTGCTATTGCACACAAACACACAACTTGAGAAGGTTACCCCTGGCATGCCCCCTTGCTGCAAAAACACACACACACACGCACATGCACGGAAGCTCTTTGCTTTTTGCTTGAAGCCCAATGATTCCCAGCCCTGTCACCAGGGGAAATGGAATGCCCTGTCACCGGGGGAAAAGGAATGCCCTGTCACCCGTGGTAACAGAATGAAGACATAAACATCCCTGACAGTCCAGACATGAAGGTATGACCCATCCTCAGGACATGAGGTACATATGTGGAGAGGGGGGTGGGAGAGAAGGAAAGCGGCAGGGAGGGATTACGAAGGGAATGGGGGGCATGTTGCTAGGGTAGATCAGAGCAGGAGTACCAGTTAGCTAATGGGTCAGAAGTAATGTGACCTACTGACTGTCAGAAGGTCGGAGGAGCTCAGTTTATGAGCTCATCTGGGGTTTAATTTCCCCTACGCTTTGGCTAAGAACCATAATAAGCCTGGGAATTTTAGGTATGTCCAGTATTTATGAAAGCAACTAAATACTTCCTCAGGAGTAGTATCATGCAAGTAAAATACATCTGCAATAATTTATGAGCATTGTTCATGCCTTCGCTCCATCTTGGAAGAGAACACCACCGCTCTTATGCTGGCCTGAAACTCAATCCCCAAACTTAAATCCAGGCAGCCGCACAAACACAGATGTTGAAGGAGAGACTGGAACAAGTCAAAGAAATTGTGTTTTGCATAGATTGCATTTGTGTTAGGCGACTCGTAAAATCCAATTATATTAATGTATGTTATTCATTAGTAGCTCACGTTTCCTTCAATTGAAATATATTCGGATCAGGGCTGGCCCTAGCCTTTGTGGGGCCCTAAACAAGTTTTCCTTTAGGGCCCCCATTCCAGCAATCAGTGTTGTGTCTGAACGAGTTCATTGAACGATTGTTCGTGAACTTGTTCATATTTTTTGTGAACGTGAACTAAACTCGCTCGTATTTTACCTGATGAATGTTAAAGTGTGCGCTCTCGATCTGGTGTTTGTGAACAAGTTTATGAAAAGCACTCTCTCACAGTTCAAGAGCTCCAAATTTCCATGGAGCTAAAGCCATAGCTAAAAATATCCCATAAACCGTACAAATTATAAAGTTTTTTCTGATGCTACCTTGGTGCTCTTGGGGGGCCCCTGGTGGTGTGGGGGCCTCAAGCAGTTGCTTAACTCGCGTGTGTCTAGGGCCTGCTCTGATTCGGATAACTTAGAAGTTGGAAAAAAAAAGGAGCGTCCAACGCAGACTTTTTACCACCTGGTGTAAAAATACAATACGACTCACTAAAATTGTTTCAGCGCAACAATGCAAGAAATGATTAGTAAAGACCATTGTAGTAGCTACAGCTAATCCTGCACTGTCATAGAATTAGTGACTCTATCTTGACAAACAGCCTCTCCATTTCAAATGGATGGGATCAAGTATTTGGGGTTTTTATTGATGAGTGATAGTAGCATGCAGTGAGAGGATTTGCATTCAGTAATGAAGGCCGTGTTGATGTTTGTGATGAACTGAGCTAAAAGGCTACGCTCTCAATGCACAGGTCCACCTACGTCATAGCCCTCACGGAGTTTGGAAAATTGAAAGAACATTCCAGATACAAGTCACTGAAATGAGCTTCTGCTCTAAGGTGGTCAGACTTTTTCTTAGAAATAAAGGCTACTGCACACTGAAAGCATCAGCGGCGCGGAACGGCAGCAGAACGTCGCCGCTTCAAATAGAATTCATTATAGTCTATGGGGGTGTCACAAACCAGCCGCAACGCGGCAATTTCCAGACGCATCCCAGAAGCGGAACGCCGTGCCGCTAAAGATAGGATCGGGTTCTATTTTTGCCGCGTGCCGCTTCTGGGATGCGTCAATTTCCGCAGTTAACATTGGGCTAGACAGGAAATCACACTCGGTTTCAGTGTAAAATGCCCGGTAATTTTCAAAATAAAAGTCTGTTACAGCGATGCGGTTTCATATCTATGTAGATTACGTGTATACGTGTGACCTCACGGCTTATTTACTACCGCATCGTTCGAGAAGTGCAGCGGTGTGTTTTTCATGGCTTTAATCCTGGCAGTGGGGAGTAAAAACATTATATATGACATCAAACAGCGATATCACACGTGATTTCCTTCTTTTTGGTTTAATGGCGGACGTCATAAACAAACCGTGACCTTTGAAGTCTCGAGGGATCTTGTGATCTCGCGAGTCGAGTGAGGAGCGCTGCGGTGAAGCCGCTTCAATTCAATTCAATTCAATTCAGTTTATTTATATAGCGCCAAATCACGACAAGAGTCGTCTCAAGACACTTCACAAAGTAAACATTTCAATACAGTTCAGTTCATAAGCCAATCGGTAAAAAAGTTTCCTATATAAGGGACCCAGCAGATTGCATCAAGACACTGACTAGTGTCATTGTGTTGGTACAATCCTCATACTAAGCAAGCATTTTGCGACAGTGGGAAGGAAAACTCCCTTTTAACAGGAAGAAACCTCCAGAGGATCCTGGCTCAGTATGAGCAGCCATCCGCTACGGCTCACTGGGGGTTGAGAAGACAGAGCAGGCACAGGCACACCCCACACCCACACCCACACACACACACACACACACACACACACACACACACACACACACACACACACACACACACACACACACACCAGATATATCAAGTAGTGTTTCTATGGCTACACTGTGATTTCTTAGTAGAAGTTCTATTTAGTAAGAGAAACTTTATTGTCTTTATCTGAGTGAATCTATAATTAATTCAATAGGTGAACTAATAGTAGCACATTCTATGTTAAAGAAAGTAAGATGTAATATCAGGAGAGGGAGAATGTTAGGTGGTTGGCAGCAGTGTGCCAGCCGATGGCCCCCTCCATGAGGCCACCACAGCTCAGCAGAACGCCAGTGTAGCTTCTTCTGGGGAGAAAAACACTTAGAGAGAAAATAAAGTTAACAGCTGAAATAACAGGAAATAATGCAATTAGAGAGTGGTGGTAGAAGAGAGTAGCAGAGTGTGGAAAGTGGTCAGTATGTCCTCCAGCAGTCTAAGCCTATAGCAGCATAACTACAGAGATAACTCAGGATAACCTAGCCTTTCAGATGGAGGCATGTGGGAGGCAGGGCCAGGGAGAAGTCTTTAACGACAGTAGTCCCCTCTGTACACTCCACCTCCCTCTGCTCCCCACTCGTCTAAACCTGGGCTAACATCAGAATTTAACCATAAGCCCTATCAAATAGAAAAGTTTTGAGCCTAGTCTTAAAAGTAGACAAGGTGTCTGCCTCACGCACTAATGCTGGGAGCTGGTTCCACAGTAGAGGAGCCTGATAGCTAAAAGATCTGCCTCCCATCCTACTTTTAGATATTCTAGGAACCACCAGTAAACCTGCAGTCTGAGAGCGAAGTGCTCTGTTAGGAACATATGGAACAATCAGATCACTGATGTATGATGGAGCTTGATTATTAAGAGCTTTATATGTGAGAAGGAGGATCTTAAAATCTATTCTGAATTTAACAGGCAGCCAATGTAGGGAAGCTAAAACAGGAGAGATGTGGTCTCTCTTTTTAATTCTCATCAGAACTCTAGCTGCAGCATTTTGGACCAGCTGAAGACTTTTGACTACATTCTGTGGACCTCCTGATAGTAATGAATTGCAGTAATCCAACCTTGAGGTAATGAATGCATGAACCAGTTTTTCAGCATCACTCCTGGAAAGGATGCTTCTAATCTTAGCAATATTCCGAAGGTGGAAAAAGGAAATCCTACAAACCTGTTTAACGTGGGATTTGAATGACATGTCCTGGTCAAAGATTACACCGAGGTTCTTTACTTTGTTCTCGGAGGCTAATTTAATACCGTTTAGATTAGGTGATTGACTAAGCAGTTTCCTTTTCTGAGGTTCTGGTCCAAAGATGATAACTTCAGTCTTGTCTGGATTTAACAGCAGAAAGTTTAGAGTCATCCAGATTTTTATGTCTTCAAGACAAGCCTGTAATCTACCTAACTGATTAGGTTCATCAGGGTTTATGGATAAATATAACTGAGTATCATCAGCATAACAGTGGAAGTTTATCCCATGTTGTCTAATGATTTTACCAATTGGAAGCATATATATAGTGAAAAGAATTGGTCCAAGTACTGAACCCTGTGGTACTCCACAAGTAACTCTAGAGTATGAAGAAGATTTCTCATGTACATGAACAAACTGAAATCTGTCAGATAAATAAGATTTAAACCAGCCTAGCGCTGTTCCTTTGATCCCTACAACATGTTCAAGCCTTTCTAAGAGAATATTGTGATCGACTGTGTCAAAAGCAGCACTGAGGTCCAACAAGACCAGAACAGACACAAGATTCTTATCTGAGGCCGTGAGAATATCATTTGTAACTTTCACTAATGCGGTTTCAGTGCTGTGATACTCTCTAAAACCTGACTGAAATTCCTCAAACAGATCATTAGTGTTTAGATGCTCACATACTCGACTGGCCACTATTTTCTCAAGGACTTTAGATAAAAATGGGAGATTAGATATTGGTCTATAATTCATTAGGTCATCTGGATCCAGAGAAGGTTTCTTAAGTAGAGGTTTAATTACAGCAACCTTAAACTCCTGCGGTACGTATCCATTTACTAAGGATAGGTTAATTATATCTAAAATGGGGGCAGTAACCAAAGGAAATGCTTCTTTAAATAATTTGGTTGGGATTGGGTCTAAAATACAAGTTGAAGGTTTAGATGAAGCTAATATTTTTGATAACTCTGAAAGCTCAACTGCATCAAAACAGTTCAAACACAGATGAGGTTCTACAGTTACCTCAGATGCTGCCTCACTTACTGAGGAAGAAGAAGTCGTGTTGGGGAGGATGCTGATGATTTTGTTTCTAATAGAATCTATTTTATTAGTGAAGAATTCCATAAAGTCGTTGCTGCTGAAGGCTAAGGGAATAGCTGGCTCAGAGCTATGATTCTGTGTAAGTTTAGCAACTGTACTGAAAAGAAATTTAGGATTATTCTTATTCTCCTCAATTAGTGACGAATAATATGCAGTTCTAGCTTGTCGAAGCTTATTTTTATAAAGCACTAGACTATTTTTCCAGGATAAGTAGAACTCTTCCCGGTGTGTAGAGCGCCATGTTCTCTCCAATTTTCTAGAGGTTTGTTTTAAAGTACGCAGTTCAGAATTAAACCAGGGAGCCAACTTCCTGTGCTTAATGACCTTCTTTTTTAAAGGGGCAACATTGTCTAATGCCACACGTAAAGAGGAAGTAACACTATGAACTAGACCGTCAATTTGTGAAGGGCTAGAAATGAAATAGTTGCCCTCTGCTAAGTTCCTCTGAGATTCTGAAGACAGTAAAGATGGAACAGCTGCTTTAAAGTTTGCTACAGCGTTATCAGATAAAGATCGACTATAGTGGAATTTACTCTCATGTCTGGAGAACTCGGTTATAATAAACTCAAAAGTTATCATAAAATGGTCCGACAAGACAGGATTGTGTGGGAATACTGTTATCTCCTCACACTCTATACCTCTATACGCTGCTGCCTCTCCCGGTGTGCACTGGAGTGCCGCGATTGTTGCGAGTAAACCGTTCCGCTGCCGTTCCGCGCCGCTGATGCTTTCAGTGTGCAGCAGGCGTAAGGCTCCATCTTCTGGGGGAAGCTCTGAGTAGAGCCGCTCCTTCTCCGCATCAAACGGAGTCAGCTGGGGTGGTTTGGGCATCTGACCAGGAGGCCTTCAGGGCACTTTTCTGTGGAGGTTTTCTGGGTATGTTCCATGGGAGGAGATCCTAGGGCAGATTCAGAACTAGCTGGATGGGTTATGTAACTTTGGTAACGTCCTCAAAATCAAGAGGAGCTGGAATGTGTTGCTGGGAAGAGTGATGCCTGGGTTTCCAAGCTGGACCTTTTGTTTGTGAAGTGAAGTGAAGATGGATGGATGGATGGATGGATGGATGGATGGATGGATGGATGGATGGATGGATGGATGGATGGATGGATGGATGGATGGATGGATGGATGGATGGATGGATGGATGGATGGATGGATGGATGGATGGATGGAATTTTTATTATTATTTTTATTTATTTATTATTTTAGTCCCCCAAACACACAAAAACCTTCTTCACTGAACGTTAATCTTCCACCGATTCAAAAGCAAGCATCACGTTTAATTTTAACTTTTGAACATGCAGGGAAGCATTCAACATGAACTAATATGTGTCAGCAGTCTGGTGTAACTAAAGGAATGAACTGATGAAGATAGCAAACACTGTTTTTTTTAATTACACTGACTGAGTACTTGGACCTAATGTTGATCAGTTACATTATAACAGTCAATAACCAATTTGCTTTATAAAGTGAGCATTGGCACCGCTATCGAACTAGCATTGGTGCCAAAGCAGCATTAGATAGAACCTCACTATCAGGGGTGGAGGGGTCACAACAAACTAACATAAATAACCTAAAAAATATTTGCCATTTATATTATAATAAAGTCATAAAAAATCTGTTTGTTAAACTGAGAAGACTCAAGAGCAACATGGAGCGTCAGAAAGCAGCCACAGGCAGGTAGGAGGAAAAAACACCAAAGCATCAGACAGATGGAGAGAGGGACACAAAATGACCAAAAGACTCAGCAGTGATCACAGCAAGCTACCTTAATTGAAAAAGGCGAAAGGAGAAAATCATTAAACAAGCCCCACTGGTGTCTCCCTTGTTAAATCCCCCTGCTGGTGCCACGCTGATTAAATTCCCCTTGTTTCCTCTAACAAACTCTAAACTGTCAGAAAATTTGCTAGGCACAGAAATTAACTTACATTCAGCAGGACTGTGCAAGTGCTAAATAATTCTCAGTGCAATTGCAACCCCTTTAAAATTGCATTGTGAGGATGCAGAGCGTACATTTATTTGTATTTAAAGCCGTACTGTGCAAATTTTTCATATTTTAAAATTATTTTCATGAGCCACTATGTGCTAAAATGACCCTTTACAGGGTTAATGAAATGTCACTCAGACCCCCACCACTCTCTGTGGCCAGAATGCCAAACTTGCAACTTCAGAGTGCCGGTCCGCCACCTGTTGGACTTAGTAAAAAATGTAGCTGACACTGCCTGGTGCTGCAGTCTGCTTCCAGCATGATTCCTGCATGTTTTAGATCATGAACACAGCTGATTTGCTTGATTTAGTGATGAACCGCTCCTGTAGACACTAATGAAGGCTGAGGAGACATTTCAGCAGTTAGATTAAAATGTTAAAAAGACCAATGCACAGCGAGGAGATACGTTTTACTTTCACTTTTGCAGCAATGAATTAATAACTAACTCTAGGGGGTGCTAAAAGCAAGCAAAACTACCAAGTGTGCCTTTAAATGAATGCATTGCATTAATAATGTTAGATAGCATTGGTTCTGTATTGGAAATCAGTAAAAATGTCTGAAATATGAAACTCCAGAGCAGCTCTTCGCTGCACCAAGATCTTCACTGCACAGCTTATGTCAAACGGCAACGGAGATCTTCTTTGACAGTGACATGAAATATTGACTGCTTAAAAAAAGTCTCTTAAAAGTCATCTAAACCTTTCTACAGTTTATTCTCTCAGTCGGTAGTCCTCTGATTCATTCTCTTGTGGTCTGAGTCACTATTTTCCCTCTCCCTCATCATCAGCATCATAATATTTTCCATCTGTTTTGAGAGATGGAGACATAACCTGAGTCTGAGCCAGCAAGAGCAGCTGCAGGCATCCCTTTCCATATATTACAGTACGTCTAACCCCCACATATCCCCTTTATGTCAGCTCTATCACAGAGCAGAACAGACCCCATTACTCTCATTAGCTTTTACAGCGTTTGGCTGCTGGAACATTCACATTTGCATGGAGACAAGGGGATGAACCTGCTGATGTAGTTTCATCAGTTTAGTTAACGTGCAATTTCCAGTGCTCTGCAGAGTGATGCTTGTTTTTTTTTTTTTTGTGCAACTCAGATTATTTCCCTTAAATCACTTGAATCGTTTGAAATCAACCAAGAGAGACAAACAAATTTAGGAGCTTATTGCTCTAAGGTTCTAGAGGAGCAACTGGCTGCCTCAGGTTGCTTTTTGTTTTGGGATTCTTGGTGCAACTCTCTCCAGCATGCCAACAAGCTGTCAAACTGTTACTTACTCAGCCTAGAAGTAGGCCTGGAATCAGTTGTTTAATAGGTCCAGCTCCAGGACAAAGCTAAACTTCCCGCACTCACACCCTCTTAGATGCACCATCGTCTTTTCCTTTCCTCGCCTCACAAGTAAAAGCATCAGTAGTGCTGTCTGACTGCTTGGAGGATGTAGGTGGAAATTTCAAGATTCTTCCTGAATTTTTTCTCGATTGCACAGAAATCAGCACCAAACTTGGATGAGATTTGGAATTAGAAGCCCCAATGGAGTAATTAGGGCTTTGAATATTCAAGTCCAGTGTCTTTGTGTTTTAGCATCTTCTTTTTTTCTTTATAACACACTTTTTTTTCACATTTTGTCATCGTGACAATCTTCCCTTGGAAAACCACTATTTTTCTTTCAACAATAATGCTTTTCCAAAGTTAATCAGGTGCACTAAAAATGTAAATTTCAACCAGTTTTCAAGGCAACTTTTCAAATTTGTTTGGGGGGAATTTGTACAACAGTTTCAGACACTATTCTTGCTGTTACACAGGGCATTGACAGCGATTTCAACTATTATGTTATTACGGAGAAAGTGTCTAGCAAAAACAACCACACAAAAAAACAGAGAGCTTAGTTGAAAGGCAGTTTTTAAATAAAACAGTGTGTTCTTCTTGCCTCAGTGTGCCTGAAATCAAGTGTAGTAGTCGAATGTTTCACTGCTTTCACAGCACAGTTAGAGCCACTCAAACAAGCTCAACCATGCTGTAATTTCCCTGCATCACCCGCTACAAAGGCTGACAGGATAATTCTTTAGGAAGATACTTTTTCCACTTCAGAAAAAAAAATATATAGCCAGGTGGTAGCCTTGTAGGATGCCTTAACATCCTTAGTGACAAAGCTGTGATTGGCCAAGCCTGTTTGGTAAAGCTCAAGGCAGATCACAGCTGGGACAGTAATTTATATTTAACATTGTTTTTGGTGTACTTTTTGTCTATGAGGATAATTCTTGCTTTGGGATTGCAAGAGGTCCTGAGTTCAGATCCCGGACTAGCCCCCAATTTGTGTTACAATCAGCTTGTTGGACAGCAAAACCAGCTTCACTAAACCAGCACTAAAAAAGCTGGTTGAAGCCCTAGTAGCAATCTACCTCAACGTTTACAGGTTCATTCTGTTAACACAAACAGAGAAATGCAGACCACTTCACTACAATATACAGATGTTCACATTTTGCAGAGTTATTACAGTTTCAGCATTTTTAATTTTGCCATTTTTTCTTTTTTTGTGTGTTCTAACGAAGCTTAATTAGCCGTACGTGTTCCATTTGTCTAAATTATGGATTTAAAACATGTTGCAAGTTGTTCTTAGTGTCAGAAAGGTCTGGTTGTGTGATCGTAATGAGTAGGATGTGGGCTAAAGCATTAATGTGTATGTGCTTATTTTCTACTAAACATTATACAAACCACCTTCTACTAGTGTGTGTGTGTGTGTGCGTGTGCGCGCGCGTGCGTGTGCTTGTATATGTGCATGTACTGCAGGCTAAAGTCCCAGAATGGCTCAACAAGCTTAATACCATTATCAAGATTTACAGCGACGCTCATGTGGGACTTACATCAAAATGGTTGGTGCAAAGCACAGACAGAACCCATGTCCCAATTAGAGAGCCTGAGAAACGGCAGCGTATACACAAACACACACGCACAAACACACACACAAACAGACCCACAATCCCCATCTCATACCATCTCTATGTCTCATATCTTTCTCCCTCAGACACTTCTGCATATTAACAATCTAGTGAACTTTCTCTCCCCTAACCTCACTATCACACTCTTCCTCACATACAGAAACACACACACACACACACACACACACACACACACACACACACACACACACACACACACACACACACACAAGCACACACACACACCTAAACACATCCGACTCCCCCTGGGGACAGTGCCTCTGGCCTTTATGGCTGGAAGAGGAAAAAACAGCTGAAATGGTGGAAATAAAGAAGGAAACTGAGAACAAGACAGAAAATGAGTCAGTGAGAAGAAAGAGCAGCATCCCAAAGAGCTCAAAATGAACCAAACACAGCTTCAAGCAAAAACCTCAGCTTTAGCTGCAATGAGATTTAGCCAGTTTTATGATTCCAAAATTGAATCTGTAGGAAAGTAGCAGTGTAAGAAGCTATAAAGACTCTTTTTAGATCGTTCATTTGCAATTGTTTTATCTCATAGTTCAGAAAAAGCAATAAAGCTTCTGTTTACACATCAAGACAGTTAACTGACTGGAGAACATTTGCTCAAAAGGGTGTTTGAGCATGCAGCATTATTACTGCATGCATCTCTCCTAACTGCATGTAAGGGTAGATGTGAGTAAAGGCAGAGGCTTTAATGATGGAGCAGAAAATGCAGACTGAGCATCTCCCTTTGGGTCTCAGAGAGACCAATTCAACAGCAGAGGCAGAGATGTGGGGGAGCTTTGAAACATCTGAAGTGCTTTAGAGTTTCTGCTGCTAAAAAATACTAATACAGGATGCTCTGAGTCAAATCAAAACATCTTGATGATTCATTACAAAGTGCCAAAGCATTCTGTAATTCTCTTTTCACGGAGCCTTGGCATGGAAACAAATGACCAATTTCAATATTGAACCAACATGAATTATTCATGCATGCTTGTAAGGCTTTAGGCATGGAAATATTTCGACAGCATAACCTTGTGTAGTATCAAAGCATCTTGTGATGAAGGGAAATGCAAAGAGCGAAAATGAATTATTTTGAAGCCTTGAGAATACCACTTCAGAAGGTAATAAGAAGACCAATCTTTCAGGTGCATTTATGAAGACTTAATTAACATCCCCTGCAATCACCCCATGCATGCTTGTGCAAATTAAAAGTTATAGGGTTAAAAACATACATGGGCTTTCTGGAAGCTATAATGGTTGGATCATTGGATCGTTGCAGAGTTTTTTACAGTCCAAAAATAAAAGAACCATAAATCACCATTTGAAAGTAAAAAAAATCTTACAAGATGCATATTAATGTGACATTGCCAGATCAAAATCTTTCCCTCTGTGACTAAAACCCAATAATGTTTTAGACCAATTAGCATCAAAGTTTAGCAGCTGTCAGCTTTTTTAGTTGAGGTTGGTTGAAGGTTTTGGTAGTCGAGAGCTTTGTCAAGCACCAAAAATGTTTTACCTGTTTAATTTTTTGTTTTTTTGTGTGAAAAATTCATTTATTCAACATACATTTTGTAAATAAAAATACATTTTAATATTGCATATATTTTCATAGACCTTCTAAAAACAATTGATTTTCTGCAACATTGATGTGTTTTATCACCACAAACAACAACATCCTGAAGGAGTTCTGCCATGTTGTGAACTTGCTAATGCTAACGGTTAGCTTCTACTAGTCGAGATGCGCTCTACTCTCTCCTGGACGCTAAATCAACAACAGACTTTCCCGTTGAGAGCCAAGATGGGTGGGTCCATGAATGCTCATTTTCAGTGTGACAAAGATCTGTCAGGCTTTTATAATCCGAGCATTTCCCTGTCTATTTTCTACCAGCAGCTAATGCAGGAAATAGGGGTAGAAGACTATTTTCATGTTTTCATATTTCAAAAATAACAACTAAAAAATGGTTTCTCAGTGAACTTGGTATTTAATAAACACCTAATTTGAACAAGCTTGATCTTTAATTTAGACCTGTGTAAGGACTTCTGTATGAGCAGCAATAGTTTAATATACCTGAAATAGAGCTCTGGAGTTAATAGAATCATTTAAATTCTGTAACCAATTAAAAGCTTTAGTGAGACATCTTTTTCATGCCAGCGTGTTCTTCACATTTCCCGTCAACGCTACCTGCACCCATCACAATGTCACAATCAGGTATTCACCAACAAACAGACACAAATGCTTCTTCAGAGCAAAAGACAACAATCAATTTGCCTAGTCATGGTTCAATAAGCAGCTTAAACAACTTTGCTCTATTACTATCTTGTTTAACCAACAGTGTAACAGCTACATCGTAAATCTATATGATGATGCAACAGTTGTAGCATTGTGCGTGAGTGGAAAAGGAAAAGGCCCTGGATTATTAAATGTCCTCTAAAGAAGATCTAATAGATGTGTTTGCATGTTTCTTACCCTTTTTATGTATCAAACGTTGGAAGAATTGTACATTTAACTTTATTGATTTACTATGAAAGGAAAACCAACAAACATAAACACAGCCTTGTGTTTCCCCAGTTTAGAAGGGTCTGTAGCAACTTTAACAAAAGTCTGAGAAAAGACCTTAACACTCAGACTTCTTTAAGTGTGTCTTGACTTTTTTGAGGGGAGTCACTAGTAATCAAATTCTACACCAATCAGAAATGATCAAGACCACCATTCCTCATCCAAGTCCAACCACTAGGGGGACACCCGTAAGCCTCAAAAGGCTTCAAGAGACACAACAGTTTGGAGGTTTTCACCAAACCTCCAACATAGCAATCTAATGGGACCCCACCCAACAATCTACAAGGCCTAAGGGATCTGGTTCTAATGTCCTGGAACAAGATACCCCAAGATGTTCCCAGACATTCTTGGTCCATGTTCTAACAAGCCTGAGATGGGAATTTTTTTTTCCAACTAAAATGAGGAGCTGGGTGGGTGATGATGATGGTACACTCCATCAAAAGCCCCTACATGATACAACTTCTCTTGAAGGGAAACTTTCCAAGATCAAACTGAGTTTTCTTAAGTAACACATTATTTCCTCCAACGTAAAGCCACAATCAAAGCTGTTCTTATATTTGAGTTTAAAAAAGCACAACATATCTAAAAGATTCCCAATGTCTGGATAAATAAAAGGAGCCCATCTGCATTTTCTTCTGGGCTATTTTAGGGGACAACCGCTGAAAGATATAATAAATGATATCAGGATTTCTGTAACCTAATGTTCAGGTCGCTACACAGTCTGCATAACTGTGATGGCACCAGGCTGTCTAAAACTCTGAAGCATTTTGTTATCTTAACTCTGTGCTCTGTAAATAATTCATCAGACACGCCTCCCCTCTTCAGCGCCGAGGACCCAAAGAAGTGGAACTACAAGCTTAACGGGCTTAAAGACTAGAACAACACACTGAGAAGGAAACTTTTCAGGGAAGGTGAGGCCTGATTGTTCCTCCGAAAACCTACAAAGTAAGAATGGGCTCTGAATTAAACCTTCAGTCCTGAAATATTTAAGTTTTATCTTTTGTAGCCTGTTGAGCAGCTTGGTTTCCTTCAGTTTACCTGTGTACCTTTAATGGAGGGAGATGTTGCAGAAGGTCAATGCTGGAAAAAAGAGACAATTCTGAGGTGACAAATTTATGATTAGCTACAAGTTTCCGTTCATTTTCAGCATGGAAAAAAAAAAGTTTTGAGAGCTGCAAGTTGACCTGGGGCCTAAATGGCAGCCCTGCCCTCATTTTCTGACAAGACCTCAGCAGTGAGCAGGAGATAAACTAAAACCCTGGAGGGAGCCAGAGGAAGAAGCAACACAAATAACCACCACAACAATACAAGGATTTGCACGAGCTAGAGGGAGCCGTGGGCATTGTCTGGCTTTAGTTAGCAACTGCTTCTTTTGAAACGGCATCTTGCGTGTGGATGACATTTCCTAGAACAGAGAAGTGGGAAACACTTCAAAAATATTCCTCCAAACTTTTCCATCTTCTTCTTTTGTTGGAAGTTTAAATCGCCCCTTCCCCCAGGAAGGAAGGAAAGGAGCAAAAAGGGAAGACTTGAACCAAAGCTAAAGAAAGATGAGAGGGGGGAGCGGAAGAGACGTCAAGACGTTGGAAATGAAAAACTGAGAGCAGAGATGGACTCTGAGCTCTGAAAAAGGACCGGGTGGCTCAAAAACATCTTCTTTTGATGTGGTAAAAAAAAAATGACTGTGGCACTATCTACTCTCAGAAGTAACCCCATACACATGATGTCATTGCACAACTGCAAAACATATAACTTACAGATGGACACATAGTGCATATGCTGAGACGTCATTCAACAAGTGAGCAATAACGCTGTGATTGTGTGCAGCTGGTTTGGAAATAGACGTCCAGGCATCATGTTGTGGTATTTTCTCTAAAATGGTTTTGTTGGCTTCCCACCAGGGCTGGATTTCCAACAATAAAAACTGTTAAATATGAGCTTTGGGATTCTGGAGAGAAGTTTTCCAAACTTTGAAATATTAACTGTTGTCATCAGATGGATTTAGATTCAAGCCTAACATTCTCTATTTGTCACATCATCGATGTTAAAAAAATACTAAAAATAAAAAAGCTTTTGTAATCTGCAAAAAATCCATTAGATTAATGTGTAATTTCAATTGACATTTTTCTAATGTAATAAAGAATATTTGGTCTAATGTGCAAGAAGTTTATTCATATAGCACTTTTCTCAGATAGAAATGTCAAAGTGCTTCAGAGACAAAAACAAACAATAAAACTGATACAATGAATTTTAAGAAAACATGAAATAATAAAATTAAAAAAAACTAAAAGTGTAAGGTGACCAGTGGGGGGGTGGATGGGAGTATGAAAAAAACAGAAACAGTATAGAATAGAATAGACTTTATTAGTCCCACAGTGGGGAAATTCATTTGTCACAGCAGCACCATCACTCAAAGAGTAATTAGAAGAAATATAAAAACAAGGGTACATGTATTTACACATAGGCAGTAATCTAGTATTGCAATCTTAGATCATTAAAAAACCACAAATAAAAGATGAAAACAAACTTGGTACCAACACTATGCAGCATACTGTAAGAGACACAGACAACAATGTGAATCCGGTATTGCACAAGTATAGAACACATGAATATTGCATTGGTGTTATTGTGTACCAGGATGATACCAGTACAGCTTAAACTGAACAGTTATACACTCTTACAGCAGAGGGGATGAAAGATCTGCGATAGCGCTCAGTTTTACATCTGGGATGTCTCAGTCTACCTCTGGAGGAGCTGTCCATGATCTCCACAGTGGAGTGCAGTGGGTGGGAGGGGTTTCTTAAGATGGAGGTCATCTTCCCCAGCATCCTCCTTTCACACGTCTCCTCAACTGTATCCAGTGGGCAGCCCAGAACCGAGCTAGCTTTGGTAGCTAGCTTGTTCAGTCTCTTCCTGTCTCGGTCAGAGCTGCCTACACCCCAGCAGACCACAGCAGAATGAATAACAGAGCCAACAACAGAGTGATAAAAGGATTTCAGCAGCTGGGAATTAACTCCGAAGGACCTCAGCCTCCTCATGAGATGGAGGCGGCTTTGGCCCTTCTTATACAGAGCCTCTGTGTTGTGGGATCAGTTCAGTTTACTGCTGAGGTGAACACCCAGGTACTTAAAGGCGTCCACCACCTCAATGTCTGCTCCCTGGATGTTTACTGGTGAGTGAGGAGAAGTGTTTCTCTGGAAGTCAATCACCATTTCCTTTGTTTTACTGGTGTTCAAGCGAAGGTGGTTACGCTCACACCAGTCCACAAAGTCCATGACGACTGACCTGTACTCCTGGTCATCCCCCTCAGACACACAGCCAACGATGGCCGAGTCATCAGAGAACTTCTGGAGGTGACAGCTGCTGGTGTTGTAGGTGAAGTCCGAGGTGTAGAAGGTGAAGAGAAAGGGTGAGAGTACTGTACCCTGTAGAGCTCCAGTACTGCACACAACCACCTCAGACGTACAGTTGTGCAGCCTCACGTACTGTGGCCTGTTGGGGAGGTAGTTGATGATCTATGCGGTCAGATGTTCGTCCACTCCTGCACCCCTCATCTTCTGCAGCAGTAGACACGGCTGGATGGTGTTGAAGGCACTGGAGAAGTCAAAGAACATGATCCTCACAGTGTTTTTTGCATCTCGAGGTGTTTCAGAGCCCGGTGCTGCAGGTAGATGAGGGCGTCCTCCACCCCCATGTTTGGTTTATATGCAAATTGAAGTGGGTCTATTTCTGGGGTCACCACTGAATGTAGATGGGTGAGGATGAGTCTCTCCATAGTCTTCATCAGGTGGGAGGTCAAGGCGACTGGTCTGTAGTGGTCTGGATCCCTGGGATGTGATGTTTTGGGGACTGGAACCACACAGGAGGTCTTCCACAGGATGGGGACCTGCTCCAGTCGAAGGCTCAGGTTGAACATGTGTGTGACCACTTCACACAGCTGGTCAGCACAGTCTTTGAGCAGTCTAGGGCTGATTCCGTCAGGACCTGCTGATTTTCTGCTCTTAAGCCGCCTCAGTTCTCTCCTCACCTGGTCCAGTGTAACTGAGAGGGGGGGGGGGGGGGGGGGGTGTTAGTGGTACCTGTTGCAGCAGTGGGGGGAGTGGAGTCGAATCTGTTAAAATACAGGTTAAGCTCATTGGCCCGGTTCTGGTCCCCGTCAGCAGACCCACTGGCACCACTCCTCCCCCTGTGACCTGTGATGTTCCTGAGGCCTCTCCAGGCACCACGAGCATTGTTCTGCCCCAGCTGATTCTCCAGCTTCCTCCTGTAGCTGTCTTTTGCCTGTCTTTTTTTGTATTTGAGATCTTTCTGTACACGTTTTTGCTCCTCCTTATTTCCAGACAGGAAAGCTTTTTTCTTCTCGTTCAGCAGGGATTTCCGCTCTATGGTCAGCCAAGGTTTATTGTTTGAGAAACACCTCACTCTTCGTGTTGGGATGGTACTTTCTACACATAAGTTTACATAATCAGTCACACAGTGGGTCAGGCTGTCAAGGTCATCACCATGAGCGCTGCAGAGTGTTTTCCAGTCAGTGGTTTGGAAACAGACCCTCAGAATTTCTGTTGATTCCTCATTCCACACAAACAAATGATCAAAGACACAGGGAATACTAAAACTAGAAAATTGAAAGTAGAAGGTGACCAATTGGAGTAGGGCGTAGGGAAAAAAATAACATAAACCAGAGCAGCCACCCCTACTTCACATTGGAAGCATCAGCAGTGCGGAAACGGAAACAGAACATCGCTGCTTCAAATAGAATCCATTATAGTCCATGGGGTTGATTCAAACCAGCCGCGATACGGACATTTTCAGGCACGTCCCAGAAGCAGCATGCAACGCTGCGCCGCTAAAGATAAGATCGAGTTCTATTTTTGCCACGAGCCACGTCTGGGATGCGTCAATTTCCGCAGTTAACATAGGGCTTACATGGTTTCAGTGTAAAACCTCTGGTAATTTTCAAAATAAAAGACAATTGCAGCAATGTGATTTCTTATCTATATGGATTATGGCTTTACCTGTGACCTAACAGCATATTTACTTACCGCATCGTTTGAAAAGTGCAGCGGTGTGTTTTTCATGGCTTTAATCCTGACAGTGGAGACAAACAACATTATATGACATCAAACAGCAATATCAAAAGTGATTTCCTTCTTTTTGGTTTAATGTTGGATGGCATAAACAAACCGTGACCTTTGAAGTCTTGAGGGATTTTGTGAGTCCAATGAGGAGGACAGCGGAGAAGCTGCTCTAGGGCTGAGACTCTCCCGGTGTGTACAGCAAAGCTCGTGAGTTAAGTAAGTAAGTAAGTAAGTAAGTAAGTAAATTTTATTTCTATAGCACTTATCACAGAAAAAGAATCACAAAGTGCTTCACAAAGATCAACAAAACAAAAGATAAAGTCATCATAAAATGATCTTAAAACAAAACAGAATATCATTAAAAATCAGAAAACAGAAAGTCAAAAAATTATAAAAATGATAAAACAATAGAAAGATGATTATAAATACAAGTTACCGTAAATCCTCTAATATTGGCCTGTATTCCATTACCGGCCGGGTCTCCTATATTAGCCGGTCTCGCTGTCAGCGGGGGTAAATACAGGCCGGTCTCTAATAGTGGCCGGGGCTACTATTAGAAACAGCGTGTGTGTGTTTTTTTTTCCGGAGATCGACGGTAAAGTGAGCCCTCACTCGATTTTTCGAGGTGCACGTATACCAAGTTTTACGGTAACAGCAGACTAGTGGATCATAATCTCCGGCTGCAAGATGAGCAGAAACAGAACGGAAAATGCTAGTTTGCAGTGATCACTTCATCACAGGTAAGGGCTTACTAAAGGTTTTCATGGTGTTTTATTGAACAGTTATTTAGAAACGCAGCTACATAAACAGCAGGTAAACAGTTTGATACTGTTTTCAGGTGTCCTCACCGCAAATAGCTTTTAGAGTGCTAATGTTTTTAGCAGTTAGCTCAGTGTTGTAACGTGGCATTATTACCTTAATAAAATCAAACAAATGTACCAGAAATGTGGATTTAAAAAGGCTTAAAACGTTAGTTATAAGTAGATCCTAGCACGTACTCACCGTTAGCATTAGCTATCATTACGAGTTAATTACGTAACTAAAATAGCACATCTCACGAGCATAAACAAGACAACAGTCATTTAAAGCTTCTCCGGATCTCTAAACTGTTAACCAACCTGAAATAAAATAGGCTTTCAGACTCATAAAAGGCTTTTGGTTTGCAGTGTAATATGAGATTTGCCACACGAGATAGTTTTGTTGTGTCGATCGCTTCAGCGTTGGGTAAATCCTCCAGCATGTATTAAAAGTCCAACTTTTAAAATTAAATGAGTCATAACCTAAAGGAAGATATCGTGTCTGTGCCAGCTCGTTTAGAACACTCACTTTCATCCGTCACGCTGTGTTTTATAGTAGAGCAAAACACTTCCTGTCCACTGTTTGAGTTCAGCGCCAGGGCAGGGTCACGTGAGTGAAACCCACCAATCATCACTTTTGACTTGCACGTGAGACTTCAGTCACCGCTCAAATAGACACAAAATCTTGTTTTTATTCATTCTACTGGTAGTTTATTTTGCTCAAATTGAAATATAGGCCTGCCTCTAATTCTGGCCTCCTTCCAATAAAGGCCTGAACCAGTATGCGCTTGAGTAAATAAAGGCCCCGGCCTGTATTAGAGGATTTACGGTAGAAGAAAAAATGAATAAAACATAAAAGATTTAAGTAAAAGCAGTTTTAAACAAACCGCTCCACGCCGCTGATGCCTCCAGTGTGAAGTAGGGGTCAAACTAGTGCAATGTACTTAAAAAATATAAGGTAACAGGGAATTACTACAGACTGCCCCGTTGACTGACATCCGTAGCGGTGAGTACGTCACAATGTTTGTTGTCCAATAGCATGCGGAGACCGTTTGATAGTCAAGCGTAGATACCGCCCCACGACTGAGATCTGATTATGGGTCGTGGTCAGATTATATATTCACATATGTAGCCTGGCTAGGACCTTTCTGCTTTATTTCAAGCTTTGACTGCCCACTTATCAATAATGTTCAATGGGATGACAGAACAAATAGTTGAAATGCAACAGTACAATAGTTGTGTTCTTGGCATTTGTTTTTTCATGTGACACAACGACAATTATTGCACATGGAGACCGTTTCTGTCCTCATTTGTACCTAAACTGCCAAACTAACTACTCAGTGCTACATTGTGTGTGTGTTGGCCTGCATGAAACCCCTCCTTGCATGCTGGTGTTGACCGGGCCAGAGACACTTGTCCCTCAGTGTTCTGTGTGTACGTGTGCGTGCATTGCCAGTGCTGGGACTGAGCCACATGTCATTAGACACTGAGCCAGTTTGTGTTCTGAAAACCGTTACTGCATCACCACACCAGCTGTGCCTAGGGAAGATGATGATGATGTTGATGTCATCTAAATATTTTTTTAAGTGAGGGAGAAAAAAAAACCTGACACACATGTCTATAATTTTCCAAAACTCTTAAATGGGCTGGATTGTAGACTTTGATATGAACAACATATGTGCTATTGTGGCTGTTTGATGTGTTCCATTAAAAAGAGGCCTGCATACTTGTACTGGAACTATTTTCTGCTAAGATTGTTATTTTATGTTAAGCACGTTGGTCAGTGCACTTACCGTTTTTAAACTGCTTTTTAAGTAAAGATGGCTTGGTTTGGCTAAAGTGAAAGCTTCACTGTATTTGCTGCAGCTTCAATTACCAACAACTTTATATTACAGTGAAACGTATGTGTGAAGTGAATAATGGGTCAATTGTGGCGTTTTTCTTACTTTAATAAGTCGTTCTGAATTTAAAAAAGCAAGCTACCAGCGAGACAACAAACAACTGCACTCCTCTAATGTCGGAGGCATACTACCTTAATAAGTGTAGTAAGTGCCCTCTACCGTAAAATCAGATATGACAATGTATTTACGTACTTATCAACTTACTGTGTATGACCCGTCTTTGCTTGTCATCTAGATACTTCTGGTGCTGATCTATAACTGGCAACAGCCATGAAACTCATGAAACAGTAGTTAGAAAGTGACATTTTGTTAATAAAAAAGGGCTGCACTAACCAAATTTGACCACAGGATGTCATTCTTGCTTCATTCTTCCATACTGCACCTTTAAGTAAAAGGAGTGGTATACAACACCCCCCTTGTAGGTGTGGAACACTGAAAAACATTTTTTTATTATTATTTCTGATTATAATCGGTCACTCTGAGTTTTTCTTGCAGGCTGAACATGAAAATAATCTCTTGCATTAGCTTCTGATAGAAAATAAACTGTGAAACTCTAGGATTTGAAAAACCTGACAGATCTACATCACACTGTCACTTAACATTTATGGACTCACCCATCTTGACTCTCGACGGGGAAGGTTATTGTTGGTTTAGCGTCCAGGAAACAGCAGAGAACGTATAGTAGAGGCTAACCATTAGCATTAGCAACTCCACCACACAGCAGAACTCCTTCAGGCTTGTGTTATTTGTGGAGATAAAACATCAACGTTGCAGAGCAAACAGACTCAGTGGTAGGTCATGGTGGTAGTGTTGCTGTTAGCCAATCAGAGGCGAGATGTCCAAATATCAGGAAATAAGAGTCCAAATCCTGCCGTCTGAAGCTCAACTCTGAAGTGGCAATTTTCTACGTAGTTCCTGAAACAGGCACTCCGGGCCTTTTTTCTCCAGAATACAACTTACAAAACATTCATTCCTACTTGAGACCACGGCAAATGTATCAATTAAACAAGTGTTCCACACCTTTAAGAGTTTAGCTCACTCCAGCTCTACGTGAGAAGAAAAAATGTATCATAATGAGAACAAAGATAAAAATGTGTAATTTGTGTTTTTTAAATGTTGTCATCAAAACACCTGCAACAATTTCTCAGTTAATTGCACAGCTTGTGGCAAATTGATGGAATGACCTCATTACGTGTTACTATAGCTAGCTCCTTTCTGCTTCTATTTTAAAAAATGCTGTCCAAGCAAATGTATATTGGACAATTGTGTAAAAAGACTCTTAGTTACCAGGATATCTCTCTACAGACTTATTTATGTCACCAGTAGAACTTGTGCAGTTAGCTCCTTTAGCTGAAGCGTTTTGGTCCACTGGCCCTGAATAACGTCTACTGTGGCTGCTCACATGTGGCAGAAGCTGCTAGTGTTTAGCCTCTTTCCTTCCATTGTCACTTTGCCATATGTGATACTTTATCATTAGACTGCGTGCCTCATTGTGCACGGTTGTAAGGGTGTGAGATTGTCTCTAAAGCTGATAATTCCAAAACAATAGAAGAAAGCAGAGTGCAGGTCTTTTATTTTACACCATTAATGCACAAAGATAAAGAGTAGCTACATACAATGCACTTTTCAGTAGATGTTAATTTTTCATACGATTTGCACAAAAGTCTCTAATAGAATCAAATAGAAAAGGAAGTGCAAGCTCTGATGTCTTTGTTCTTGGGACTAAACTGTCACATACAAAAGTTACCAAAAAAGGCAAAAGTTCCCACCAAAACTTGTTTAGTGTTGTTTGTTAACAGAAATCAATAGATTTTGTTGGCCGACGAAGTGCAGAGAGCCTGAGGGCCAAAAGAAACAGAGCTGACAAGTTAACAGATACACACATTTGTGCAGGATAAACATGCATAAACACAAAACGCACAAACTGCGTGGGAGGGAATCGATGAACACAAAGCATAACTGAAACACGCCATCAACAAAAGCACACACATGTCAGTGAATCTGGGTTTTTGTAGCCGCACTGCTGAGTCACAGCGGTCACAATGATGATCACTCACAATGAAAACTCCCGTCGCACAAGGGTTCAAAACTGACCTCATTATTATCTCATCTAACCTTCATCCTCTCTGGGTCGGAAACATTTCCCAAAATGAACATCTAAGAGGTTCTATTCTAAAACATACAAATAAACATGCATCTTTATACAATTGTGGATATTATGACCTGTAATTACATCTGGAGAGTATTTTAGCCCCAACAATGATCCAGTTTAACTCTATAACTAGCAGAAAACTTGCCATTTATTCATCTAGTAAGCATTCATTTGGCTGTTACAGAAACACACCTATAGAAATAACAGGCCTTTCACATCAAACAAAGGCACAGATGTATGAAAAACAGAGTAATGTAGCATCACAACCATAAACTTTGAGGAACAAATGTCCAGTCTTTCTATCATCCGACCTTCACCTTATCTTTTTTATGGAAACCTAAGCAGAACTAAACCCTCACCTATGGTCACAAGCTTTGAGTAGTGACCGAAAGAACGAGATTGCGGATACTAGATCCACTGCTCCTCCACATTGAGAGGAGCCAGTTGAGGTGGCTTGGGGCATCTAGTTAGGATGCCTCCTGGACACCTTCCTGGTGAGGTTTTCCAGGCATGTCCAACCACGAGTAGACCTAAAAGGAGACCCAGGACACGATGGAGGGACAATGTTTTTGAACTGGCCAGGGAATGCCTTGGGATTCCCCTGGAGGAGCTGGGCTAAGTGGCTGGGGAGAGGGAAGGCTGGGCCTCTCTGATTAGGCTGCTGCCCCTGTGACCCAATCCAGGATAAGTGGGTGAAGATGGATGGATGCAGATGCAGGTCTTGGGTTTCCATCAAACAAAAACTTTCCTTTGCAGAATGAATATATTTGACTTGGTGCAACGTAACAGCAATAAGTTCCATGAGTCACAGGTCATGCAACTAATTCTGAACTGGTTCCATTTCTTTAATAGTTAAATTTCTCCAGCTGGACCATCAGCAACTACTTCTCCATTTAAGACTATTTTCTTGCTATTTGTGTTAATTTGTTTAGAAAAAATCTAAACTTGGACCTATCAGATTTTGTTTTCACCATTGCTATTTAGTCCGTTTTTTGTCGTCAGCTAAAAAGGTGCAGCAAATCTTTGACTGTTGATAACTGCAGCATCATCCACAGTAAAGACTGTTTGTTAGTCACTATTTAAAGCTGAACATCACTTGCATACAAAAATAATTTCATAAGAAATCTGAGAAAAGAACAACTCAGAAATTAGTGGGAGTGTTAATAAAACACAGAGGGTCATATTTTTGCAGGAATGTTAAATAAATTCTACGTACTTGACCCCTGGATGTACCAGAAGTGCCACTTTTTGTTCCTGGTGATGTGTAATGCTCATAAGTTACCATACAAATAAATGTAAATAACTGTATTGTAACATTGATGACAAAACAATGAACCTCAAGGAAATGTTGGAGATATTTTAGGACAACAGCAACACACTTTGGTCTTAGTTTTGCTCAGACCAGCCTTTCCTAGTTTCTTTGAAATTAGATATTAAATATTTATATTCTACACGGAAATCCACTCAGGAAAATCCCTTTAAAGCGTGTACTAAACTCAACTAAAAATACTAAACACACAAAAAAATAAACGTTTTTTTTAATATATGCGAAAAGTTCACTTCATTTTTCTTATTGGCTGCAAATAAATTTGAAAAATCCAAACAAGTTTGTCAATTTGTTTTGTTTTTTTTGCTTCTTTGTTATTATTTAATTTCGAAAGATCATCATTATCACGGCTATTAGACAGCCAAAGGCTACCTACTGAACCTAAAGGTATTAGTTCATAGATCACTTCAGTAATTGTGGGGTTTTAAATTGGGAAATGAAATAATGGATGAAAAAAATCCAGCTGTGATTGGTTTAAGACTAAAACATTCCTGCAGCATCTGAAAGCTCAAACTCCTGTTTCCTCCAAGCAGAAAACCTAAAATAGACCCTAACGTAAGAAAAAAATCATGCAAACACCGCAGCTTCTAATAACTAATTTCACTGGAGTTCATGTTTAGGGTTTTGTTCAACAGATCACTTCAGTTCCTTTGAGAACTGTGATTAATTACCGTACCTGCAGTCTTTTCACTATTACACACACACGCCTTATTTTTGCTGCCTCTTTCACGCTTCCACGTTCACTTACTTATTTTACTGAAGAACAAAAGATTTCACAAAGCAAGATTTCTGTTTTTTTGCACAGTGAAGATTCATTATACTCCCCTCTTTTGTCTCCAATCTCCCTTTGGCACCGTCCTACCTGTGTTCCTCTGGGGGAGGAAAATATGCTGTGTGGATAGATAATTCTGGAAACTAACAATGTGACATTTCATCCGCCTGTGCACACACACACCCACACACACACACACACACACCTATTTCCTGAACGTATAAAACATGCCTTTTCAGCAAAGCACTGCCCATATTTATTAGCCACTTAGAATACGCTGTTGAAATGAATCAAAGTAAACTGCTTACACGTAATCTTGTCACCCACTGAGTAAAATGTACCGGGTTTATTACAACATTATAGCAGAACCAAGTGACTTCCAGCACAACAGATTGCATAGGATGTTTCTATGTGCATACCTTTGCACCAATCACACAAAATCAATGGACGAGGTAGCTTTTATTGGGTTTTTTCTGTGTTTTCTTGCCTCTGTGTGTTTGTTACGCCCAAGATTTTACTAAAACAACCCAAGGAAACAGTACAGTAAATTACATCATGTCCACATCAGGAAAATCCTCTAAATTCCCTTTTCCATGGCACAATAGAGAATTACAATGTAGTCTTTCACAGCAGCAATAACTCCCGCGTGCATGAACGAGAACACGTGCAGAACGCAGACGTAAGCCGAGGAGGTAAAAAGTTACAGCGGTGATTAGAGTAATTACGGTTTCGGGTTTTTGCATATTCCCCCTCAGAAGGATCGCCGGATTACTGGGCAGTTTGGGCCAAAAAAAAAAAAAACAGAAAAGAAGTTCCTGTTTGAGTCTACGGGAGGACGGGTTGGATGGATGTTGAAGAAATAAGTGAAAAGACGAGAAAAACCAGCTGAAAACTGGGAGACGAACAAAGGAGAACAAAAGAGGAAGAGCAGAAAAGGCTAACAAAAGAAGAAAGAATGTAGTGGAGAAAGATATGAAGAGGAGAGTCTAATCCTTCAGGCAGCTTCCCAACACTACTCCTCTTCCTCCTCTCGCCATTATCAACCAGGAGTTCAACGGTCTTTTACAGTCTGGCTTTGTTTAATATCAAAAAAAGAAGAGTGAATGTCAAATTCTCTCTCTTTCTGAGAAAGAAAAAGACTTTTTGCTTTAATTCTTTTCTCCTCTAATTCCTCTGTTCCTCAATTACACAACATCGCCTCATCTAAATGTGTCCCTCCCTCCCCAAACCTCTTCTTCCTCCTCGCCGCTGCTGTGGAAACGTCTGTAACAAGCGTCCACGTGAATCAGAAAAGGGCCCAAGCCGCGGTCCCGTGGCCCCCCTGTCGCGGCACGTTGTCTTTTATCAACAGCAGCTTAATTACATATTCATGGTGACACAAATAAGACTCTCTTACCCCCAAAACACAAACAAGCCGCCATGCCAAAACGCCCAACGCCCATCTGTTGGTCGTGTGTCTGCCCTCAAGGAATTCAGCTTTCAGAAAAGCACATACGTCTAACTAAAAGGTTTCTGTGCATTTTACGAGTTACACCTGTCCAAAATGAGTTTGAAAGTTTGGCATAGTCTGAGATTATAATGTTAAGAGGATACAATCGTCTTATGTTTGCAGTTTGTTTGAGATCGAGCGCCGTGAGAGAGGAAAAAAGGAATCTGAAGACACAGCAGACGGGCGCTTTGGCTCTGGTCCAAAGAAAGTGTCAAAGAGACACAAGAGGGGAGCGGGGATTAAGCTGAAGTGGCAGAAGTTGTTGTTTCCACACAAGGGGATGGAGGTGGTGGTGGTGGGGGGGGTCTTCTAATCACACGTCTCAGATAAGTGCAACTCGCCGCTTGTTGTTTTTGAAGCAAATAAACCAACCCGAGCTATTTACGGCAGGTTTTATGGCACCAAATAAAAGGAATATATAGACCATGAAATGCCTAAGCACTGGCTGTGGACAGAGGCTAGGCCTTGAAACAAAGATACAGGGTGAGATGTCAAAGGAGAGCAGCTGGCACGGTACGGAGCCCCATTTCTCTACCTGTCTCACTCCTTCTTCCCTTTCCTTTCCATCTATCTACACCGGACCTGTGCATACGTCTGTGTGGAGTGGTGAACAGCCTCCTTCTGACTGACTTGATGAGTTTCAGTGACCAAACACATGCTCACAATAACGACGTGAGCCTGGTGCAGAAGCTGTTCTGGTGCAGGTTTGAGAAGACAAAGAAACACGGATGTGTGTGAAAAATAAATAGGATGTTGTCTTTTTAAAATGAGCTTATTGAGAATTTTGGAAAATTCTGATGAGGAGAGACGAACGCAGGACAGGAGACATGAAACACAGGCAAAAGGAGAATGACATGAGGGTAAGTAGCAAAATGGAGCTGATGGACAGCAGCAAGAAAATCAGTTCACAAAAGAGGTAAGACATGCATTTATATCTTATTTAAAAGCTCTCGTTTTGCAGTGGTCTCTAGTATAAATGAATGCCTTGTGAGTCGATCTCTGAGGAAAGAAAGCTCTCGCGCTCCTGTTTCAGGAAGTAAAAAGTTGCCAGAGTAGAAGGGAACAGAAAACGGTAGGATTTTGAGTCTTACATATTATTATTCATGATATTCAATCATCTCCTCTCTGATTGGCTAACAGCAACACAACTCTTCTGCTGCCTCCGTTCACTCTGCAACGTTGATGTTTTATCTCCACAAATAACACAAGCCTGAAGGAGTTCTGACGTGTTGTGGAGTTGCTAATGCATCATATAAATGTGCCACACAGGCTGATCTTCCTCCATGTTTCCCTGTGAGTCGATGGGAGAAATATAAATCATCCAGCTTGTAGCAAAATGACATCAAGGCGGTTTTTGTGAAATTAATTCATGTTTTTATGTTTCCGTGTGCACGGCAGTAAATTAAAACCATTATGCATTCAGTAATGAAATATTTGTTTATAACCTCAAAGCCAGTTCATTAGAATGTCTCGCAGAATCTCCGAGTCTATTCATCCTTTGGTGTAACATAATAATCCTAACGGTAAAGATAAAAATACTTAAATGGGTTCATATTTTTTTCACAACAGGACAGCAAGGGACCGGTGGGACCTGTATAGTAGGCCATTGATTGGGAACAAATGTTGTGTTCTCAGTGCCTCGACCCCCCCTGCGAACACAGAGATGCACACAGCTAAACTCAAACAAAAAGGCTGGAAATGAAAGCACCAAATGAGGCCTTTGGTTTCACGCGCCATGAAAAATTCATAATTCCAGGTCTTTACATGAAACTCTAGAAGGTATTACACCCAGCAGCAGGAGAGGCTGGGAATCGGTTTCAGTGTTTAACTGTCTCTTTGCTTTCTTGTTTCTAGCTGTCTCGATCCAGAAAAACAAACCTGCTCCCAGATGGATGCATGCATCCCAGACATGCATGCATTCTTACTTTGGATCCTGGGTTTTCCCTCGCCGAGGATGATAGTAATTGGCGGATTGAGTAAAGTTTGCAGACGCAGCCTTTTGAAAACCGAGCTTCTTCACAACCTCCTCAAAAAGAAAACATGCGTGCAAAGTTTTCTGCCACTAGAAAAACATCACAAATTCAAACTCTCCAGTTTTTGAAATAGGCCTAACTGTAATTGCTATGTGTTTGAGTCAAATTGCAGAGAAAGCAGCCGTAGGTGGCCGGGTCTGGGGTTTTCAAAGTCAAACGGCAACTGTACCCAGCGAATGACCGAACAAGGCTACAGTCATGGAGGGGGAAAGGGACAGTGAAATCCATTCAGCAGCTAAAAAAAGACAGAGCTGGTAAACAGAGACACAGAAAAGCAAAAAAGGTGGGTGAAGAAATGTTTTGTCACTGGTCACGTTTTAAGTGAGAGTCTATGAAATGCACGGATGAAGAAGCAAGAAAAATATATTTATTCTTTTTAAAAGGGGCATGGGGGTGAGGGAAATCTGCCATCTCTAGGCTGCTGCTAGCAGCAGGAGGGTCCTTTAGAAAAAAGAAGCCCAGACACAGTCAAAGACTTCCTTTCACACACTCCTGTGAACGCCTGTCCGAGCACACACACACACATACACACACACACGCACTGAGCATGGTCACACACAACACAGAACAAAATGCAGCATTGTTTTGCTGCAGGAATATCTTGCTTTGTGTGCGTGCGCGTGCGTGCGTGCGTGCGTGTGTGTGTGTGAAGCAGTCAGCTTGTCAAGTCCTAGCGGAGTGATCAAAGCTCGTACAAACCACCCAGAGAGATCGTGCATCCCTGTCTACCTCTGATTGAGAAACACCATCCAGTATTCCACATACAACCAGCTCCACCAATTGCACTCTGCCGACCGGAGCAGCACGACCAATCAAAGTGTCTAACTTGGTTCCAATAATTCCCAACTGCCCCCTTACGAGCACCAAAGCCTGGATGGAAGCACCGCACCGTGGGACAGGATAAGAGCATAATGGGAGACAGCATGAGAGCTCTGGCAGCATCATCACGCCGAATGTGTGCGTATACGTACAAAGCACTGCAACAGAGACAGCTAGGGCTCTGTTGGAGCACAGCTATAGTGCCAAGCTCACACACAAACACACACTCCACAGGAGCTCCATGAGACGATCCCCGATCTGCCAAGTTCACGAACAAACAAAAAGCCTCAAAAGATCCACTTTCGGTACGAGACCACTACACTCCACATCCAGCTGTACTGTAGAGCCACTCGTTTGTTTTATGAAACTTCATTTAAAGTCGCGTTTATGCAGTTCACTAACAGAGATGACACTAAATTGATTTTCAGAGATGGGAAATGTAACATTTTTTGTTTTATTGATCCTTTAAAGTGATGTTTAGTCATTTGGACGTTGGTCTCATTACGGATTTTTATTCAGATGTGTAAAAAGGGGAAGAAGCATTTAATGTTTGGCTTTTTTATATTAGATGCTAAATCAAATGAGAATTGTGCATTTTCACATAAGAAATAAAAATGCCTGAGGAAAAAAGGAGCGAAACATCACTAGATTGGAATTATTTCCTCTGAAAGTAGTAATCAACTTGACAACATGGTGATCCTTTTACTCGACCTGAATCGTCTCTGCTGTTTGTAAACAGTGGCGCCTCCATAAAGTTATCAAAAGGGGCCTTCCTGTTATTGTAGATCCCTTTACATCTCAATGTTTATGTTTATGCATGTCCATGCATTTGTCCAAATCGACGTACAAATGTGAAAGTGATTTAAACTAATGGGTTTTATGTGACTTGACTATCCTGCTAGCAATCTCCTGCCGGTAACTTGTAATTTTTTTTACTTTAAAAATGAACAAAGAAACAGAAAAAAAGTATTAGAAAAGCAAATATCATTTTACATTTTGCAAACCACATTATAAGTTTTATAACAAGTCTGAATGAACTCCCAGGGACCTCAGCTGATATGTCAAGCAGCCACTGTGAACGTATGATTGTTTTTCCATTGAGAGAACAACAGAAAAGCAAATAAAACAAGTCTAAAGACGAAGGGACACGCTGTAAATACCTACAGTATGGCACTTGCTTGAACCATAACTTTATTTTTGACGTCTGAGTTGTTTTAGATGTCAAAAAATATAACGTAAAAGTGGCTTTTAGCTCTACTTCTCTATCGGGAATTCCTCCTGAATCACCAGACTGTGGTTTTACTGACAGATGTCTAACACACTTCAAACAGACAGAACTGTCCCTTTAACTCAAAACGTGTTACATTCAAGAAGAAGAAGAAAAACTCAATGCACAACATGCCGCACAAATATAAATGTCATAAGTAAAAATGGCAGAACAAGGGCAAAACACAGCAGTGGAACCCAGTATTTTCAGCTACGATGTTGCAACATCCTCAAAATCTTTCCATACACTTCTATTTACATACTATTTCCACCATAGATGCTCTAAAAACAATATAATTTTTATGTGTACTGGCTTCCTACTTGGAAATCCAAGTTTCCGTATCAACTCTTCTCTATTTCTTCTCTATTATTCAAATTTAATCAAGTAGAAAATTATGTTTCAATAGTTGCATTTTTGTTAAAGAGCAAGTTCACTGAGAAACTGTTTTGATCAGTCGCTCTGAGTTTCACATGAAGGCTAAATGTAAAAACAGTCTTCTACTCCTATTTCCTTCATTAGTCGCCGATAGACGGGGAAACACTCAGATTAGAAAAGTGGGCAATTCTACATAACAATGAATATGAGCATTCATGGACTCACCCATCTTGGCTCGCAATGGGTGAACGCTAACTGTTAGCATTAGCAACTCCACAACATGGCAGAACTCCTGCAGGCTTGTGTTATTTGTGGAGATAAAACATCAACGTTGCAAAGCAAACAGAGTCAGTGGTAGTCGTGTTGTTGTTATCCAATCAGAGGCAAGATGTTCAAATATCAGGAAATGAGACTCCAAAACCTTCCATCTTCTGCTCCCCTCTCCTCTGACTCATTTCTAGATCCTGAAACAGGAGTGCCAGAGCTTTTTTTCCCCACATAGATTGACTCAGAGGACATTCATTTATACTAGAGACCACTGCTATGTTGAAAAAAACCCCCGAATGAACCTGTTTTTTTAAACGTGAATCTTGTAAATAATCATCATTAAGATCTGTTTCCATAATCAGAAACACCCCAACGATCCCTAAATGAAAGACGCAACACACTTTCATTCTGTTAAATGCAAAAGAGTTGAGTTATTGAACTTTTAAGAGCTTTAACAGCTTGGGGGTGCAGGGCTTCGTTAGAACTAACACTCCTCTTGTCACTATATGTGCAATTTCAACAAGTATGTCCGACCATAAAAGGTCAATTCCAATCGAGCTGCAAAGTCAAGATAAAGACATGGCCTGGCCTGATTATATCATTTAAAGCATTAAGGAGAACCCATGTGGGGTAAAATGACTCTGATTGAACTTACTGAGTAGCTTAAGTGCACTCAATATACATTTAAAGTGGAAAAAACTGTAAATTTACTGATTAAGGGTCCCTCATTAGGCTAGAAGCCAAAGCAGCTCCAGCATGATTTTCACAGACAGCAGCATCCGGAGCATCATTAGTTATGATCCTGAAAACAAGCTCTGCTATTAAAGTAGCCAAACCACTTATTTCACAGTGGAGTAAAAACTGGAGGCAGCAACCGGCCATAAGATACTCGATGATGCATGCGCCTCCACAAACGGCGCGGTAATCTGGTTAGAGCAAATATTTGTGTTTCTCAATCAACATCGGCTCTGGGTCTGGAACAGAGTTTCACTCGTCTGGAGGCTCTGCACAAAAACCCAACTGGGCTGCAGAAAAGTGGCACGTGTGAACGGCTAACGAGTGACTTTTCTTTTCTTTTTCTTTTGCTCACAACTTCAGAGACACAAGGCGAGTTGTTTGGAAGAGAGAAAACAACAGACACAAACATAATGGGCAAGCCAAATGAAAGCAGGGGGGAGGAGGAAATCTAAGCCTTGAAAAACGATAGCAGAACGAAAGAAGGGCTGCATTTTTCAGGAGTGTGTCATCAGCCGGGAAGACAACGCAGTAAGAGTCCCAATTATCTGATTTCTCCCAAAGAAGTCGAATTAAGTTGCATATCTGTGCCAGGATGCCATTTATCAGAGGTGGATGGGAACTCTACTCACATTGTGTCCCTAATTTGCAGTTTATTGATTTACCAGTAAGCTAATAAAAAAACAGTTATAATGAATATTGGAGGGAGTTGCTGAAATGCTGCTCCCTAAGGCAACAAGAGAAAGGTAGCAGCAGCTTCATGTCCAATTACTCCCCAAATTCAGCGCTAAAGCCCTTGGCCAATTTGTAATGTCAATACTAATTTATATATAACATCCTGGTTGTATAGCGGGGGCCAGATTACTGGGTGTTTTACTTCAGCGTCTTTCCAAGGAGAATATTACTTATTAAATAATATTAAACTAGAAGCCGATAAAATAAAACACTGGCTTTTTTATGATGAGGTCAAACTTTCACAGTTTAAGCAGCTTGTTAGAACAAAAGATGGTTCGACCAGGAATTCTTCCTAGAGCACTAACAAGGAGCCATTTCTTCCTGATAAGGTCAGGGAGAGTGTGAAAGGGAACAATGCTTTTTTCTAACTGTGTTTCATTAAGGAAGGTAATTTCCCAGCTAAGCTAAAATGTCTAAATAGTAGAAAGTTGATGCTTCCTCTGGTCTCTGACCTGCTGTATCCCCACAAACAGCCGAGGTGGGTGAAATATCACTTCAATATCCCCGTTATGCTTCACTTGGGGCAGAGTGGACACACAGCTGTAATCATTTTCTCACTCTAACACCCCCCCACCCATCATATAGAGCTATCATGTAATCAAATCATCTAATCAGCTGTGACTTTAGGTTCTAACTCTCTAAACGGTAATGTTTCCATTCTGCTGTAACCTCTGGTGCTTTTTCTTGGGAGATCTGTAATTGCCTATAAAGGGTTTGGATCAGTTTTCCAATCAAGCAGAGCATGGCCTGGAAGTGTTGTTGTTCTTTTTGCAGAGCTGTAACATCACTCCATGAATTGGGAATGATGTTATTCAGGATTTGTGCATTAATAGAGGAAATAAACTTGGTTACAACCATTTCTCCTCATGTTGTCATAATAAAAATTCAACTTTATCCTAAGATTAAATATTCATATTTCTCCAAAAGCACATGCAGCTCCAACAGCACACTTTAGGCACGTACAGTCTGGTCCTAACGCCTCAAGATGCTGACCATAAACCACCTACTCATCAACTCTATTCAAATAAAAAATAAGTGCTTCCTTCCGCAGGAGATGCTTCTGCCTCTCAGGCTGCAACTGGCATGCAAATCATCTCTGCAGCACATTTGAATATTAGTCACTTTTCTCAACGCTAAAGGTGTGAGTAAAGCCTTTTGGAACCGTGCGCGCGCTCCTCTCGCCTTACCTTGAGCGACTCCCGGGTGTGCAAGCACCAAGAGCAGCAGCAGGATCCCCGGCGTGGCGCACATTCTCCCCAAGCTGGAAGCCCCGAGCGCTACTCCACTTCTCAGTCCACTTTTACCCATGACAGGCGAGGCGGAATGCACATGAACGCACAAAACTCCTCCGTCCACGGCAGGGGGAAATAAGAACCCCCCCTCCAGCACAAGCTCTAATGATGAAGAATAAAAAAAACCTGCGGCGTGGGTGGGAAAACCTCTACTTCCTGGGATGCGTCCGAATCACTGAGCGCTGGTGAAAACTGCGATAGAAAGAAGAGCCGGGTCCCGTCACTGTCAGCGGCGCTGCTGCCTCGCCACTGCTCTACGATCTCCGCTCCGTGCGCTCTCCTCCTCTCCGCTCCGCCACCGACTCCGTTTACGCAGAGAGAGAGAAATGCCACCGCCCTCTGGCTACCGAACGAGACTCTTTAAGTTTTCTTTCTATCGACAGATCCTCTCTTACCCACACCAGTCCTTCTTTATTAACTCACACAAAAATAAGAATCCAACGCAAACATTTAACTCGCATGTTTTAGTAAATGTTTACCGCTCGGTGCGTTACTGATGGAGGTTCCTCCTGCTCTCACTCCAAGCAGCTTTAAATCAGACTTTGTTTTCTTGCAGATTTAAGAGAAAAATACACTCTGAAGCTTGTTTTTGGTGTTGCATATTTAATTCTAACTGGTATTAGAAGCTCGCGCAGTTTGAAATGTGCTTTCCGGAAGGCTCACTGACTTGTGTGCCCCCTCACGGCCGCGCAGGTTGGAGCTGCAGAGGAAGAAACCCTGATGTGAAATCATACCCGTGGAGTTTGGCTTCCTGCAGGAATGTGAAGACAAAAGATCTTATAAAAAATAAATATCAGCATTTTAATAATTGATAGTACAAGTGGGCGGAGCATGCACTCTTGCACCGTTTTAAACCCATCAATTTAAATCTGGCAACCAGCTGTTATTCATTTACAGCTTGTCTAAATTTACGCACGTGCTGCCTGTTCAAAAGTATTTTGGTAACACTTTATTAACGTTACTTAGTGCATTATTAAGCATCAATTTAACTATTAAATAAAGTATTAATTGCTTAATATTAATGTTAATATTAAGTAATGCATTACTAAGCAGACACACCCTGGCCCTTTGTCCTAACCTTAAGGAAACTTAATAGTTAACAATACTGGGAACATTAATAAAGGGAATCTTTGTTTATTAATGCTTAATAATGCATTAAGTAAGGTTAATAAAGGGACTCTTATTGTAACGTGTTACTGACGCTTCTTCAGTTCTGAAACTTGGGTTGGGATTAGGAATCTTGAGTGCAGAATCGCACACATGCATTGATGGAGACATTTTCTCTTTGGACTTCTTCGTCACCAGGGGAGTGTTGCAAAGCCATTCCCCTCCAGGACAACAGAGGGCGTAGCATTTTTCTGGGGGCATCCTGCCATCATTGCAGTCACGTCTCCGGTCCACGATAGTGTATTTACAATTATGTATTTAATGTGTTTATGTATTTCAGAGACAATTTAACATGGGCACATTTATCCCTCATTCTCCTCCACCTCCTCATACCCTTGTCCACGAATTAAAAGTTTGCTGCATGTCTTTCTGCTCTTTCAGTCAGGGGTGTATTAACGTTCATATCGTCAGACTTTTACTGCAAGACATTCTTCAATCTGCTCCATGTCTGCCACTAGACATCTTCTGCACTCTTTTTAATTTTTGGAGAGGGGAATGGAGATGCTGTTGACAAATTTAAAGGAAGCGGCATCTTGACCAATCACAGTCTTTTGGTCTCCATCACTTTTGAAGAATGGTTAAAAATTTGGGCACGTCTCTGTTAGCCTATGTGGGCCTACCCCAAAGCCCTTGTGCCAACGCAAAATGGTGTACCCACGGCAACAGAGAAGTATAAATCAGGCTTTATAAGGTATGGTCTGAAATAAACATGCTGATATAGCAACAGGAGTCGCTGGTGAGGCCATTGTTAATACTAATCAGACCAAGAAGGTCACATGTGTCCCTGGCCCCTCTTTCGATTCAGCTCTTTGTTTATGTCGTTGGTGCCGATGATCTCGTAGCCAAAGATCTGTCAGTGATGAGCCCTGGGTGTTGAGAATAAATTCAGCTTTTCAAAAACACTTGATTAATCATAGAAGATGCATTTTTCTCTTACTAAATGAAAACAGCATTTTGTATTTACTCAAGTTAACTTTGTCTGATAGTGAGATTTAAATAGTGACCTGATGCCTTTGAAAAAGCAAAAACAAGTTATTTGTGAGGGAGAAATACTTCGTCACAACAGTGTAGCTCTATATTTTCACACATTATCTTGGCAGAAGCCCAGAATAAATTTTATCCCTGATTATTGTTTCTACAAAACTTCAAACAACTGGTGCAGATGAGAAACACTTAAATGACTGACTAAACAATCTCAATATATTACAGTGGTGTGTGCGTGCGTGCGCGCGTGTGCGTGCGTGCATGCGTGCGTGCATGCGTGCGTGGACTCACAACAGCTCCTACAACTTCCATAACTCTCGACAGCATTGCTGCACAGTCATTTGAGCAGCACAGCTTGGATCATGCATTGTAAATGGCAATAGTAAAATATGTGCTTGGTGCCATTTGTCATGGCAGCGGCCCTGCAGCTCAGTGACTACCACTGGAAGTAGCTGCTACCCACAGGGACCTGTAAAAGCCTTTTTATTCTGCCACTTTATTGGGAATGGGAAAGCAATAAGGTTCACAAGAAACATATGGCACACTTGGATATAGATCAGCACTTACACAAGTTCTAGTCAGTAGCAATGGGATTTTCACGGTTCAGGGTTGCAGCACAACACAGATACTTAGTGTTGATTGTTAACGACTTAACATGATACATGATGTAGTTTTATATGTTGTTAAATTAGCTCCATCCGTCCATGCATCCACCATCCATCCAAAAGTACAGTGTATCCTAATCTATCAAACATTTTATAATATTAACTAAAATAACGTGTCCAAACTTTTCAAGTCAAGAGCCAAAATCATTGAGAAAATAAAAACATGTGACTTTATTCATTTAAAAAAAATGCAAAAATTATTTTATGGTTATTATTTTTTCCATTTATACTGAGAATACTTCCAAAATAGGCAAATTATATATATATATATATATATATATTTATATATAATTTAATTTGGGATATAAACAAATGGAAAACTTCTTAGAGAAAGTGCTTTTTTAAAAACAACATTTATGTCATTTTTAGTTATATTAAAAAATAAAAACTAGATATTTGAGGAAATTTCATGTAGAATTTATAGTCATGATGATGCAGACTTAACCAAGCTAAGACTAACATCATCACCATCATCATTTGGGCAGCAGTAGCTCAGGAGGTAGAGCAGGTTGTCCAGTAATCGGAGGGTTGTATGATCGATTCTGGCTCCTGGCAGAGAATGCTGCTGTTGTGTCCTTGGGAAAGACACTTAACCAACCTTGCCTGTTAGTGGTGGTCGGTGGGACCGGTGGCGCCTGTGCTTGGCAGCCTCACATCTGACAGTGTGCCCCAGGGCAGCTGTGGCTACATTGTAGCTCACCACCCCCAGGGAGTGAATGGATGAATGATACACTGTAGTGTAAAGCACTTTGGAGGTCTCTGACTCTAAAAGGCGCTATACAAGTGCAAGTAATTTTTCATCATCATCATCATCACCACCACCATCATCCTCATCATATCCACTAACACCACAACCATCATTATCAGTCATTTGTACAAAGTACACCAGGCTATAAATTACATTCCAGACATGCAGAAAAGTGTCGGTGTTATTGATTAGCAGCTTCATGGATGGTGACAGGTGGGACCTGTTTTATTTAAATCTTTAACATCAGAGCCTGCTGTTCTCTTTGCTATCAAACTGGATGGTGTCATCATGTCTGGATCTAAAGACCCTCAGATAAAAGCTCGTGAGGGCCTCTAAGTCCCATAAAATTTAGAAAATGTTTTATCTTTTTTTCTTCTTCTTCTTATTTTGAACAAAGTCCACTATAAAAAAAATCATCCAAAAGTGGGAATTATTTTCAACAAATAACAGTTTACAGAAGAAAGGCAATCCCAGGAGAGTCTGACATTTAACAAAAAGTAACTTTCTCAGCTCTACGTTAAAATGTCTGTTTAAATTGGGAAAACAAAATAAAGGTGCCCCAAAATCCTCTTTACTTTCAAAAGAAGAGAACAACAGTTTTGTATTTAATGGTGAAAATGTAGCTAAAAATGTCAAATAGAGGAAGATGAGTTCAAAATTGAACAGAATTTGTATACTGTAGATTAGCTTGAATAGCTCCATCACTTCTACTAAAGGAGAAGCAGAATTTGTTGTTTCTGTGCATGCATGCGTTTGTGTGTGCATGTGTGTGTGTATGCTTGCGTGCGTGCGTGTGTATGCTTGCGTGCATGTGTGCGTGTGTGTGCGTGCATGTGTGTGTGCTTGCATGCATGTGTGCGTGTGTGTGTGTGCGTGCTTGCATGTGTGTGTGCATGCGTGCGTGTGCATGCGTGGATGTGTGTGTGTGCATGCATGTGTGTGTGCATGCACGTGTGTATGCGTGCATGTGTGTGTATGTGCTTGCTTGCATGTGTCCGTGCATGCATGCATGCACGTGTGTGTGCATGCATGTGTGTGTGCATGCATGCGTGTGCATGTGTGTGTACGTGTGTGCATCCACATGTGCATGCGTGCATGTGTGTGTGTGTGTGTGTTTGTGCGCGTGCGTGCGTGCATGCGTGCGTGCGTGTGTATATGTGTGTAAGAGCTTTGTTTGCTCCAGGGTCTTCAGGCTCTAATTCTTGTGGGAATTTGTTACCCCGTTTCTTTCTGTGTCTCTTTCTTTAAAAGTCAGAGTCATCAAAGACTATCCAACTTCCCCATATTCATATTTATCATCACTACCCAGAAAACTGTAAAGTAACCAAAAAGGGAACAAATACCTCATTGGGTCCCTGTCTGTAACCCAAAGCATCAAAAATGTAACGATAATGAGCAGACAAACAACACAGCTGGTGAAAAACGTGAGGACATCAGCATCCTGACCAATCAGCTCTGATTTAAAGAACCAAACCTATATTTTAAAGTTAAAGTCCAGTTATTTTACATTGGTCTTAGGTTCAGTGTGACTTACTGATAGTTTTATTCTTTAAAATGTTTTTTTAACAATTGAGAGAAATGTGTCATTTTTAACATATTTATAACCAGTGGCTTCCTGGTGGATTCACCACAGATTTTGTTTAGATTTCTTCTTTGCACCGGAGACAGAACAGATGTTTCTGATCTTGATGTTAAGCTACGCTCAATGCTAACCCCTAAGCCTGATCCTATTGTTAAAAACAGCATATTTAGAAATGTTGCAGACAGTAATCCTTCAGTTGAGTAAAAACAAGATTCAACTGTGGTAACTACAAAACAAATACTGAAATATGTTTGACTTGTGGATCAAATGTAGAAAGAACTTCTCACTTAATGTATTTAAAACCAAAAATACAATTTTCTTTCATCAGAAACACCTACAGTTTATAGTAAAAAAAAGCAGTTAAAACAATAAAAAATTAACATAAAGCTGCTTTGAATGCAAACACTGACTGGAAACCTTTGTATTCCAGCTCCTCCAATTTGATGAAACACACTGTTAACTTTTTGAGTCAAAAATTCGTCATAAGTGCAGCTAATTAAACAAACGAAAAGAGACACTAAACTTCCTGCAGAACCTGCAGCCAGCACTTTAACTCTTCTCCCCCTGCAGAGGTTCATTTAACCTGGCGTCAGGAGTGCCGTTGTCTGTGTTCCTTCTATTGCACGCTATGGAGAGCAGGCCCCCACGAGGGCGACTAGGTTTAATCTCTTTAAGCAGTTACATAATGGCCCCAAGTTCATGTTTTAATCAGCAAATAGATGACTGTGCCCAGGGACGAATAATCACATCTATAACTTTCTAATCTAATATCCAGCTACATTCAAGTGGATTAGAGTGGGATGTGGAGGGAGGGGGGCACAGGTGGTACACCTAGATGTGAGTGTTTGTAAGGGGATTTGTGTGTGTGTGTGTGTGCGCGCTTGCGAGCGCGAGTGTGTGTGTTTTGAGATGAAGAAAACAAGATAGAGAAATTGCTTCTGTTCTGAGTTTGCGCATGTGGATTTTGCTAACCGTCGCTTGCAAAAACACAACATCCACGATATCACTTCTCTGACCTCACCTCCGACTGTAGCTGTTGAGCCGCTGGATCGGTGATGGGTACCGACAGTCTCATTCCCTAGATGGCTCCGTGTCACCCATGCCGACTCCTGCTCCAGTGCAACCTCAAAAAACAAGGGAATTCACAAAAGTGATCCAAGAAATCCATCCAAAGTAAAGACAGGCAGAAGCTGAGATATTAGATCATCAAAGTGCATTGCTTCCTGAAACACATCAAAACACAATACTGTTCTGTAGAAAAATGCATTCATGAATTATTAAAAAAAAAAAAAACCCACTATGTTCACATAACTGTGTGTTACGATCTAAACGTGCTAACATGTTCAAAGAAAGCATGAAAAAGGTCAATGTTCAGTTTTTGATTGGGAGTTGAATCGTTCCTCTAATAAAACTTTATAATCAACCTTTTTAAGGCCTTGACAGCCTTGCACGCTCACTGTGAACAAGATCAATAGTAAGACCACTTTAAAATTTCACTTTCTTTCTAAAGTATGTGGACCTATAGCACGATGAAAAAGACTAACAGCAGAAAAAAGGTTATGGAAGGAATGTAACTCATTAACAAGATGAAGAAAAGTGATGTTTTAATCATCACATTCCATCTCCACTGATCTTATTCAGTTGCTTTCAGATTCAAAGGATAGTTTTTCATGTACAGTAGAAACTTTATGTCAATTGGTGAATTCTGGTTCCTGGGGGTCAAAATCATTCAAAGGTTTGATATTTCTCTGCTTGTTTTGAATCAACAACTTTTGCAGAAAATGAGGACTCTGGAAAAGTGATTCAGCGATCCCATTGAGTGTGATGGAGAAGGAAGACAACTCAAATGTGCAGAATGGTGACCCTCAGGGATCAGGATTAGAGACCTTTGGTTTAAAAGATAAAATTGTGTAACAAGCTGTTCCCTGTGTTTTAGTCTATTCCCTGTTTTCCGGTTTATTCCCTCGTGTTGTTTTGTTTTGTTTTCCCACAGCTCCCTACGTCTCATTTATACCAACTATAGAACAGATGCAGTCTGGTTTCCGTACCGCTTCTGGATAAACCAAAAATCCAATCAGAGCATTCACACCGGCTGCGGTGCGATGTGGATCCAGATGCAGACTTCCTGAAGATTTCTGCAAGGTAATCTATTTTTTCCAGACACCGTTTGCATATTGATATGAAGGTAAGGAATTACAGGAGCCAGACAGGAAGTGAGACGTGTTTCAGTGAGGCGCATCCAGTTTATTTCAAAATAAAAGGTATTTTGAAGAATGAAAAAGCAAAAGAATAAAGAGATAAAAAGTTGTTAAATTGTTAAAAAAAAAGTTGTGACCTTTGGTAAAGTGGGTTGAGGACATTTTCTGTAAAACTATGCAGAGGCTGAAAATATTTAACTCTGGAAATTATGTTGGAGCTTGAAGAATTGAACAATCATGGTTAATTCTATAAGATTCTCAAATATTGAATTAATAACACCCACATATTCGTTTTTGTAGGGATTGAATTAAAAGACCTTCCATAAGTTACAAGGTCACATATGAAGGAGATGTCCTAATATTTATTCCGTTTCACTTTTCCAAAGAAAAATTACTCTCCAACTTTACAAATGGCACTTAAATTCACGCATGTTTTGATGCACTACTAAAGTTTGCTTCCAGCATGCCTTAAAGGTCATCAGCTGAAAACAGTTATCAAATTAACCTTCAAAAAAAGAAACAAGCTAATTGTACAAGTTCAAGCAAAAACAATAACCCACCAGAGGCCGTGACAGATGCACTCCACAGACCAGGAACAGATACCACTTAATTTCCTTCCTGTTTCTAGGTGTTAGTGTCCCGACAATCAGGCCAAGTGCTTTTTGATTAGCTCATTATTAATTCATGCACACTCCCCGAACCTCAAATCACACTTAATTACAACTGCACTTCCAGCAGTGACCAATATTGATGTGATTAATGAATTAGGAGTTTGCTGCTGCAGCATCCTCTTTATGACTGAAAAGGACAGGAGGGAATTAATAAATCTGGAATATTAATGAAAAAGCTGACTGAGCTGATAAGGGACAGGAGGGAGGGGGGGAGACTGAGTGAGATCGTTTTTGTTTATGGTTCAATATTCACAATTTCCTTAATGACCTGGTAAACAAAAAGCTTTAATGTCGTTTTCTGTTGGATTGAAAAACGATTAAACTTTATACATTTTCACATCCATGTTTAATATTATGTTAAAAACTGTTGCAAATTTTGTGTATTGATTTTCTTTAAATTGATGGGCTATACCAACATTTACTGCTTTATCTCAAGTCATGCTAGGATGATTGTGTCAGTGTTTAGTGGTGAAGAAGAAGCCAAGCTGATCCATCTACGCTCCATAACTCACCTATGATCATAAGATATCAATATTGAGCTTTAGAACAAAATTGCAGCTACAAGCTGCTATCATTAGCTTCATATGTAGGTTGGTCATGCTCAGCCTGACCCAGCCTTTCCACTGGATGCATAAGAGGCGTGTAACATAACAGATACGTTTTACTCACAAGCTTCCTTCTAATCGGTAGCGTTTCAAATGCAAAACGGGAGCGAAAGCATTCCACGCACCATGCGTGATTTCAGCAGTTCACGTGATAACAAGAAAGGAGAAAGACGGCAACACGTATCTGAAAAGGTCTGTGGTTTATTTTTAGTTTGATTTAATTCAGATATGGAGGTTTCACAGGAAATGTCATACATTTTTTAAACTTGTTTAGCAACTGGAAATCTGCATGTGACTTTTATTTTGAAAGTTTTTGCTTTTGTTTTCGCCTTCCTGTCTGGCCCGATCCGAGTTTGACGTGTTCTGGAAGCGTGGCGTGTAAGAAATAGAACAACGCATCCCTACGCTTTCGGAGCACTTCCAAAACATGAAACTTCGTGATCGGTGGAAACGCACCCATCCACTATAATTGCGGCTAACTGTTGCACACTGTGTTTTGTGGACTTTACGCAATGGTTACACGCATCCATGGTGAAAAGCTTCACCATTCAGGAGATTTTGGAGTTCAACCATTGCTCCTCCACATCAAAAGAAGTCAGCTGAGGTGGTTCAGGCATCTGGACAGGATTCCCCCTTGTCACCATTTTTGGAAGTTTCCCAGGCACGCCCCACTGAGAGGAAACCCCTGGGCAAAACCAGAATGCACTCCAGGAATTACATCACTTCTCTGACTGGGAACGATGGGAGCTTGAGAGTATCTCTAGGGAGAGGAAGTTCTGGACATCGACCTGTTATCCCTTTAAACTCCTCGTGAAAGCTGGGTGGAGAAAGACATACACTTTTACCATTTTAACGAATTATCACTCCTTATTTTGCATCCTTTTTAAGAAAGGCCTGAATGATCAGTTCCTTCAAAAAGACAAACATCTCAAACTGGGAAGAGAATCAAGCTTACTTCACACAAAATTAAAACCTGCTACCTTCAACACATTTTACACCAAAAATCAGACGGGGGCTGGAAATTGGAAAACTTTCCACAGCATGAAAGCAATCATGACAGTAAATCCTGCAGTACTTGAACCAAAGACTTCTTTATCTGCATCCCTGAAGCGCTGTAAGACCTTACTGCACACCAGGATACGGCTGCATGTTGGAAGATCATGCTAGGCTAGCATAACAATGATGGCATGATGGGCTAGGAATGTAGGCCAGCACGGTCTGTTCTGGTTCTTATTGACCAAGCCATGCTGGTGTGAGCAGGATCCAAATCATAGATTTTCTGCCACCACATTTATAAACCTCCTCTACATCACTGTTAGGTTTAATACAAGCTCTCTCTATGGTATCTGATGGGGAATCTGTTTATTTACGAACTCAGTCAGACCCAAAAAAGACAATCCCTGTTCTAGCTGAACGCTCCAACCTGCTTTTTATGATGACAGGAGCCTACTACACACATTCTTTGGGATTTCTGGGTCTCTTAAATCGAAAAGAACTAAAAACATGTCAAATTAATGCTCTTTGTAGCAAAGATTGGTCACAGTCTAGAGCATAATTACCATAAGCTGGTTGTAAACCAACAAATAGTCCCTTAAGTGTTACAGTACCCTCCCTGACTCATGTACTGCAAAATTCAAACCATAATCCTTTATTTGGAAGTAATTTATTAATCAATAAGCAGCCCAGCTTTGCTGAACTGTGATGTTTAACTCTAGAGACATTTTTTAAGCAAATTCTGATAAATAAAGAGTAAAATTGGTTATAAGCATGTTTATTTGGTTGAAATCTTTTAAAAATGCAGTTTTGAATTTCTTTCAGGACAAAATTTAGCAACATTGGCAAAAAATCTGGGAATAAAACCCTAAATGAGCCTATAAATAAATAAGCTGTCGCTCCTGCTTATCTGAAAACAAGGGAGTTGGAGAAAACCTGGCGTTTTGGAGATAAAATGTGCTCATGTGACGGCAGTCTGCCTGCCTGGTGAGTTTTTTAAACTATGCCCTCCTATCTCCTCATCTAGTCCAGCCAAGATGAAAGAAACAGTTTGCAGCTACTTACTGGGACCCTGCAACACATTAGTGGGGGACTGACACAGCCTTCAAAGACCGTGTGTGTGTTTGTGTGCGTGTGTGTGTGTGTGCGTGCGTGTGAGAAGGGAAACGGGGATATTTGTGTTCGTTTATGACATTTGCATATATTTTGGCATTATTGTGTGTTGGAGGAACATTAGGAGTTTGAGCACACACCATAACTTGTCAAAGCATCACCCCCATCACACACACACACACACACACGCGCGCACACGCACACACGCACACACACACACACACACACACAAACACACGCACACACACACACACTCTCTCACCTCCAATTTCCCCCAGAATGGTTTTCAGTTGTGTGATTTCCTTGATCATTGGTCACTTTGGATAAAAGCATTTGCTAAATGACAGACCTAAATATTACCGTGCCCCATGCATTTGCGTGTGTGTGTGTATGTGTGTTTTAATGTGCCCACATGTGTGAGGTTGCTGACATTCAAAAGAGGTGTAAGGTCAAGGTTCATGTCAGCCCAACTCAGCTGTCACCCCCTGAGCTCTGTCTAAAATCCCTCACAGCTCTTTCAGCTGCTGTCTGAACATCATCAATCTGGCACAGCTTGTGAAGCTGGAGGCTGTGGAAGCTTCACACACACATGCACGCGCACACACACGCACGCATGCACGAACACGCACGCATGCATGCACGCACACACACACACACACACACACACACTGTACATGCATCAGATATGAATATGTGACTTAAATGTTAGTAAAAGACAAAAATGACATATTTTGATCCAGAAAGAAAATTTTCTCTATAATTTTGCCGCATTTGTTTAAATAAAATGAAGAAATGTTATAATTTCAGTTTAATCCACAGCATGTGATAATAAATGACAGAATAGATAATCAGCTACAGATTACGGCCCAAGCTGATGTTGTATAACCGAGGAGAGCAGGAGACGATACAAGGGCACTTTGGCAACTTTCATTTATAAAACTGGGTCATCAGAGACCACACTAACAGCCCTAATCATTAATGCTCTCTACCAGCTGTGAACACGCAGGTAATAAAGTTTAAAGTTCCCTCTTAATTCTGCGGGGCTTAAGTGATTTTGAGAAAATAGATTTTGTGTGAATTAATCAGTCAGTGATTTATGCTCAGATCACCCGTATTAGAAAACAAATTATTTTGAACACGACCTGCAGGAAGGACAATGTCAGCCGAGCTCACGGCTAAAGTTACTGAAAGATTTTCATCGTTAATAAAGCTGCAAATAGATATTTATTAAAGTGGATATCTAAGGTGACAGTGTCCCTGGAAGAAGTTACACAGCTTTTGTTGTACTTTAGTGGATGGTCGGGTCTTTAAAGGTCCTGTATGAATGTGTCGACCCTCCTCGAGGTCACATAGAAGAAATAAACTAAAGTCGTGTCAAAGCAAACTGGAGAAGCAACTTAAACCATTTCACTCATCAGCAATAACATCTCCATTAGTAGTACTAGTATTTGCAATTATAATGAGATGCTTTTGCTCAAGACTTTGACCTAAATCTGGAAAAAGTTCATCTTTAATCTAAAAATGTCCTAATTTACTGTTTTGGTGTCAAACTCTGTGTTTGTCATTTCACTCAAGACCTTTAGCAAGAGTCACACACCTGAGAAAAGCATCCCACGGCCTGAATGTGGGATTGGGGCTGAAGAGCTGTAAACAGCAGGTCGACACTACCACGTGGAGCCTAAAGGGTGCAGAAAGACACGTGCATATCAAGCCACCGCTGTGATTGCAGTGAAGCGTCTTGTGTTTGTCTCCAGATGCAGACACAGCTGGAGACAGCATGCAGTCCTGCCTGAGGAGAGGAAGCCCACCTGACAGCATGTGTTCTGCAACAAGACCTTTTCATTAAGGCTTGGCCTTGACCTAACCAGGGTTAAAACATGCTGCTGGCTACATCAGTCCAGGGACAAGCTGAGGGAAAGCCTCTATTGAGTTATGTTACCTGCCTACAAAAAGATCCTTTTCCCTTGTGGGGAGCACACTGCCAATCTACTCTGAATGTATTTTGCAGCCTTTAGAGGAGACAATCATTTTGAACTGAGGTTCACTGAGAAACGTAGACTACTTTTTTTTTTAAATCCGATCAGTAACGCTGAGTTTTACATGCAGGCTAAACGTGAAATTAGTCTTCAACCCCTATTGCTGCGTTAGCTGGCGAAAATGCTCGGATCAGAAAAAGCCATGCCCAAAGCAGACTGCAGGCATGTCAACTCCACTTTACTAAGTCCAGCAGGGAGAGGCCCGCCACTCTGAAGTTGCAAGTGCGGTATTCTGGCCACAGAGGGCATAGGGTCAAGTTATCACATACTGGCTGAGGAAAATTATTTAAAAATATGAAAAAGTTGCAAAGTATGGCTTTAAGCTTATTGTCAAACACACGATCATCTATGTGAGAACATGACTGTAGATCGAGCCAAACATCTTCCACTGCCCTACATATATATGTTTGTAGCATCATATATTTAATTCACAATGGGATGGCTCTTCAAGAAGCTGTGAGAGTTCCAACACACCCAGTCCAATTCCCACAAAGTGACCTTAATTCTAACACACACACACTATAGGAAGACAGAAGCCTTTACACAGAAATGAAATGTGTTGCTAAACCTTGCAGACCAGTTGTGTCAGCGCTGAATCGGTGACAACCTTCCGACACCTTGCTTCTTTCTTAAGTAGAGAGAATTCCAACACATGGTGGAGCGAGGTCTTGCTCTGTGTGGAAACATACAAGCAGAAAATGAATGTCCTTTGGCCCTCTTCACAGAGGCATTCAGTAGTTTTGATAGACAGGTCTTCACAGAGCAAAGCAACGTGATGAAAGGATTGTGCAACGGTTGTATTTTGTCTAGCAGAAAGCTTCTTCCTGTTCTCTCTGAACAAAAAAAACCTGACAAATAACTGATGTCAAAGTTTTGTGACAAGCTTGATGAAAATGACTTATTATTACATTGATTGTAAAAAAAATGCCTTTTTGAATCACCTTTCTCTGTTTTCATAAATAAATGTGATTTCTGTTCCAGGTGTAGCAGAAAAGAACACAACTGAAGGAGTAATCTAACGTTTTAGTTTGGCCAACACTCCATTATAAAGTATAAAACTGTAAAATGATAATGATTTAGTCCTGGCTGTGTTTCATCACTGATATTTACATCAGAGCCATTATTGTGTTTCTATTTGCTTTCCCTCGGTGGTGTTTGCAGTCCTAACACACTGGGGCTGTGAGTCGTGACTCAACATCATTTGTTAGACGAGTTTTAGCTCGCTGTTAAATCGCAGCACCAGAATAGTATAATTTCTTGCTTCTATAAATACAGAATAGCTCCAGATTGGCCTAACATCTACAATAAAGGCACCCAAGCATTAAATGGAGGCACACTTATCTCCTGTGTTCATTTCTTTTCCTTTTTTTTGTGATGAAACTTTAGAGCCGATCATGGCTGCTGGGTTTGGAGATGAGAGTTCACAAGCTGCTTCCAAGCAGAAGTGAGAAAGATGTGGCAAAGGGAGTGACTAAGTGAAGATGTGATGACTTGGCTGAATGAATGACTCGAACGTTTGCATCTGAAGGACTTATTGTTCACATTTTGTTATGTTTGAGCTGCAACAGGAGGTCATTTTGAGGAAATATGATTTATAAAAGCATAAAAAGACCCAGAACTGCTGATGGAATTCTTGCTCCTTCTCTCCTCCTTTCTCTTCCCCCTCGTTGCCTAATATAAGCCTTAAAACTAATTTACAGCAACATATGTGGCGAGGCATCAAAAGTGCATTTAGCAGATAAAGATGCCATTGCTGACAGAAATGTGGGGCTGGGAGCAAAGGCAACCACTCGTCATCCTCCTCTCTCCTCCTCTCAGTGTTTCTCTTATCCTCTTTTTCCCTCCTTTGTTTCTCCTTCATTACTGAAGTGCTTTATTTTCCTATTTTCACCATCTTTCCTCTTCCAGGGCATTCTGTTGTCACTATTCATATACTACCCTTCCCATTTTATGGAAATATGTTAAAACACTCAAAACGAGTCCATTCATCATGTTTTCTACAACCCATTTCTCTTTGGGTTATATTTTAGGGATTGTATTTCCTGTTTCTGTGTGGTGAAGGAAATTAGGTGCCTCGATAAAGCTCTAGACAGACTGCCGGTGTCTTGTGAGTGCTTAGATTACCATTAACACATCTTTTATTTCATGTGGAAGCCAGAGAGTCTGAGTTTTCCAGACTCGAAAATGACTCAGCTAGAGATTAAATCCCAAAACACAATAGTGGGCAGTCCTCTGATGAGAAGCTTATGAAAAAAGACACACGCGCGCACGCACACACACAGACACACGCACACACACACGCACACAGAAAAATATGAGATTATAAGAGTTAATTTTGACTTCATGTAAACAAAGTAATTCAGAAAAACAACAGAAGTTTATATATTTATTTTGTTACCTTTTAGGGTTACTGAATAAATTTCTGGTTCCAATAGCAGGATTTTTAAATAGTTGGCTGATTTTAAAAGCGTGAGAAAACACACACTTGGTGATAGAAAATCACAGATATACCAGTTTTTGTCCTATGGTGTGTGGTGTGCAGCAACTCGGCAAATACTGACAAAAAGCTTTCACTCATGGGCATTCCCCACTCAGATGGGAAATCTCACAAGGTAAAACGTGACTTTGGAGTAAACGAGCATGACGGAGGAGGAGGGTCAAGGCATGCTTTCGTCACCATACTTTCTGATTGGCTAGACGTCACATTTACCAGGCAGCACGTTTGTTTGTCCCCGAAAATCAGACCAAGACAATCCAACGTGCTTGAAAACCTGGATTCATGATCAGAGAGGTCATGATGTCCTTCTGAGTTTACCAGAGCGCCCTTCACATCACTAAAAGTAGGATTATCTGATAAAATTATTTAGAACCATGTGCAACTTTAAGATTGTCGGGAAGACGGCCGGGTAAAAAATCATAATGATAAATGAGCATGAGCATGTGAACTGGGCTTTTAGATGTACCTGAGATCAGCTCGTCATGGTTTATGATGTTTCGATCTCTTGTTGTTTACCATCTATTTTAGGGGTGTAAGAAAATATCGATATGGCAATATATCGCGATATTTTTTCCTGTGATATTATATCGATACACAAAAGCTGTGTATTAACGTTTTGGAAGAATTTACATGCAAACATTTGTGTATTTTCTTTTCTTTTGGTGCAATTCAAACGCCAACCACTAGTTGGCAGCAGTGTTGCTAGTTAGCAGCAGAGATTGCCATTTTTGTTTATTTTGAAATGACGTCTGATAATGCAGATGTTAGTTATTCCTTTTACTTTTTACTTAAAGAGCAATGGGTTTTTAATTTCCACCATTGAAATGTAAATCCCTCTATTATGGCTCATGTTAAACATGCTACGTATCAGTTTGGACTGTTTATTGAATTTTCCTACAATAAATTCTGTCTAAAATGGATAATATCGTCTGGCTGAATGTATCGTAATAATCGTATCATCTCCCCAGTATCGTGATACGTATCGTATCGGCAGAATTTTACCAATACACATCCCGAATATATTTTCAGTATGGTTTGTATTTTCCAAGATCCTCTTATCCTGCCCATTTTTCCCTCAATTCTCTTGTCTGTCAGTCACACTCGTCTCTCATCTATAATTTTCTAACCTTGTTCATGTTCAGTTATCAATCCCCACAATGGTTTCTCTATTCTTTGTCAGATACTCCTATTGCTTTCCTCATTTCTGTGATCATGTTTGCGTTCAAAACCTAGCTTGTTTGAAATTTTGCTATAAGAGCTTTAAACACAAAAATAATTTCTGTTCCCCAACGCTTGAAAGTCCTTTAGGCAGAAAAGAAAATTGAATGTAGATAAACAGGCTAACAAAAATAATGATATTAATGTTAATGACTGAACAAACCTGGTAGTTTATACATCTTCATCACAACAGAAGAAATGGAAATAAAGAGAAATCTCAACATTCAAACAAAAACAACTTCAAACACCTTATGTATTCCTTCTGTCAGTGTGTTATAGATAATTATGCAAAGTTTGCAGAAGAGTTCACTAAAAAATCGTAGAAAATGAGCATCCAGATAACACAGGGAAACAGGTTTGGAGCATTTTAACCTAAGAAAGAAACTTAACAAGAAAGGTGGGTTTTTGGGGGAGTTGTGTCAACATCATTTAATAAAAGTGATAGAAATCAACTCTCCCTCGCCCACTTATCTTCTCACTTTGAGATGTTGTTCCTACTTTTGACAGCACTGAAAGCATCTCAACCATGCAGCACCCGGTGTTTATGTGCTAGATTTACATGCACATTTGTTTGCCTGTGACATCTCAGAAAGAATGTGTGCAAGTGTTTCTTACCATGTGTGCGCAAACCGATAAGGCTTTGAGCATTTGATTTATTTCAGAAATCTAATGCAAGCTTGACGCCCTTGCTGCGTGATCAAAGAATACGGAAGCTTCTTTCATTACCTTTGATGGAGGAAGACGTTTGGATGTTTGCCTGCAACTCTCCCTCGCTCTCACTCTGCCTGAAGGGAGAGGAGAGCGCTGGTTATCAGCGAGCACCGGAAAACGCTTTTGAGAAGGTGGAGAAGCAGCGATGATTTTGAATTTAGAAATTGTGATGGCAGGCCAGCAACACTGCTGATTCAGGGGAACTTTTTAGCCTTTTGATGAGAAGCTGGTGTGTTTCTATCCTCTCTGCTGGGACATACATGAAAACATATTCACAGATATTTAAACAATAAGACCCAATCAATTCACTGAATAATCTTTACAATTTTTTTTCTTTCAGAGTGAAGGTAAAACTTTCACAATAAAAGCTTTTTACATTACACTCATTCACAAGCTATCAAATACCATGCCATTTTCTACAAAAAACATAATATTACAATATTTGTTAACAGCAATATGTAAGAATTCTACAAGGAAATCATCACAAAACAGTCTAATGTCTCAATCATGTTACATTGAAACTTAAGCGTGTGTTTACTTTCACTTTTGTAAACAGAATCAGCTGAGATGATCACTTGGAGCGTTGCGGTGCTCCGGGAGCTTCTCTCCGTTAGATCTGCAGCTCAGATCATCTGACAGCTCACAGAGATGGTGGATGACAGACACCTGTAGCTGGTTGTTAAAATAAAAACTTAACGAGTGCGGCTTCAATCGCAATAAAAGGCAAGTTATGTCCAAGATAAATGGAAGTCCGCGACAGTGCAGAGACCGCCCCCATACCTCCTTTATGCAGCCATCGCGTAATCTTTTATAAAACGGACATGATTGCGCAACATTACCGCCACGGTCTGAGCTCTTATAAACGACCTTAGCTCCCAGATGCCGCATCGGCTTTGCAGCAAATTGGCGGCATTGTTTTATAGAAAGGGCTTATGATGGTGGCAGCGACGCCTCATCAGCAAAACAAGTATAAGCATCTCCTCCATATCCAGCTCCATCTCCGTTTGGTTTATTTTTCCGGCATGCAGACAGGAGGCTGCCACCTTGGAATCACGTGAGGGGAGAACGCGCTGTGATTGGTCACTTGGAAGATTTCAGCTCAGCCGACTGCTCACGTAGTGCGCACACGGCGAGTTTCTACCCCCCGTGAGACGGAAAATTATCAAACCGGTTTGATTTTCACCTCAGCGTCTCGTGAGGCAGAAAACTCAGTGAAAATTATGCGCACACAGTGAGTAATCTGCTGAGCAAACGGCCTCGAATGACCGGTTGCTCAGCTATTGGCTCTCATGTGCGGCAGGCTTAAGCCAGTAAACAGGAGCGACCCAGAAGTTATTTCTTGTTCCGACAAGAAGCCACAGCATCTTTTTGTTTTACTCTAATATCAGGAAAAGAAGGCTAGAGGCTAACGTTGAGCTAACAATGCTAATGGTGAATTAGAAACCAAATTTGACCACAGGGCGTCATTCGTACATATTGCCCCTTTAAGTCAATATGATGTTGTGCATCCATACAAAAGTTGAAATCACTCCTATGCTCTTCCTCCCTATTAAGTTTTATGGATTGCAGTCTGGTGCTTGTGTTGTATTCTTACAAACAAACATAAGCAGACAAAGGATAATTATCCCATCTTTCCACCAAGGGAAGACCCATCTGCACATACAGTTTAGCATACAGATAAATGCATATAAAGTCTGGTGGAAACAAAACAGAGTACATAATGAGAGCATGAGGAATGAAAGTGGTGGTAAAGGCTGCAGTTCATAAATCATGAAGTTCTTAGTTTGTTTTCTCCGCAGATGAATATATTCATCACCAAACAAAAATCTGAAATGTCTGCACAGAATAAAAAAGAAAAAAATGAGGAAACAATTGCTAAAAGAAAATAAAAATCTGAAAATCATGAAAAAAATATTCAAAAGTGAAGTTTCCTGAGCTTTTTTCATTAGTATAATGATGGAGAGATGCTATAATAATAAGAAACAGCATATAAAACACCACAGTTTAAAATTATAAAACATTTCAGTTGCACGTTTAAAGTTGCAGAAGAATGACTAAAAACAGAAAAAATGCTGGGAATGAAAACAGAGAAGAGACAGAAGTGCACCCTATAATATGCATGGACATCAAGATCCTGCTTTGTAATTAATGCAACACAATGGCAATAACCCTGTGGGCTGTACTGCCTCCGAGCACTAAAGCTGTGATGCAACTGACAAGTTTTTGAGGCAATCTGATGGCACATCTTTCTTGGGAAAAGACAGTGAAACAGAACAGATTGAAATTAACAACAACTTTCTGGCACATAAAGATTCTTGTGTATTTGGTGCAGAAGCACCTCAGGCAACACAGATTTCAGATCCATAGAAATCGGATGTCTTTAGTTGTAGAGGTCAGAGATGATGTCTTTTCTCTTGAATGTGAAACGAAACGTTTAAATATATGTATTACACTTGATATCCATTGACCTAAAAACGGGCAAAAACAAAAAATAGCAAAGTAAATATAGAATGAAGCTTTTAACAGGAGTATTTCTATAGTTTATTATCTTTTTTCCCCTTAGGGACATTCTGTTTGGGAAATATGAACAAATATTGGCTAATTTTTCCATTTATAATAAATCTGTCTTTTCATATTTTTATTTATACTGTGATAATAAGTAAACATCAGAAAGCCAGAAGAATGAGAAAATGTCCTGGTTCTGCCAGGCCAGTACCCATTAAATGTACAGAATTACTCTACTTTTCCTGAAAAAGATTTTAATTTAAAAAACCCATCCGTCCATCCATCCATCCGTCCATCCATCCATCCGTCCGTCCGTCTATCCATCCATCCGTCCATCGTCCATCCATCCGTCCATCCATCCATCTGTCCGTCCATTCATCTCTTTCTTATTTATTTATTTATTTAAACATTTTCAATGGCCTTTTTAATAATGTGTGCCATATCTCTTTGAGGTAACTTACACTTAAAAATAAATTCTATACAAAATAAGACATAGTTGGACCTCATACCATGAAATCCAACACATTTTTTTTTACCAGTTTAAATACAATTAAACTAAATTAAATTCTGCATTTTTAACCAGATAATTAAAAATAAAAATAGAAAATAAGATTTTTTAAATTTAGATTTCTAGTTAACGAGTTTCAGATAAACTTTAAAGAAATAGTGAGTTCTATAAATAAATACAGCTGTCTGTAACAGTCTGGTGTTTGACAAACATGCATGCAGAGATTGCTCTCTTTATCTGGCACCAAACAATAGTTCTTGAACGCATCACTTCAGGTTTCTAAAGCACTACTTGTACAAACGAGTCCCTCCTAATCATCTCTATAAACTGTTTATTGACTCAGTATTCAGGCTACGCATCAATCCAAAAGAGAAAAACACAGGAGTAGGTTATTGTCCTTCAGTAGCAAATGGTGCACGTTCTTTGCTTCCACCTAATAATGTGATCAACACATCTATCTCTTTCTCTAAATTAAAAAGGTGATTGCTCAGTTCAGCAGTTTGTCTTCTGCATATCTAGACCTCTGCATCATAAACCTGAGAAAAGAATGAAAGTGCACATTTCTACATTAACACAAACACATTTTTTGTCCTAAAAATAGACGGCATTTTTGCATATGGCCCTTGGCATTCTCTGCTTTTGCTCAAAGCTGCTTTAAATTAGAAAGAAAGCTCCATCACACGCTGAAGTGATTCTGATGTAGTTGTCAGAAATATGATCATCTTGAGAATGAACTCCTACATTTACAGCTCTCCACACACAAAGCCTGAACTCACTCTAGAAGAATAAACTTGGTGGGTGACATGCACTCCTCCCACAGCGCCTGTGGGACTTGCTAGATTATTATGTTCACCACCACTGGTTAAAAAAAGACAGATATAGAAGAGACTGGGTACTTTGGGAAGGATCATGCTGGCTCATCTGAAGAGAGATTTATTTTTCTACTGTCTGTCAGCCTCTTTTTATTGGGGGGTGGGTGGGGTTACTTGCACTATAAGGCTACACTCATTTTAATGAATTTGCCACGGTCTCTAGTATGAATGAATGCCTTATGAGTCATTTTCTGTGGAAAACAAAGCTCTGGGTCTCCAGTTTCAGGAAGTAGAAGTCAGCTGGAGAAGTGCGGGGTGGAGATGGCAGGATTTGGAGTCTTGGAGTTATCAATATTCATGATTTTCAGATATCTCACCTCTGATTGGCTAACAGCTATGCAACTCTTCCACTGCCTCCATTTGCAGTACTACAGTTTATTCTGGTAACTGTAAACTGATATTTTTGGGAAATGATAACATAAACCAGCAACGACAGTCTCCGACTAAGATAAGAAAAATGAACCACAGTAGCAAATAAACCATTATGCTCATTTTTAAATAATTACATGTAAAATACTGACTCAGAATGTGTGATTAATATGGAATTAGGGTCATGTTTAAATACATTTACATGAGATCACAGTCTGGGCTCTCCCTTAGAGATAGGGTGAGAAGCTCAGTCATCCGGGAGGAGCTTGGAGTAGCTCTGCTGCTCCTCCACATCAGGGGGAGCCAGTTAAGGTGGATCGGGCATCTGGTCAGGATGCCTCCTGGACGCCTCCCTGATTTCCGGCACGTCCAACTGGGAGGAGACCCAAAGGAAGACCCAGGACACACTGGAGGGGCTATGTTTATCACCTGGCCAGGGAACGCCTTGGGATTCCCCCGGAGGAGCTGGCCCAAGTAGTTGAGGAGAGGGAAGTCTGGGCCGCTCTGCTTAGGCTGCTGCCCCCATGACCCAACCCTGGATAAGTGGAGGAAAATGGATGGATGGATGGATGGATGGATGGATGGATGGATGGATGGATGGATGGATGGATGGATGGATGGATGGATGGATGGATGGATGGATGGATGAGGTCAAAGGAAGCTGAATTAAACTTGTTCTACCAAATAAGTGTAATGATGTCAAAATTGGATTAAAATGACCAAACCTGCAAATCAAGAACTTGGTAAAAGGAGGATTTGAGCTGCTGTCCTAAAGACCGTCACAATGACTCTGTTATCGCTGCACATCAAGAATGCGCTGACTTCTAGTCTGATGTCCATCTAAGGCCTTTCTGAGTGGTGTTCTGGAGGAAAAAGCTCTTATCTACTTTCAGAGTAAATAGTAAATGATAATAAAGGAGGGCAGGGTGAAAGAGGGGAAACCTCTTCAGCACCAGCAGGAATAGACCTCCTATCCTGGGTCTCTATAGGATCCTCAATGGCCTGTGTGTAAAGAGACTTCCTTTTGAAATCAACTTTTGAAATGATGGTGTTTTCTGGGGAAAAGCATACAAACACTTTTATATTACTCATCTTGATAAGTTCTTCTTTTGCCTCAGCTCACCAGTCGTCTCCCTCCATTTATCTCCCTGTCGCTACATCATTATGCTTTTTCTTCCCGTCACACCTCCTTCTCTCTCGCTGCACCATCTCTGATCCCATGTGACAGAAGCCACTTAAAAAGAAATCTCCTGCTCCTGTTTTATGTAGGAAAGCAGCGACACACATAAACATAAACTACACACATCCACACAAAAAATACAAACTAATGAATGTTTGAATTTTGCTTTCACACAGGCACAAACTTGTCGGAATTTCTTTATCTCTCTTTGGCCTCTATCTTTTTTTCTCAATCTCTGCTGCTTCTAAACACATGAAAACCAACTAAAACACACACACACACAGACGGACATGCAAACACACTCATGCCCCATGTTATCAGCACTCCACAGGAACAGAACACTGACTCAGTCTGTCTGGCTTTGTTTGTGTGATTGTGTGTGTGTGTGTGTGTGTGTGTGTGTCTGCAACTTAAGACCCATGGATTCAGTCAGATGCCTCCAGCTTTTATTGACCTCAGAAGGAGACTGTTCTAACTGCTCTTTTTTCTGGCTTTTCCAACACGACACAGGATCACAAGTTGTTGTTTTTATTCTTTTGCTTGAAAACATGCAGCACATGCACAGTTTTTTTAAGTGTGTCAACACAATGTTCATTAAAGTGGTTAAAAATAACATGTTTAAGGTCAACATTTAGCTAAAATGCAGTCCTGTATATGATTGGCTTGTTATAGCTTATATTGGTAGCCTGGCAAGCCATCCTATACATGTAAATATATAATCTGGCCACAACCCATTGAAAGTTCCCAGTAATGAGGTGGAATCAGGCGTGGACTGGCCATCTGTGAGTTCTGGAAAATCCCGGAATGGCCGGAGTGTCCTAGGGCTGGAGGGTGTGCTCCAGGCTGGTGTCGGTGTCAAAAAATAATATCGTGATAGGAATTGTTTCCACATCGCCAAACACTACGCTAAAGTTGGTTGGGACATTCAGATTTAAGGGTGTGTTTCTAAGTGTATGGCGTGTTAAACCAGCTTTTTCTCAAAATGAACCATTTCTCTAGCCTGGTAAGCCATCCTATACAGTATAGTCTGGCAACAAACCATTGAAACGCCCACCCTAACCCTAACCCTGAAAAAAACCAGCATAGAGCAGCATAGCTGGTTACCAGCATTGTGTTTTGGTGCTGGTATGCTGGTCCAGCATTTAATGCTAGTCTAGCATGAGATGTTGGTGATTGGATGCTGGACTAGCATGCTAGATCAGCATCCCATCCTGGACCACCTAAACCAGCACTAAAAAACACAACATATGCTGGTAACACCTATGCTGGTATATACTGTTTTATTCAGCAGGGCAGCACTTTCATAGAGGCAGAATTTAGGGTTCTCTTTCAAACTGTCTCTGCACGCAATTGGTCATTGCTTGGACCAATCAGAGCAACGAACAATGTGACATAGGCACTCCAGTGAATGTCAGTCAATAGGGGCAGTCCACCATACACCATCGGAGCTGTTTCCAATGAGTGCCATTCCTGAGCCAACGTCATTGTAGATTTTCTCTATTGCAACAAACGTCGAGCGCTGTGATTGGTCAGATACAAAACTGTTTGAGCCAATGGTAGACCTGCTGAGGCTACAATGGACCATGGCTAGATCAAACTGCAAAGCAAAATGTATTTGTTACTGTTATGGTTGGTCTACATTTCTAGGCTACCATTTTTCAGCATCCATTACAACATTACTAATTTACCTATTAAAGCAGGCAGGAGACAAAAAAGACTTTTGGCGTTCATCAATGTGGATTTAAATTCTAGGACACCTCTAATTCTCACAATCGATAGCACAGCTGTTGTGCAGTATGAAGATAATTTGGAATAATGTAGAACAGCTTTATTGGTATTTAAAAAATGAATACCACCCAACCCTAGCTCCGTCGTTGAGGTTATGTTAGGTTTTTTTGCCGCTCCATCATTTGCTGTTTGTCCCTGATCCTTGTGCATAAACCAACGCATAAAAAATTCTCTCTGAATTCTGTGATCTGTTCTTTGATCTGACTCAGAGAGGTTCCTCTGTCTCATTAAGGATGGGACATTTACTCACAGGAGGTATGTGCTCATAGTTCTTTGCATGGTCAGCTCGTACAGGAGCTAAGGAGTAAAGGTGTGTATGCACTCCAAATTTACTTTCAATGAAACTCCTAAAGGAATGTGATGTGTTCATACATAAAATCCCAGATCTACTCTCCTCCATTGATGAAGCAGACAATGTGACCTACATTTCCTTCAGCTGTTATAATTGTTTGATGTCAGTGTGATGCTGTCACCTGTGGATTGGATTAAAGTGTTGAAGTTGTGTTGTGCAAGGCTTGTTTTGGGGATGGAGGTAGAGGAGATGTTTACTTAAAAGATTTTTGATCCCCAGCCAGGCGGCGTAGGGTTCCTGAACCTGCAGTTTGTTTGGGAACGTGGAGTCAAATACCAAGCTGGGATTGTTAAGGAGCAGACACGGAGTTCTTAATTCAACCTTAACTGCTTCTAAAAGAACAATATTCTATACGTCATGTCTTATTTTTTTCTTCCTGTTGACTGATGAGATGTTGAACTGCACATAGTGGTAAACAGCAATAATCACCCCATGGCGCTAAGTATTGTTTTTGGGTAACAGAAGGGAGCGGGTGCATGTGTCAGCACACCATGGGTTGCCAGAACAAAGTGAGAAAAAAATAAACAAACCAACAAGCACGGATGAGTCAAGTGTGGGAGTATAGAATGAAACAATTTATAAAACACAACTAATATCAACAAATGTCGCTGCTCTCATTTTACCCTTTCACTTCTTTGTGTGAATGTATTTTGTATAATTTAATACTATAAAGATGGTTTTATTCTGGCTTTTTTTGTTTTTTTTGAGTCACCCGATCATAGACGGGGAAAGATAAATAAATGTACGCAGGCTGAGATCACTGAAGGACTTTGCTTTAGAGTGTGTGCTAACGTAACAACCCGCTAATGTTTGTCACTCTGTTTTGCTCTTGGTAATTTAATTTCAGAGGCTGAATGGGTGGTATTGTCAGGTCTGTTATTGTTTTGGGAGTTAGCCTGAGGGGGACTGTAAGGCGAGCATGTCAGTGTAAAAGCTACAAGACATGAGTAAAACGAGCAGCAGAGAAAAGGAAATGCTGTGACTAAAATATTTTACTGTAGGTGTGTGTGTGCGTGTGTGTGTGTGTAATGCTGATTTCTTTTAAAGGCTGATAGATTTTGAGGAACAACAGACTAAGGACTTCATTCTTTGACCCCAAACCTCCTCCATCATCCTGACAGGAAGTGATCTTATCACCTGACAGGAAATTGACTTGTATCTTTTGGATTTATAGGAAGTTTGTAATTTATGTCCAGTGATAAAGTAGTAATCTATGTCTGTAGTATTCTCCTCAGTAACACTTTACAATAAGGGTCCCTTTATTAATGTTACTTAGTGCAATATTGAGCATTAATAAACTATTAAATAAAGTAGTAACTGCTTAACCGTATTATTAATGCATTATTAAATTGAGATTTTCCTTGTAAATTAAAAACTGTTGAAATGACAATAATTTTTGTTACATATACATATGATATAAAATCAGATTAATAATGTAAGCATTTTGAAGTTGTGTTTAGGAGAAATATGTATGAATTTGAATTTATGTTACTGAAGCTCGAGCAGATCAGAAGGAAAAGTGTATGGAGGACATTTCACTAAAAATGACCTGTTCCTGAAAATGATTGTTTTCATTGTTGTGTGCCTCATTTTTATACTAATTCTATTGTAAAATAACATTATAACTCACTCCATCCATGCATCCATCCATCCATCCATCCATCCATCCATCATCTTCCACCTATCTGGAATCAGGCCATGGGGCAGCAGCTTAAGCAGAGATCCTTAGACCTCTCTCTTTCTACAGCCACATCTCGAAGGCCTCCAGGGTGTTTTCAGGCCATCTGGGAGATATAATCTCTCCATAGTGGGTCCTGGGTCCTTCCCTAGCCTCCTAGTAGGGAAAGTCTTAAATATCTCTAATGGAAGTTATCTAGAAGCCAACCTCACCAGATGTTCAAAACACCTCATCATGGCTTCTGTCAACGTAGAGGAGCAGCAACTCTACTTTGATGTCCAACAAGCTGGAAAGCTCATTTCAGCTGCTTGTATTGGTATTTCTGATTCATTTCTAACCTCGAGACAATCCAGCCTTTTCCAGTTGAGGATCATCTCTTCACACTTGGAGGTGATGATCTTGATCCTAGATTATTTAAACTTGGTTGCAAAGCATTCTAGTACCTACTGGAGGCCAAGAGAATAAAATAATCTTTAAAAATAGTGAGGCAGTCAAAAGCTACCCAAATGAAAGACCTTGGCTGCACCTGGAAATGTTTTCCATAAAAGTCACAGAAGCGATGGGATGGGTTCAAAAAGAGCAACCTATGGCCCCTGGCAGAGTCCAACACTTACCAGAAGAGAATCTGACCTATTATTGGCAATGCATGCCAAACTTTCCCTCAGGACCCACAGGGATTGGATAACCTTCAACAGGACCTTCAGGGACTTAAGGCTTCTGCAAGTCAACATAACACATGAACACTGGCCCGGGAAAGTCCAACACCCCTCAACGAGGCTACCAGGGACTACTACCATTCCAAAGTTGCTGACCTTCATAAAATGTTGCACAAACATGTCAACCAAGAAAGCCCAACAACATCCAGGGTCTTGTGAAACTCAAGGTGAATCTCCTCCATCCCAGGAGCCTTGTTGCCAAGGAGAATTTTAGTTAAACTGTTGACCTAATTTCTGCATAACTGCATAAGTTAGTGCAAGCAAACCTTTAGTGTCCTTATAAAAACACATAACGATCTCTGTTTCTGTTGATTGGAGAGGTTCGAACATCTTTTGAGCAGCGCTTTATTTTCTGAGCTTTGTTGCTTTACCAAGATAATCATCTTGCTGCAGGCCAGAGTGAGACACTTTCAGGATAAAGGACAAAGGCGGCAGAGATAAAGGAAGAGATGACAAGCAAACATGCACAGAGTCTGTCAGAACAGCAATATAAAGTGGGTGGCCTAATGCAGGCAAAACACAATAGTGTTCAATTAGATTTCAGCTGCATTTGCTTCAGACCCAGTACAGAGGCGACAAACCCTTACTGATTGCAATCAGTCAGAGTGCCAGGTAAATTGGATTACTATTATATATTAAAAATTCTGATTTTGTTTCCCGACTCCCGTTCTCTTACTTCTCGTAGCTCCCCATCCAGTGTTTTATCAGCCATTTTAATGTCAAACAAGTAACATTAGTTCATTAATTATCACAATCAGCTCAGTGTGATGAAAAAATGTTAAACGCTCGTTCTCGATTCAAATAGGTATTAATATTTAGGAACAGCATGAAGCAGATTGTGTATTTTTTACAGGGATGCTAGAACAATCATTTTTTACAATTGGAAACTGTTCTTTGTGCCTCTGTATAGCTTCTGAAAGTTTGTAGGGGCTCAGGTTGACTAAGGAGCCCTGATAAATGGCCCAACACTACTCCAGCATAAAGTCCTACAATGAAAAGACCGCCTGGCCAGGGCAGGAATATTAAATGAGCTGCATGCTGATTGGTGGCGATGCAGGGTGTGTGTGCATGGGGATGCTCACAGGGAGGGTGTTTGGGCTACCCAATTGGACCACAGTGTGTCTAGCACAGACAAGGAAGTGTGCAGCCGTATACTGTTGAACCGGATCACAAGCTGTGCATCTATCTGGCATTTATTTAAAGTCTGGATATTCCCAGTACATCCTGGAACATGAGTGGTGCACCAACATTCTTCAAGGGCGTTAGCATTAGCAAGGTAAATGTGCTTCTACATAGTGCCCCTTTAATGCAGTTAAACATTAATATTTTTTTACAGTTCCACATTCTTTTTAGAAGCCTTTTTTTCACATTCTCATGAAAGCTCTAGGATGTGACATGTTCAGACATTTCTATCCAGCGTAAATTTGATTTTATGAATTTCTGTGGAGACCAGAACACTTTGAAACTGCAATAGTAAATGGTAAATTGCAGGTTCACATTTCCTCAACGTGATCAAAATGACACATCTGTGCCATGTCTTCCTCCATATGCCGTTACTCTGCACCTATTTATGGCTTACAAGCCTGAGAGCTTCATGTACATTCACAGAGAATCACCAGAAGAACACAATTCCATAAATACATCTCTCCTAAATACGGCACAAAAAGCTTTATGACTTTTTCTCAATTCTTTACTTTTAATCTAATAATGATGTGTATGCAGATGGTGAAAATGTGAAATATGACTTGCAAGCTGAGAACTGGTTTATAAGTTTATGTGTTTTAAATGTCCGTTGTTTCTTTTATTTTATTTTAGATGCGTGTTTTATACCAAAGACAAATAAATTAATTTGCTGAATTTGATCTTCTTTCAGTGCAATAGTTAGTTTTAATTTGTTTTATTTTGTAGTTTCCTACCTATTTATTCAGTTTTTCTTTATGCTCTGCCTCCTCACCTGTTTCGAGTTTCCTGATGATCGTCTGTTGATTAGCCTGAGGGTATTCCTTAGTGACAGTTCCTGAGTTCTCGCTGTTCACTGCCAAATCACTATGGGTGATTTAACAATCCAAGATGCAAAACAAAACAGCATTAAAAAATCTACTTCTTTTTGAAAACGAAGGGACAAGGAAAACACTGGAAAAATCACGTTGACCTGAGAGAAGACAAACACATTGTAAGCCCAATCTGACCAGATTCATTTAGCCTGTGAAGTTTCTGCAGAGCTTAAACAACTATTCAACATCAGCAACTACCAATAGTCCAATACTCGATGCTTTCCTTTAACATTTTTTTTAAAGGCACATTGGTAGTTTTGGCTTGCTTTTAGCACCCCCCGGTGTCCGTTAGGGAAAGCAAAAGTGAAACTTATCTCCTCGTTGTGCGTTCGTCTTTTTAACACCTTAATCCAGGGGTGCCCAATCCAGGTCCTGGAGGGCCAGTATCCAGCATGTTTTAGTGGTTTCTCTGCTCCAACACACTTGATTCAGTGGTGAAATCACCTGGGCAGCAGCTCATCAGGCTCTGCAGAAGCCTGTTAATCATCTGCTGATTGAAATTAGGTGTGTTGGAACAGGTGTTAAAAGTAAAACATGCTCCAGGACCAGGATTGGGCACCCCTGCTTAATCTAACTGCTGAAATGTCTCCTCAGCCTTCATTAGTGTCTACAGGAGCGGTTCATCACTAAACCAAACAAATCAGCTGTGTTCATGATCTAAAACATGCAGGAAACATGCTGGAAGCAGACTGCAGTGCCAGGCATGTCAGCTCCACTTTACTAAGTCCAACAGGGAGCGAAACACCACTCTGAAGTTGCAAGTGCGGTATTCTGGCCACAGAGGGTGGTGGGGGTCTGAGTGACATTTCATTAACCCTGTAAAGGGTCGTTTTAGCACATACTGGCTCAAGAAAATGACTTAAAAGTATGAAAAAGTTGCATAGTATGGCTTTAAATACTGGTAAAAAACTGGTAAAAAAGATTTAATAAGCCACAAACATTTTCTCTTATGTTTGCAATCACAGTTTTGCCTCACAAATTTCAGTCTTGTGTATCTTTGACTTAAATAGAATAGAATAGACTTTATTGATCCCACAGTGGGGAAATTCACTTGTCACAGCAACAATGATGCATTTGTCTTCTATAACTTATTGTCCAGTTTGCTATACGGAAAATTACACGTAATGATCGAAATATTTCCCTTAGCATTAAAAAACTCAAATGCTTTTATTATTGCTGACAATTAAAAATTCTCCATGTTGTTTTACCTAGGAAACTTTGAAAGGATAAAATGAAACAAATACACTAATTAGCTTTCATTGTTCATCGATGTGTTGTTATTTAGACGTTGCATTAGTGTTCCTGCTATGATGCTTTTTGGTTTCATTGCTGCTGCCAGCAGTTTCTGCTTGCCTGTAGTCCTCCTCCTGGTGGTTAGATCTGCATTTGGCCTCTCTTCTTTAATCACATAAAACAAAAGAAATGCTGTAATTTAGGCCATAATGTATTTTGTAGCTAATCATTTTATGATTTAAAAACTGTTTTACCCTATTTATTTTTAATCTCATTAGACTTCACCTTGTTATTTCTACCAGGATACCTTTTACACTGGGACAATTAAACTGGTTTTGTTAGGAAAATGTTAAATAGGTCCAAAAGAACAAGAATCACCATATCTGACACACATATTTTATACCTACATTTTTATATTTGCCTAAACAAAATGTGCTACTTTTTAATACCTTTGATCATAAAAACACTCAAAGACAACAGTGTTCATTAATGTATGGGTTCAGTAGATTTTTGTTATTGTTCTGGTACATTTGTACTTTCTTGTGATCGCTCACTTTCCTGCCTTTAAACACTCGGCTGACATATCTAAACCTGAGGAACTCATTTCTCATTTCCTCAATCAGTTTCCTTCCAGCAGATGATGGAGGGCTATTTGAATGGGCTGATAAGAGTGACGGCTGGGAAAACCCACCTCCATGATTTATGATGTAATGGCTGCTTCAGTCAGTCGGTGATAGCAGACAGCACACAATGATACTGCTGCAGCACTGAGTGCTTGGGTAAACAGTTTGATCTATTACATACTTTGTATTTTTTAATGATTTTAAAGGTGCAATATGTAAGAATGACGCACGAATGACATCCTGTGGTCAAATTTGGGTACTGCAGCCCATTTTCCAAACACGAGTGATTTTCACACTACCGCTGTTGCCAACTACGGATCAGCGCCAGAAGATTCTAGATGACAAGCGAAGATGAGTCATACATAGTAAAACCTTCTGCACACTGGAAGCATCAGCATCGCGGAACAGTTTACTTGAGATTTTAGCTGCTTGCCAGTGCACACCAGGAGAAGCTTCACCGCCGCGCTCCTCGTTTGACTCGCGAGATCACAAGATCCCTCGAAACTTCAAAGGTCATGGTTTGTTTATACCACCGCCATTAAACCAAAAAGAAGGAAATCAAGTTTGATATTGCTGTTTGATATCATATATGATGTTGTTCCTCTCCACTGCCAGGATTAAAGCCATGAAAAACACACCGCTGCACTTCTCGAACAATGCAGTAAGTAAATATGCATGCAATAAGTCATACGTATAGATGTAATCTACATAGATATGAAATCCCATTGATTTAATAGACTTTTATTTTGAAAATAACCGGGCATTTTACATTGAAACCAAGTGTGATTTCCTGTCTAGCCCTATGTTAACTGTGGAAATTGACGCATCCCAGAAGCGGCACACGGCAAAAATAGAACTCGATCCTATCTTTAGCGGCTTCTGGGATGCATCTGAAAATTGCCGCTTTGCAGCTGGTTTGAATCACCCCCCATAGACTATAATGGACATTCCACTGCTGTTCCGCTGCCGTTTTGCTGATGCTTCCAGTGTGCAGTAGGGGTAAGTTTATAAGTAGATAAATACATTTCACCATAATATTGAGTTGTTGGTATTTGAAAAAGTAGCTTGAGATATTTTTAGAGCTGATTAATTGTCTCATTGTTAGCTCAGTGTTAGCCTCTAGCCTGCTTCACCCGATATTAGAGTAAAACAAAAAGATGCCGTGGCTTCTGAGGGGTACAAGAAGTAACTTCTGGGTCGCTCCTGTTACTGGCTTAGGATCTTTACAAAATGTTGTTGCGTTTTGCCGGCTTGTGTTGAATTACAAAGATCAGTGCAGACTCTGCAACCCTGTGGGCTCACAGATTATAAACAAAGACTATGTCCCTCTTTGGCCATTTTGAAAGGAGAAAAAAATGACAAACCCCCAGCCAGCTGAGAATGAAATCTGTTCAATGTAACCTTCCTTCCAACATGACTGAGACATTAGACTGTTTGTGATTATTTCACTGTAAATGTCTTAGATATGGGACATTTAATGGATTGTTTGAATTTAATTAAAGTTAATGGTTTTGTTTTAAGAAAGGGACAGACACTGGCTGATTACCGTAGCCACGTTTACTTTCCAGTTATTTTAAATGGCAGTGTTTTAGTCTGACTCTTGGGTTACTTATTTATCAAAAAGAGTAACATGAGTCATGCTACCTTTTATTATGCAGCATCTTATTTTGTTTCTCACACCCTTATGTCTGCAGCTGACAGCTGATCCCATACCCATAATTTCCTCCTAATTCAGTTCATGTCGCGTGCCATAAGTGACAAGTAAAGACTTAAATATAACACACTCAATTAACCTGCAGTTTCATTCGGCTCATAGAATGTCATCAGACCTCATAATTACTTTACGTAATTATATTGAGATGTGGATAAATATGAATATTCCGTTTACGTCTCTCTTAAACCTAAAGTTATTGAGAAAGTTTTGCCATTAAAAGTTTGATGAAACAATTAGTATAGTGTGACACGAGTAGCAGAGGCAATAAATTCATTACTGCACAACAGCTTGATTTCAGCCTATATAAGAGTTTCTGTTTGTGACAATTAAATATTTAATCTGAATTCTGGGTGGCCAAAAGTTTCGAGTAAAGTGATAGTTTAGATTGTTTGAAAGAGATTTCTGTGGCCAACACTTTAAGAGTTACCCTAAAGATCCTATGGAGGGAGGAGAGGGGTTGATTTGAAACTAGCCAGCATCAACAGAGACCTCACTACAGATTAAATACTTGTTACTCTGTAGTTATATGAAACAAAAGATGTCTGACAAAACTAAAAAAAAGTCTTATCTCTCTTTTTCTGAACAAACCAGCAGTTTATGGCTTGTACCAACGAGGTGATGTGGGTTAATGCCTTCTTAAAAAACTTTAATCCAAAATGTTTAAGTCCATATTACAACCATTTACATCAAAGATTAAAGCAGAGCTAGCTTTTTAGTATAAGCCCATTTCCACTATTGGAACTTCTGGTTAATTTTACTGGACATTTACAGCGTGTGAGACTCCATTTCACTGGGCCGACCCAAAAGAATAACTTTCTGGGCCACGAGTAGCTTGCGTTGATTTGAAGCATCTTTTGTGCGCGTCCCCTGAAATTAAAGTGACGCGGCGCGTCTGAATGCTGTAATATACAAGTAACCAGTAGGTGGAGTTGACAAAACGAGCGAGACACACCATCTACGATACCGCTACTGTCTTTTTTTCTGCCATGATGTCAAAATTAACCAGTTACTGATTTCTTTTATTAAGGCCATGTTTGTTTTGGTTGTCCCGGCTCTCTATCCGGTCTGAGTGCTCTCGTTTGTCCCCTTGTGTAACACTCCAGTACTTCATGCATTGCAGCACTGTGTAGCAAGTATATGAACAAAGATGCAGCCTGCTGCCTGCACCAACGCGAAGTTACACAGCAAGTATATTCTAGCCCTAAGTGAACTGCAGAGTCTTGACTTGAAGAGGTGGCTCTCCTGGAAGCTATCTATGTCAAATGGGAAAAACCTACATTGAATAGGGAAGCGAAACCTCTTCAAGAAACCCAAGATGTCCAGTTGCCTTCATTTGAACCCCTTTGGATTACCATGACCTGGATGACTGAGAACCTTCACCAGCACTTCTGGTTGGATAAACCTACTCATATAATGTCTAACAGCAGTGTAAAAGTTTAATAAATGACATTTTACAATGACTAGCCGTTAGCTCATCAGTCTGATCAAAATAATATCTGTTTTTGCCAATCTGAGATAATAACCGCAATCTGTAGCAAGTTATTTTTTTCTTAGTTGCATAAAATCGTTTCGCAAAGCGCCACTTCCAAATATCCAAACTATTTGTGTTGCAACAAGCAGACCTCCTCCTGTGTTAAACACACATCAGCTCTAAGCCAGTATAGACCATAATCATCAATAAATACCCTGGGCAAATAAAACCAATTTACAAGAAACACAGACTGTGGGCAACATGTGTGTTTGTGTGAAGCGGTATAAAAAAATGGGCGGGAGCTATTATTGTATGGCAGGAAAAAAAATAAAAAGATATGACAAGGATGTACGGCTGCAAAGCAGTGAAGGAGGGAGGAAAAGAGCAACAGAGGGTGGTGAAAAGTGGACGTCCCCGGTGACACAGACATGTCACACACCAGTGAGTCCGACACACAAAGAGGGAATATCATATTCCTCATTTCTCTTGTTTCAGGTGTTTATTCCTCCTTTTCCATCTCCTTTATTCTCGATAGCACGGTACAGTAACTGGCATCTGCGGAAATCTTTCCGGATCCTTCTGAGAAGTGTTTCTCTACTTTTGAAATGCTCCTATTCAATAATGCATGACTTTATGCATAACCTACCTCCTGACTTCCCTAGGAGTATTTAACTTCATTTCTCCATGCGCTCTTAACAGCACCGTTTAATGCTGAACTGCGCCTCAGCATTCACCCACACACGCGTGCATTTGCCGTGCGGGCGCCCAGATGCACGCCAACACATTTGCATGTAGCTTTTGGCTTGTGCTGGGAATTACCTGTTTACCTAATTAACAACACTTGGCTGAAGGCTAAAGATATGCAAACCAGTTTGGGAAATATAAACAAAAAAAAATGTTTTTTTTCTTCCACTCTTCTTTTTAGACAAACGTTTTTTCCCTATGACAGAAGAAAGAGGGGCATAGAGGAGGAGGGAAGGCTAGCCAGTTGCAAGCGTTTTGTTTAAAATGCCGATCTCATTACACATTGCTTTATTCTGCGATTCTTTACATGGTGTATCATTAAAATAAAACAATGCGGTTGTGTCTTGGCTTTGATATTTGTCCTATTTTCTTGCTCTGAAGCTACACGAGGTATAGAGTAGCATCCCCTCTGACAAGCTGTGTTTTCCCTCCTCGGTATTTGAGAAAATCGTCCTCTGTTCATTATCTGATTCTCGTTTCATGCTTGGTTTCTGTTACCATAAGGCCTGTAAGACGGATGTCTTCATTAAGGAAATTTGGAGGCTGCATCCTTTATGAAATCCAGTGAGATGGTCTAATGTTAGATCAGAGTATGTAGCTAGACTCGGTGTGTGTGTGTGTGTGTGTGTGTGTGTGTGTGTGTGTGTGTGTGTGTGTGTGTGTGTGTGTCTCCCTTAATCAGACTCCCCTGTGAAACCAGTGCTACCTACAAGACTGATAACTTTTCTGTTTAAACAGCTCTAATCAGTGTGTGCAGCAAGAAATAGTGCAGATGTGCTCAATCATATTGCACTTAGCTTCTCTGCCTTAGTTTTATCTGTTTTGAGGACATTAACCAGATCCAAGAACCCCCCAAAGAGGCTGCCTGTCCTCTCAAAGTGTGATGGGATGGAGTAAAGAGGCCACGGAAGCCTTGTGAGACTGTTTCAACTCCTCAGACTGGGATGGATTCTGCAAGTGGCATGAAGATTATCACAGAATACATTATGTGCATTAACGTGTGTCTGGACAACATCTCAAGCATGGATGATGTAATCAATCACTTTTTTCCCCCAACAACATTACTTGGGTTACCAGTGAGCTGGAGCTCTTTCTGACATTTTGTTTACACAGAGTACAGAACAACTGCAGATCAAGTGCTGAACGTCTCCAGAAATTTCTCCTGTGATGATTAAAATTTTTTACAAAAAGTGCAAAAATAGTTTAATTTTGAAATTCCCCCGTATGCACCTCACTGGCACACGTCTCAATTCCTGTCTGGCTTATGCAAATTATTTAAAGACCAAGTTCACTCGTTTTATTCAATGCACTTGCTGTGGTTTCTAGTATGAATGAATACCTTGTAAGTCTATCTCTGTGGGTAAAAAGCTCTGGTGCTCCTGTTTCAGGAAGTAGAAGTGAGCCACAGTAGAGTTGAGCTGAAGACGGCAGGATTTGGAGTCTTATTTCCTGATATTTGGATACCAGCAACGTGACTACCACTGACTCCATTTGCTTTGCAACGTTGATGTTTTATCGCCACAAATAACACAAGCCTGGAGGAGTTTTGCTGTGTGGTGGAGTTGCTAATGCTAATGGTTAGCTTCTGCTAGCTGAGATGTTCTCTGCTGTTTCCTGGACGCTTAACCAACAACAGCCTTCCCCACCATGAGCCAAGATGGGTGAGTCCATGAATGTGAGCGTTTCCTCGTCTATTTTCTATAGGCGTCTAATGCAGGAAATAGGGGTAGAAGACTATTTTCAAGTTTAACCTGCATGTTAACTCGAAGTCACCGCTCATATTTCCAAAGTAGTTATTCCAGACTGCATCTGTTCCATATTCAGTGTAAATGAGGCATAAACCAGAAAAATGGCTTTTAAGTGTAGAAACAACGAGTCAAAAACATTTTTAGGTCCGTCGGGGTGTAAAAACTCATAATTCAATCAACTTGCATTGGGGATCAATAAAATATCCTTCTGTTGTAGCTGAACACATATTTACTTCATTTTCCCATGAACAGAGTGACTCTTAAACTCACAACCAAGCAAAACTACCCTCAAGTGAAACCTCCCACCCCATCCACATCCACCCCCATGTCCCGAAAGCTGCAGATGCCCCAAGTGAAATGTGTTGATGAAAAGACCATGAAACTGGCTTAACAAGGCTAATTCAGCTGCATACAAGTGGGATGAATTAAATATGGCCATATGTGCTTTTAAAACAAAAGAGCTCATCTGAATGTTTTTCTCCTTAGCATGTTACAGATGCCGCTATTGTCCCGTCTCATTACACAAAGACAAAGGACCATGTGGTCAGATTTATACTAAAAAGACTTCCACACAGAGAGACTAGATTATTCTAATGACCCTATCCCATAAAGACACCGGTATTGATACCGATGTTGCACTGAAAAATGAGTTTACAGTCAAAGGTTGCACACCTAATAGTTTAGTCATTCATCTAAACAATACAAACTAATTAAAACAGCCTCTTCAGAGCAGAATTAACAGCTTCCAATAAATAATGAATAAGCTGAAACTGGACAGCAGGGATGTGTGAACTGGTTGTTCAAAGCTTTGCGAGTTTGGACGGCATTCAAACTAAACTTTATTTAGTGATTTGAGGTCATCATGAACATGTAAACGATTATTTGTGCTCTTAATCTTGCACGATCACAACAAAACTTCCATTTATTCAAAATAAAACACTGCCTGTTACTGTTATTTCATAATACTCACCTATTTTACCTTTTTGTTGTCAATATAAATAATACCTTTAAGTCATTGTAATGCAACAAAAACTGCTTGACAAAAATGTTCTATCTGTAATTAATGAAACTGAGCTTAATGAGCAGGAACAACAATGTACAGTATTCTCCATTATGTTGAATTTATCCATATATCTGAGTCAATATCATTCAAAAATAAATAAATTGATAAATAGGCGTAAACCTAACACAGCTTCTGATATGTGTGATAGTGTGTGTTGAACTTTTACACTTGAGGTCAGGCTAAGTTCGTCTAATCAGGACTCACGGTTGCAACCGGGGCAAAAGGAGAAGGTGTGAAAAGCATTTACTCTATTAATGCATGAAAATTTCAAGAGACTTTTATGCCAACACGTTGCCCCAGAACGACACAAGATTCAGAGAAATAATCACTTACATTAAAATCATCAATGTCTGCACAATTCAGACATCCGTCATGTTGCAATTCCTTCTTTGTCCCTTCTCATGTAGGACAGCCAACCATCCACTGTTATTTTTCTTTTGCTTTTTTATAAAATTCAGAGTTGCTTCCATCAAATTAGAACTATTAGTAAAAACTTTAGCAGGTTTTTCTGTTGCTGGTAGTTAAAAAACAAAAACTATAAATAAATATCTAACAAATAAAAATCAACTTGCATTAATATTTACATTCACTAAAAACCTTTATTGCAACTAAAGAACCAAATGTTTAATTTCACGTTACTGTTTTGGTTAAAACTTTTGTAGCTGCTCTTAAAAATACCTTCAACATGGCACGAATAAATACACTGAAGCCAAAAACTCAGAAATGTTCTAGTGAACTCATGAATGATTCATAAAAACGGTATTGCCCTGCTCCTACAGCTGTTACAAAAACACTGGGAACCAGAATGTTAAAAAGCCATTTTTGTTTGTAAATTTCTACACAGCTTTAGCTCAGAAAACACTATTTACTCAAAATAAGTCTTTAAAGGTCAAGTTCACTGAGAAACTATTTATTAATGATTATTTCTGATAACAATCAGTCACTCTGAGTTTTTCATGCAGGCTGAACATGAAAATAGTCTTCTACACCTATCTCCTGCATTAGCTTCTGATAGAAAATAGACGGTGAAACGCTAGGATTAGAATAGTCTGACAGATCTACATCACACTGTCACTTAAAGCCATACTATGCAACTTTTTCATATTTTTAAATTATTTTCTGGAGCCATATGTGCTTAAATGACCCTTTACAAGGTTAATGAAATGTTGCTCAGACCCCCACCACCCTCTGTGGCCAGAATACCGCACTTGCAACTTCAGAGTGCCGGTCCGATCCCTGCTAGTTGAGGGAGCTGTGGAGTGAAGTGGAGTTGACATGGTGGAGCTGGACTCTGCTTCCTGCATGTTTTAGATCATAAACTCAGCTGATTTGTGTGATTTAGTGATGAACCGCTCCTGTAGACACTAATGAAGGCTGAGGAGACATTTCAGCAGTTAGATTAAGTTGTTAAAAAGACAAACACACTGCGTCTAAATATCCCATTAGTTGTCTCTTCACCAGACCGTAAGCTTTTTAATTTATCTAAAAAAAAATATTCAAAAGAAGATATCTGATAGACACACGGTTCTTTGTGAGCAACAAAAATTACAATTTGTATTATCTTTTTGACTTTCATCTTTAAATCTACCAGCACGACAGCCTACTCCAATCTCTCAACATGTCCAGGAACGAGTCAGTCAAAATCCACGAGGTGACCCAGTCCGTCCACCGCCTCAAACATAAATCATCCCAGACTAAATATGTGATTGGTGAATGATTTTGTTTTTGCACTAACCATTGATAGAAAATCCCATCCCAGTTGTCACAGTCATTGAATTATTGGCAATAATTTGTTCCACTCTGCATGCAGAACAGATGTCTTCACCTCCTTCTGCACCTATTTGTATTCCAGCATGGTGCCAATTGGCACCTATGATGAGCAAGTGGCTGACTAAAAATAGGTAAACATGGCAAGTTGATTCTGTAAATGTCAAATAGAAAAAGGCACCTCATCTATCTTGGTTTATGTGTGTTTTTGGGTGTAGGGACACATTTAAATGACTAAATACAAGAGGATCTAAAGAGCATCAGGCCAGTGAGTCTATAGGTCTAATTATGTAAGGCTGCCTTTTATTTTTTAACACTTCTCTCAGTCTTCTTTTTTCAGTTTCCTAGAGTTGGCTAATCCATTATTTCCCTGCCAGCTTTTCTTTCTTTGCATGTGTCATCTGCATATGACTAAAGCCACTGATGCATATCCGTCAGCGGTGTATTTCCCTGGAAAGTCCTGGATGGAAAAAAGCCTGTGGAGAATAACCAAGAATGAATATAGCTGTCAACTGGTCCCAGAGGAACAACTTCAAGCATCATCTCTTCCCTGTCAATCTGGGGGGGGGGTGCATCATCTCTTTGTTTATTCTTTTTAGATCAGAATGTTGGCTTTAACGGGGTTTCTGTGACACAGTGGACTGAGGCTCACTCACACAGGTCTTAGATCAAACTGAAAAGCATCTTTCTTTAATCTCCTCTGTCACGAGATGAGAAAGGAGTTAAAAAAATAGGTACCAGTATCGGAGGCACACAAAAAAAGACCACATCCTCTCAGTTTTCCTACAAAAGCTGAGATTCTCTGGTGTTTTGGATAATTATGTAAATGAAGAAATTTCAAGATTTTGGCAGAATATATAAAAAAATCTATTTGGACTAGCATGGACTTGAAACCTTTCAGCTTCAGACCATCAAAAGAACAAAAGTTATTGTTGGTGACCCGATATAGGCCAAGTCCAGAAACTGCTAAAAAGCTAAATAATCAAAGCAAATTCTTTAAACTCTTATTAAACTTATAAGCACTATAGTTTTTATGCTTTGTATCAATTTTAATAACTATAGGTAGTAAATATGAAGATATTATCGAGACCTCCAACTAGGGACAGGTTAGCTGATCTTTTTATATCGTCATAAGCCGATGTACCTTGTTAGAGCCGATTTAAAATCAGGCACATCTGCGGGCAGCCCAGTGCTGCTGCTGAATTTCATTTAAACGCATATTTATGTTCCTGAAAAACATCTCTTTAATAAATGCTTCAAAACATTATTTTCATCATAAATTTCTTTCTACCAGCTGTTTTAGATGTGATACTTGGTCCGTTTATTGATCTGTTTGATTGACTTTGGTGAAATGTTTGCTTTTAATATCGCGCAGAGCAAAAAAGAAAAAAAGATTCAAGAGTTGGCTTCATTCAGAGTACAAAAACTGTTCCAGGTTAAGAAATGTTGTGCATCAAGTGTTATTAGTGAGATTTTGACATGCAATTAAGACAAAAAATGTCCAGATATCATCCAAGAAAATCAGCAGCACATATTGGCATCTGTAATAAAAAAAAAAAAACATATCGGTTGATCTCCACCTCCATCCACAGTGGGGATTTTGACCCCAACGATGGGATTCAGAGCTAAGCTGTGCTACATGTGAACTTGCTAACATATTCCTGTAATCCTGCAGACCACACAAGAACTGGTTGCACTCTTAACTGGAGGTTTTGAACCTTCCTTTGCGCAACACTTTGACTGAATAATTCCAATTTCAAACTTTGCACAGATTGAAGGTATTCTGTATTTTAGTCCTGCAGACTTACTTACCTACGTCAGTGACGGAGTGTCACCGTGTGCCAGCAATAGATCAAGCAATTACAGTTGCCATTCTTCGACGTACGGACAGTTTATATTATCTTAACAAGCACGCAGGTTAGACAACCTGCTGGAACATGAAAGACATTTACCATGAGTTTTCTATATCATTAAACTTGCTCAACAGTTACTGTGACAAAAGACTTTCCTGTCTGACTTGTGATGGTTTTACAGCAATTAAAGTAATGAACATGGATCTAAAAATAACCCTCTGTGCATCTCACCTAGGTTCACTGACTCAGTCAGCGTCACTTTGCTCTCGCTGTCTGTGCGGCTGCTGGATGAACATAAATGTCACCGCATTGCAGCAGAGCGTCTACATCTCAGTTCATGTAGATCTAAGTCAGGGGTGGTTAACGGGAAGAGACTGGGTCGATTGGTTAGCTGTTTGATGAAGCCTTCAGAAAAGTCGAATGACAACCACCTTAGTCTAACTGGATCAGTCAATTAAGACTTGTGCTGTGCTGTAAATGATGCGTAAATATTCAGTAATTAACCAGAAGGTAAAGTGATCAGGATGCAAATGGAGGCCTCAGAAAAGCTCGACATCCATGTAAACATGTTTGTGGGTGAGATCAGGAGCAGGGGAAGTAGGAATAATGATAATGTCAGGTGTTTGGTGATCCAGTAGGCAGTGAGTTCTGATCATACGCTGTCTTGTATATAGTAGATGTTTCTCTAATTATCGCCTTCCTATGTTATTGTTATTTTATTGTGCTTATTTCTTATTTTTGCTTATCTTTTTTTTTTTTTTTGCACCAAGTACCGCAGCAATTTCCTAATCTTGCGATTTTTCATACATATAGCATAATGTTTCTCATATTTCAGTTTAAATTCATGTTAACTTGGGTATCAAGCTGACTTAGCTTCGAGGGTTAGGTTTGGTCCAGCGGTAGGGAGGTTTACCTATCAGAGGGATGGGGGTTCAATCTCCATAACAACCCAAACAGTTTTAAATTACATGTCTTTGGTTAAAATATTGTGCAGTTTTTGAATTCAGGACTGTGGGGGTGGTGGGAGGAACAATCTGCAACCTGTTAGGAATGCTTTCAATCTGAAATCATATATGAAAAGTTACATGAATCAGTGTAACATGCATAGATTCCAAGAGATTAAATAAAGCACACAGTTCCAGTTTGTTTCTAATACAAACACTGAAAGCCTCTGCTTGTCCTTAGGCTGAAAATTTGTCCCACACATGGGGATGTGAAGCTTTACAGAAAATATGAGTCCAGCAAAAGATGTTCGGACAAGTAAATGTTCAGATTGATTTATGAATATATTCCCAGTGCAGTAATATTAGACTGGAGGTATTTACGTGACTTTAGTACTCTCCAAGATGAACTCTTATTTAAACAAGATGTAAACAATGACAAATCAAAAATATATATTTTTATATGAGGTGAATAAAAAAATGAAACATCTAAGGATTTTCTTTAACTTGAAAAAAATAAAAGCAACATTTTCTCAGATGCTTTTTCCTTTTAAACCTGCTTTCCTGTCGATACCCCCTCTTTTCCCAGCACCGCCACCTCCATCCTCACCCTCCTTGCCCGTGGTTTCATTCTCAGTATTTGCGCATTGCGAGAAGATCTGATAAACACCATACGCCGACATGTCTGCTCCTCAGTATTAATGAGATCAATCACAAGCATCCCCATTATGCTCTCGTTTTTCCTCAGGCTCCAGAAGCTAGGAGAGAGAGAGAGAGAGAGAGAGATGAAGTCAGACACATGAAGTCACGAGAAGCAGACCTGTGTAGGTGGAGGCTAAAGTGTGTGCGTTTATGTCTGAGTGTACCAAGTGTCATGATTTCAATCCAGACTTTGTGGAAAGTGTGGTTTTGTGTATTTAAATGTGTTTGTTTGCGAGCGAGAAAGTGGGAGTGTGTGTGTGTGTGTGTGTGTGTATGTGTGTGTGTTTGTGTGTGTCGCTTACTGCATGTGATGCAGCAGATTGCAGAGGGCAGGGGAGAGTGGGCTGTGCCTGCACATTAACAGATGGCAGGAGAGAGGGGTTTGGAAATTTCTTTTCTTTTTTCTTAAAGAGCAACCAGCTCGGAGTGTGTGTGCAGGCGTCTGTGTGTGTGCAGGTGTGTGTGTGTGTGTGTTTATGAAGCTTCTCGCAAAAGTTTTTTATTTATATATTTCTCGGAAAGAAGCAGGACTTTGCTTCGCTCTCAAGAGTGCGTTCGCTCATCTAAATTTATACAACGTAAGCAAGCCTGCTCCTCAGCTGAAGTACACACACACACACACACACAAGCAGGTGTTACCACTTCATCAGCCGTCTCTCCTCAGAGGAGAGAAAAGTAAAGAGCCTGGAAATAACACTTTTCTCTGTTATGGCTTCAGCACCTTGGGGTGGGAAGAGGGAAAGAGAGGAGAATGAGAGACAAGGATGGTGGGAGAGGTGAGAGGGCGTCACAACGTGAGGGACAGGAGAGACAAAAATGTCAAGGGAGTGTAAAAAAAAGTGAAGAAAGGTGCTGAAAGTGTGGGAGTGTCAGAAAAAAACATCACACATGTCAATGTAGAGTTTGGAATAAAAAGGGCCAAAGTGAAGACACCCTGAGTTTATTATAATGATGTTAGGACTTTAATATGGCAACATTTTCACATTTATTTCAACTAAAATGTTACCGGCAGGTTATAAAACAGTTTGAGTCTCCTAAACCAAAAAAAGTAACAACTTAAAAAATTTTAAAGTCAAAAAAATAAAATCTACTTTAATCTGGTCACCTAATCCCTGAGAACGTGTTGTTACTCAATGTGTCTGGCCTGTCTGAGTCATGCGTGTCCAGTATGTGACTTGTGACGTGAGCTCCTCCATCCCTAGATGCAGAAAAACAAGATGAATTTCTACCTCAGCCACAGTCAGTGATCAGTGAAAAAAAAACAGAAATGTGACGTTTGCTGGAAAATACTGAAGATAACTAATAACTCATTAAATATGGATTTTTAAAGAAATAATTGTAATTTATGAGAAAAACGTGTCATGCGATCAACGCCAAAAGCTTTTTAGGATTATTTGAATAATATAGGTTAAACAAAATCTAATTCAAAGCCAATTCTGAAAAGTAAATAATAAATACCAAATATTTCTTGAATAGGTTAAAATGTTAATGACAGAAGCAGACTTGAGACTCCTCCCACTGAATGAATACTCATTTGAAAGTGATTCAGATTAAGCAGCAGCATCTAAATTCTGCACAATTTGCTTGTGTACATTCAACTGACGCTGCAAAGCTATTGCACGTACATGCATGATTCACATCAGCCACATGGGTAATGACAGCTAGCTAAAAGCTAGTGGTGGTCTGCTACTTTGCATGCCCGGCCTTTTGAGGTCAGTTTTATGTGCGTATCTCTTCCCCCTTCCCCTGTTTTGTAGCAGTGCTGTGACGGAGGACCAACAGCTGCGCTCCTAAAGTTATCAGAGGAGCTGTCCTTCAGCACCACGCTTTCTGGTGCCTTGTGGTCTGCACCCGCCTCCTCCTGCTCTACCTGGCTCCGCCCTGAGCCGCCAGCTGGGAAGAATTGTAGGCAGAGGCCAAAAGAGGACGTCAACAAGAGAAAAGACTTCCTGGTGCAGATCATTGGGAGAGCAACAGACCCGAGCTGACTTTCCTCCAGCCTGTTGAGTTCTCAGCAGACGTTTGATCCCTAAGTCTAAGTCTGTGTAGTTGTAGTGAATATTCTTGTTACAGACTCAGAGGAGTCCTTTAGGTAGAGTGAAACTAGTGAGTATAGTGATTAGTGAATTATGTATGTATGGCTCAGAGGAGTCCCTATTAATAGATTTTTTCCACTAAAGGTGTGGTTCACTCATTTAATCAATACATTTGCAGTGGTCTCTGGAATACCTTGCAAGCCGTACTCGGGTCAAAAAAGCCCAGAAACGCTTGGATCAGTACGAACGAGTCCTCTGCAGCAGAGAGTGGCACAACACGGCAGGATTTGGAGTCTTATTTCCTGATATTTGGACATATTTCCTCTGATTGGATAACAGCAATGCAACTCTACTACTGACTTGCAACGCTGATGTTTTATCTCCACCAATAACTCAAGCCTGGAGGAGTTTTTCTGTGTGGTGGAGTTGCTAATGCTAATGGTTACCCTGTAATAATCGAGACGTTCTCTGCTGTTTCCTGGATGCTAACCCAACAACAGCCTTCTCTGTCACGAGCCAAGATGGGTGAGTCCATGAATGTTAAGTGATGGTTGATGTGTTTTTACTGTCATGTACAGCACTTTGGGCATGACCAATGTAAGAAAGTGCTTTATAAATAAAGGCTGATGATGATGATGATGATGATGATGATGATGATGATGATGATGATGATGATGATGATGATGATGAAGTGACATTGTGACATTGATCTGTCAGGCTTTTAAAATCCTAGCGTTTCCCCGTCTATTTTCTATCAGAAGCTAATGCAGGAGATAGGTGTAGGAGACTGTTTTCATGTTCAGCCTGCATGAAACACTCAGAGTGACTGATTATAATCAGAAATAGTCATTAAAAAATAGTTTTTCAGTGAACCACACCTTGAAAACATTCTTAAGAGACTTTAGAGTCTTCTTTTTAATTTTAGTAGCATTAAATAGCCAATTAGGATTTGTTTTGACCTTTTGATTAAGGAGGAACCAGAACGTTGTTTGGAACTATTAGCTTTGTTTAAAAGAAGAGTGGTCTGACTATAAAAAAAAAATCTTATTATGCCTGTCACGTTTCCTCCATGTTACCCCCTAGAGAACAGGGTCGTAACATTGCATATACCTTCCCATTATGCATTGCCTCAAGAATTAGAAAGACATGGTTGTGACTTAAATGTGCTTATCTGAGTCAGTTTTGCATTAAGTTGTTGATTCAAAATTTGCAGAAATCTGGTTAAATGTTAATATTTTATTGGTCAAACTTAATAAGGGAGCGTTACTAAAATATTTATTCTTCTTAAACACGAGATCCAAGTTTGCAGCATAACATACATGAGATTAAATATAACTCGCCCAAATTGTGTAAACATTCACATTTTTTCATTAACGTGATCATTTTTATTTTTTTATTTATTTATTTATTCTTTATTTAACCAGGAAGGTCCCATTGAGATTAAAAACCTCATTTTCAAGGGAGTCCTGGCCAAGAGGCAGCAAGAGTTACAGTTACAACATATATATATATATTTTCCAGTTACACAGACATGTTATGTACAGAATTACAGAAGGCAATTACAACACAGGGTATGTCTCTCAAGGGCTCTCAGTCTGGTTTTAAATGTATTCAAGGAGATAAGCTCGGTTAGTTTCCAGTTTTCCTGCAGCCTGTTCCATGCAGAAGGAGCAGAGTGAACAAAAGCCCTTTTACCCAGTTCAGTGCGAGCAAACGGAACACAGAGTAACAACTGATCGTTTGCACGCAGACTGTGAGAAGTTACACTTCTCCGTGAGATTAAGTTACAGATGTAGTTGGGTAGTAATCCAAGCATGGCCTTGTAAATGAAAGTGTACCAATGTGCCAACCTCCTGGTGGACAAAGAAGGCCATCCCACTCGAGAATACAATTCACAATGATGGGTCAATGGTCTACAGTTAGTAATAAACCTCAGCGAGGCATGATAAACCACATCAATCTTACCAAGACACTGTGCTGAGGCATTTATATACAAAAGGTCTCCATAATCCAGAACAGACAGAAATGTTGCAGTAACTAGTCGTTTTTTTGCCTCAAAGGAAAAACACAGTTTATTTCGAAAAAAGAAACCCAGTCTGAGTTTGAGTTTCTTCACAAGATTATCTATATGGGGCTTGAAGGAGAGGGAGTCATCGAGCCAGACACCAAGGTATTTGTATGTGTGGACCACCTCTATGATATTTCCCTCCGGAGTGGTCACTGAGGGCATACTTAGAGGTCTTTTTTTAGAGTTTGAGAACAACATTAGTTTAGTCTTGTCAGCATTGAGCTAGAGTTAGAAAAAAAAAGACAAAAATAATACCACCATCATTTAACCAGCCCACCACATTGAACCCCTGACCTCAGATTAACACTAAATCCACATCTTGACCTTAAAGCAGCACATTTAACCTAGAGCACTCGTTGTGTAAAGTGTGCAAAGGTCTTATGAAGCAGTGTGTGCTTTAGTTGACACACTACTCAAACAAACTTTAAAGACCAGCTTCAAGGGGAAAGTTTTAATAAAAGCCTCAGTCTTCAGAAAGAAGTCAAGGCAGCGAGATGAATGGAGGAGCTTTGTTTTATTAGGTTTTGATTCCGTTTATGACTGGTAGATTTTTCATCAGCATGTACAGCATCTGTACTGCATATATGAGACAATCCAGGTGGAAAGCTTCAGCAGATTATGGTAGGCTGTGTGTTCATTTATTCGTGCATTAAAATGATCTCTTATCTGTTCATGAATTAGTGACACAAATAAATTATTTTGAGCCAAGAATCACCGCAACATTTAATTTCTTAATTTAGTCATTTTCATTCAATTTTCAAAAACAAACATGTATTAGGGGAACAGTTCTGCAGAGTTACAATGTTTTTGTTATAATATTTATACATTTCTGCTAAAAATAAGAAATTTGGCATCCAGAGAAAAATGCTCATTGATTTTCCCCTTTTCAAATATTTTATTTAGATCTTTGTGTGTGGTATTCATGTATTCACAAAAATCCATTTATTCACTTAAGAAGTGGCTGTAAGCCTGCATGAAAAAACAAACTATGAATTTTTAATCACTCTTGGTAATATAGGATGTTTATTCTCTATTTGTTCCATATAACAAAATTTTGGATCATCCATTTAAGCCTAAAGTTACTTTTAAAATCAGCATTTATCATTATACTGCAATGCTAATAGGTTTGCTCTTTATGGGTAAACTCAACCTAATAACATGACTTCTAAATATAAATAGTTTGATATATGCCTTGTGAGTCGATCTCTGTGGGAAAAAAAGCTCCGGCGCTCCTATTTCATGTAGAAGTTAGCCAGAGGAGTGGTGAGCAACAGACGGCAGGATTTGGAGTCTTATTTCCTGATATTTGTATATCTTCATTCCTATTTTATTTTAGTCCACTGATGTAGAACTAAAATGGGATCACAGGTGTTCCAACATGGCTTTGGTGTGGGATGAAATCGCTAAAAAAATGATAGATGTTCCCAGCAGAAAAGTGCAGGAGAGCAACCATAACCAAGGTGACTGAAAATGAAAGTAGATTTACACCATATTGAAAAACGTAATGACGTCCAATTTTGATTCCGTAGGGTTTGATCCACCTTTTGCAGACGCTTCAACTCTTCTGGGAAGGCTTTCCACAAAGTTTAGGGGTGCATCTTTGGGAATTTTGGATCGTTCTCGAAGAAGTGCCTTTGTTAGGTTAGGGTTAGGTCAGGTACCGATGGTGGATGAGATAGAAAGTCTACCCCACAGTCTAATTAATCCCAATGCTGTTCTGTTGAGGTCCTTCACACCAAACCTGCACATACATGCCTTTATTGGAGCCCATGAATGCATTAATTGGAGGAGTTTCTTTGCGTTTAGCTTGCAAGAAGGTTGACCTTGAAAAGCCTGGTGGTGAGAGTTTGGTGATTTTCTTTTGGGGTTAAAATGGATCAAGTTCAGTGGACTAAAGAAGCCAACAAGTCCCCTGCATTGGGGACAGCTGGGATCAACGTTTCCTGAAGGCACTAATAAGGACTGATGTGTGTATTTAATTCTCAAGATTTTCCTATTTTGCAGGAGGAAAAAGGAAGTTGGTGTTCCAACTCAAAGATAGCCACTCTTTCAATCCGTGTCCTCAGGAGAAATCACAACTGTCAGAGTGTGACCAGTTTAACTTTGCACCGTTACTCTGTGTCACTGCTAAAAAAAAACACGAGTACACACAACCTGGCCCCCACACATGCACTTAGAGGAACACGGGACTCAAGTGACGGAATGGATACACTGGTGCACGTTCTGACACACACACACACACACACACACACACACACACACACACACACACACACACACACACACGAAGCAGAGAGCTGGAAAAGGGCTGAGACTGGTGACAGTGCTTGTCTCTGTGCTGATGTCGTCTCTCCAGAGGAAGGAGGCAGAGTGACACAGGGTGGCCGGTGGTGACACACAGCCTGTCATCAAAAAGTGACATAGATGACCCACTTTCCTTTGCAGTTGACCCCTCCCCACCAACAGCACTCATTCTTACTTAGCATATCAGCTTTCACTCCATTTGAATTCTGTCTCAATGCTTTCTTAAAGTCTATAATCAAACAGCTCCATGTGAAATAAATCAGAGCAACCATCTCATAAACATGAAAACATATTTGTTAAAGCTCTGAACACAGATAAGTCCACAGAGGCCTGTTTTTACTTTATAGGAATTAATCACAGTAAGCTTTTAAAGACACAATTAAGCAGAACTTTATCGTAAAGGCTTCGCTCCACGCTGCCTTTGAAGATATTGAACATGTTTTTCTACTTGACTTTGCTATTTCTGTTTACCGTTCTGTGAAGTTTAATTATAGATAGCTAAAGTACAGATAAGGATAAGAGTTAGGCATGAAAAACATCTCTTCATGTTTCAAAATTTTTTCAACCAACTCAGATTTTCACTCATAGAACTCTAAAGTCAGTTTATGGCGTAAAAAGAAGGTCATTAAAGTGGAAAAAGTTTTTTACTCAAAGGTCACCACCTAGAGGTGGTAAAAAGGTATTGCACCCTTAAAGCTTCTCTCCCTGCTTCCGTGATACAGCTGTAAGCAAACGCTTCTCATTCTTGAACGTGCACCTCTACAATTATAATTAAAGTTATTAGTAGCAGCAGTGGTGGAATCTGTATTTTTGTGGTTGTGAAGATGGTTGTAGCTTCTCCATGAATCGCGTTGTCTTCGCAGCTTTTTAAATGGCTCGTAAACGCTGCTCAGTCTAGTTACATCTGCAAGCGCGCATGAGCACACTCTGTGACTGACATCTGTGAGTAAGCGGGTGTCTAACGTTATTGGCTAATGCTGAGCAGCACTCAATTCAAAATGCATGGGCTGTACAGGATGAGGGGACGGGCTTAGCAAAAATAAAAAAAGACGTGTTATCCACAATACATCACATCATGTTGCATCTGCAGTGATGCGGGCGTTGTACCAGTCTGTCGTGGTGAAGAGAGAGCTGAGCCGGAAAGCTGGAAGGCAAAGTTCTTGATTTACCAGTCGATCTACGTTCCAACCCTCATCTGATCATGAGTGGCTGAAATCAATTTTCTCCGCAGGGTATCTGGGCTCTCCCTTAGAGATAGGGTGAGAAGCTTGGGGCTCGGAGTAGATCTGCTGCTCCTCCACATCAAGAGGAGCCAGTTGAGGTGGCTCGGGCATCTGGTTAGGAAGCCTCCTGGACATCTCCCTGGTTTACCAAGCACGTCCAACCAGGAGGAGACCAAAGGAAGACCGATGACACGCTGGCCAGGAAACGACTTGGTATTCCCTTGGAACAGCTGGCCCAATTGGCTGGGGAGAGAGAAATCTGGACCTCTATGCTTAGGCTGCTGCCCCCCGCGATCCGACTCCAGATAAGCAAAATTTTATTCTTGTCACTTTACATCTCTTGTTTCTAAATTATGTGTATTTGCAACTTTGTTGGATTGCGTTCATGTCAAGCTGGTCGGGTCTTATAGGACTGAATAAGTAAAGCACAGAAAAGTGATTTCAGCAGGAAAACAAATGATAACATATTTGGAAAAGACATGTCTGCATTAACTTTACACACACACACACATGCACGCGCGCACACACACACACACACACCAACAAATGGAGAAATGGCGGCTGATATGGTAGCAGACTCCCAGCCTGAATCATTGTCCAAGTCTGTCCCTGAACTTTATAACCATTCAGCTAGAGGTTAGCATTTTGGTTGTATTCACTGCTCTAGCCTATCCATTGGGTGGTTTTGACACTGGAATCGCACCATTTAAAGAAGCAATCTGTCTGAAAACCCACTTTTGTACTGGTGGTGGTTTAACAAGTGGTCTGTGAAATCAGGGTCACATTCAGGCTCGGTTCAAAATAAAATCCAACCATTTTTGCTGATTCTTCAGGAATACTGCACAGGAATCCTGGTCCTCTTGCAGACAAAAATCGATTTTTGGGTTCTAGGCACTATTTAAAGTGCAGACTAGAGAAGAAAGAAATCTCATAGCTGTTAAGGTTAATCTCCCTGCTAGCTACACAAAGAGACTGGGTGTTAGTGTTTACAGTCCAGGGGAAAACTGATCCAGATTCAATACTACCTAGACATGGAGTGGGTTGGGATGACGCAGATACATCTCCATTCAGCTAAATGCAGGCAGGATTTGTAACTAGACAGGAAAATTCATGTGTGAAGCCAAAAAATGCTTTGGGGGTGTTTCTCATAAGCAAATAAAAATATAACATGGTCAAAAGCTCCAAAATGTGGATTTTCCATGATATGGGACCTTTACATATATATATATATATATATATATATATATATATATATATATATATATATATATATATATATATATATATTTTATTTCATTCATTCATAATAATAAAAAAACAAACAGCATTTAACACTTCATTGGGGAAAAAAATGGAACAAATTGTCACCTTGTGACAAGATATCATTAACAAAGAGCCAGTTGGAGTTAATGGAGCACTGGGTCATCCCTTGAGTTTAGGAGCTGTTTTACATTACAGCTGAATTATTGACAGGTTAGAGTTAAGTGGTTTAAAGTTTGAATAACACTAAAAGCAGAATGCACAGAGATCACTGCAGAACCCAGACCTGGGTCTGTATTCCATAAGTTAAATACAAAATAGAACATTTTTATCCAAAGATTACTGGCTTGTTTATGTGATGCTGTTGGTTTTATCACTGCATCACAAAAGAAAAAAAAATGTTTTTGCACGTGTGTGTGTGTGTGTGTGTGTGTGTGTGTGTGTGCGTGCGTGCGTGCGTGCGTGCGTGCGTGCGTGTGTGTGTGTGCAACACAAACAGGTGTCAAAAGTCTCGTCAACTTTTCTGTGCTAGGCCCCTAAAATAACAAGCCAACAAAAACAACAACAAAAAAGTAACGTTCTGTGAAAAATGATCATTTGATGGACTGAAAAACTCTGCAAAACTCTAAAAGACCTTCAGAAAGTCCAACAAACTATTGATCAAGAACATTTTAACAGACTAGAGGAGAGTCTGGTTCATTAGAAACAAAAATATAAGAAAAAACAAAACAACACTTTTCCTGTCTAAAACAAAGTAAAAATCCATCATACCTAACTTCTTTTCAGCACACTATGCATTATTTACTACCTGCACGAGGAAATTTAAAACATCATTCACAGCAATGTCATCTGTAATCAATAGACCTCTTTTGGCTGCAAATAAAATAGATGACAAAAAACAAAGATACAGTCTGATCAACTATAGATTTTATGCTTTCAACATTTACACATTTGGAATTTTTCAGTTTTTTACTGTAAATAAACTTTCCGCCAGTCTGGAGATGCACCACGACTGCTCCAGCTTAACTAGAATAACCTCACAGTTTTTTTATTATTTTAAAGCCAGATAGAAGAACCAGTTGGCCTTTAAATCTGAACTTAATAATAACCACATAAAGAACTTTATCCCAGCAGTGTTTGTGAGAGATATTATTATTTTCTCTCAAGGCAGCGGAATGTAAATATTGTTTTGCTGCAGCATGGGGACGTGCTGATATGTGGATGAAATAAAGTCTCACTGGCAGGTTTTTTTGGTATAAAGAAGAATTCAAACTTTCATTCATCTTTATTACATCAAAACTTTCAAACATATATAGACCTGAAATTTCTCAAGACATTCATACATATTTATATTCAATCAGTGTACTACAGTTTACTGCTTGTTGGTATAGTTTTTTATTCTATTGTTTTTTAAACTTTTGCTGCTTTTTACCTGTACTGTCCACTTTCCGCCGTGACAATGCAAATTATCCCACTTTTGGGACTAATAATAAAGGATTATCGTATCTTATTTGATCTTTAATGGTTAAAATGAATGTTGAGAGTGTTTTTTTCTTTTTTCTATATTTGCGCTACAAAGCAGTTGCCCTCATGAAACCCAAAGTGCAGCTTTTTAAAAATATTTCTTTGTGCTTCTAAAAAATCCATAGGATCTTGAACAGCTTTCTCTCTGAAACAGTTCTAGCTTCAGGCCGTCCCAAATGTTCATGCAAACTTCTTTCCTGAAGCATTTCTGACTGTTTTGAAATGGTGATGCGAAAGGCCCTGGGCTCTGAGGCCAAAATGAGTCTAAAATGCTTTTATTTTTTGGTATTTTTGTTTATTTTCCTTGCTATAATTCATCTGACTCTCATTTCAACTACTTGCATCTTACATCACCTCTATCTCTAAACGGGACAAGTTCGAAGGCTGATTTATTTTACTTGATAAAATCAATAAAAATGCAAATAAAACAAACTCATCTTAACAAAAATATGAAGAATTAATTAATTGGTGAAAAATCTTCTGAAATAAGCATGTGTAGAGAGGGACGTACAATTAGGTCATTAAATATGCCAAAACAACTTCTCCGCTTCACGTTTTATGAATGCACAAAATTCCCCTCATTTGCGCTTATCTCTTAATTAATGCTAACAATTGCGTTAAGTCGCGGATTCCTTTGATTTGTCTCATGTGGAGCATATTCTACAGGCATGCACACAGAAATCCTCACCCACAGACATGCACACAGGGCGAACAATTTTTCGCTTGACATTGAAAATTCCCTTTGATCTTCACGTTAAGAGAAGTCTGAACTCGCAGCTAATCAGTGAGTGGGAAAACTAAAAATATGCATTTGCAGTATCGAAGTTGTGCACACGTGGAGAGGGAGCTGAAGTAAATGCTAGGATGCCACACGTGAAAATGACTGTGACACTTTTCACCATCGCATTGCATCGGCACTAAAAACCCATGTAACATCAAATGGTGACAGTCATTAACAGGACTTAAGTTCCTGACTTTTGAAAGAACAAGGAGAGGGAAGAAGAAGTTGGGTTGTGAGTGTGGTAGGGGGATGATAAAATAAGATTAAAGAAGAGAGGAACGAGGAAAAGCATCACAGAGTAGAAGGGAAGTAACGCTTAGGCAGTTTTATTTGCTGCTGCTGCTGTTCCCGGATCCATTCCCAGCTACTATTTTTGGTTTTCTCATTTCATGACCAAACGCATTTCGCTGATTTTCTTTTTACGTGAGCCAACTTTTGTTGCTGCTTGTTCTGCAGCTATAAAGCCTAAAATAGAGCGTTGTCCATTTACTCTCTATAGAAACTAATAGTTTTTGTGTTTTAGATGATGGATGAGGAGGAATAAATCAGGTAGCGGCTGCGTCTCCTCAATCTCTGTTATCTACTTCCTTTTTCAGATTTCCTTTCCAGATGGACTTCCTGTGTTGCCCAGGAGACTATTCATCACCATGACAACCAAGTACACCACTTGCAGTTATTACTTGAGTCTATTATTATAAGGAGAACTGCTCCTCGATGTGCCGAACCCTGTAAGATCCATTTAACTTGTGCATGTGTGTGCATGCATTTGTATGTGTGCTTAGACTCGTGTGAGAGAAAACTGCTTAGGCACACCTGCTTCCTCCATAAAGCTGCATACAGAACACACACATACACACACACACACACACACACACACACACACACACACACACACACACACACACACACACACACACACACACACACACACACACACACATATTCGTTACTTCTAGTCTTGCCCGAAGTTCCTCTCCACAGTGGCAGTCTCGGTACTTTATATAACTTTAGCCTACTTGCCTGCTGTGATTAACAGAGGAAAACGAACACCACTGTTCTGCTTTAAAATGCCATAGTTGTCACTGCTGTCTGGTTTGCAATGAGTTTTCACAGAAACAGCTATTAAAAAAGCAATTAAGGCTTTAAACACTGCAAAAAGGCACGAGTTCTGTGCAGGAGGAATCTAGCAACATGGACACAACTCTTCATTTTACCACTGATGCAGTGTTGTTGACATGTATTCGTCCCCTGACACATTTCTTCTGTCAATGCTTTTTTTTTAAACACTACATGTTTCAGGTGACTAAACAAATTGTAACATCAGACAAAGATAATATATAGAATACGAAAGTTTGTAGATTGAATTGATTCATTGAGAAAAGATCTATCTAAATCGGCCTGAATCGATGTGACAAAAATTAATTGCCTCCGTTATTTGGGAATTAACTGTAATTAGCCAGATTATTTGTAAAGCTGAGCTTAGTTTCGCTAGCTACACCCAGACCTGATTAATACCAGAGCTAAAAAGTTGGGAAATCACTTACTTAGACCACCACAGAGGCAATTAGTTGAAAGAGCAGCAGGCCAGAAGATCTCAAAAAGCAACACACTGTGTCCTGTTCAAAGGAAATTTTAGAATGAACCCAAAACATCTAAAGCATTGCAGACCTCATTTGGTTAAAGTTTGGGTCAAAGGTTATCAAACACAAAGAAGGAGATGGGAACAAAAATGGTATCCATGGGACAGAGAAAATTAAATACCTGCTGACCTGAAATAACCCATTACACATTTACCAAAAAGCATATTGATGATCCTCAAGATCTTTGTAATGATATTCTGTGGTCATATGTGACAAAATTAGACTAAGAAGATGTGTGTCCCATTACATCTGGTGTAAAACTAACTTTACATTTCAGAAAAACATTTTACCAATGTTTTTATGGACAGAATTTCTAGGCACAGCAGTGGGGTGAAGGATGTTGAGTTTGGTGAAGGGAGACTCTCGTCTCTGCTTTTGTAGATGATGTGGTCCTTTTAGCTCCATCACTCATCAACTGTGACCTTCAAGTCTTGGATTGCCAACTTCAGGTAGGGGGAGAGGTTCTACCTCAAGAGGGACCTTATTAGGTAATGACAGAAAGAACAAGATTACAAACACAAACATCGAAAATGAGTGTTCTCCGTAGGGTGGGCGGGCTCAGCCTTAGAGGTAGGGTGAAGAGCTCAGACATTCAGGAGAGACACTGCTCCTCCACGTTGAAAGGAGCCAGCTGAGGTGGTTTGGACATTTGGTTAGGATGCCTCCTGGACCCCTGCCGGGGGAAGTGTTCCAGGCATGTCCTGCCAGCAGGAGGCCCCCAGGTCAACCCAAGATATGCTGGAGGGATTATATCTCCACGTTGGCCAGGGAACACCTGGGGTTCCAGCTGGTGGAGGTTGCTGGAGAAAGAGAGGTTTGGGCCTCTCTTCATACCAACTTCCAGTATGGTGGTGGTAATGTGATGGTCTAGGGTTGCTTTGCTTCTTCAAGACCTGAATAACTTACTGTAACTGATAAAACCAAACATTTTTCTCCTTTGTTAGAAAATTCTGAAGAATGTTCGACCTTTGACCTTAAACAGGTCATTCATACTTGAAATGTTGACAGAAGTGGACCAATGTCACTTCAGTACATGCGCATCTAAGTCGATCTAAAGTAATGAACTGGGAGCCTTTATCCTAGTTTACATGTACGTTAGAAAACCGAACTCTCAAATGAAGTTAATTCCACTCCAGCACAGTAGGTGTCGAACTGCGTCCTTTTGTGTCGGCATTCTTCCGGTTAGCTTATAGCAACATAGACAGTAAACAAACGATGGCGGGGGTGAAGCAGACAAAGTTAAAACAGGATATGCACAATGACAGAAGGAATGGACAAAAACGCTGCAGCACAGCTTATTTGGTATGTACTCTACTGTTTGATGGTGTTACACGTGTTACTTTGTGGCGATGATATTATCAGAAGATTGCTTCTGCGACCTCGTCACTTCCGGAAGTTACCAGTATCAGCTCGACTGAGCCGTTGACATGCAGATGCAGTGGGTTTCCTACCGTATTAACCGGGTGCTTCAGCACGGTTAGAACCAGTTTACCTTCAGCAAGACTAACGCGTTTACATGCATTTAAAAAAAACAAGGTCAGTCTATTTAGGGCAATAGTTCGGTTTTCTGATGTGCAGGTAAACTGATACGAGATACTCGTCAGCAGTTATCAGAAACATTTGTTTCCTCCAAAGTTGTTACAACCAGCTGTTAGGTTTAGGTGTTAGGTTGATTAGTTTTTCACATCCCTCATGGAATGAAATAATTTGAAAACTCAGGTCATCTTTGGTATTGCAATTTGCTGATTGGAAACATTTCAGGGTGACAAAAAGCAAAACCAGAAGAAATCTTTAAAGGAGAAAAAAACATTTTCCCCACACAAAGTTCCATTAAAAGTTATTTTCATCAACTTTTCTGTAGTTGGTCACATCACTTTAAACCAGACAATTAGACCCATAAGTGGTTGCAAACTGCCTGCAAATGACTTCACTGAAAATGGTCCTTTAATATGAAATACAGCCCATTAAAACAGCACCTCTACTGTGTTTGTTAAGGAATGCATTTATTCCTTAAAGATTACACAAACGATGCTCTTCTGTGTTTAAGCGGCTCATGAAACTTTAATAATCTCCATCGGGAGTTTGATGCCATTCTCTAATTGTGGTAGTATATGAGATTCAGGACTGAGTCATGAGATGTGTGATAAACTGGAAAAGTCATTAAATCCCCAAAATACACAGAGAAGTCCAGTTCAGATGCAAAATCTACAACATATTTGCTCAAAGGAGCATTCTTAAACTAAAACCATGTGGTTTTATTCCTCAGTGGCCTGGCAGTAGTTCTGTAAATGTGAATTATTTTTCTTAAAGAGCACTACTGTCTTGGCCATTAAGAGGCCACACAACTGTGTGTGGGAGAGTTTACTGATCTAATGGTGACTTTATACATAAACATCATTAGTGTCCAACTCAAGGAGATGATGTGTTCATTGTTTTAACAAGTTGTGGCAAAGAAGAGAGAGAGTTGAGATCTAACGTTTCACTACAAAAGGAGAAATATACGTTAAAAAAAAAAAATATATATATATAAAGGGTGGGAATTTACTGCATTAATTATGATTAATTAATTAGAAAGAAATAACGCTTTAATAGAAATTAACACATTTAACCCTTTGGGTCCGAGGGTCCCCCAACTGGGGGGCTTTGAAGTTTAGCAGCAAAATACATGCCCTAAATATTAAGCTGCACCTACAAGACCACGCAAACCTTATTTACATGCTCCAAACAAAACTTAAACTACAATCAAATGAGTGATCAGAAATCCCTCTTCATGACCTTAACCCTTAACCCTAATCCTAACCCTCTGCCTCATTAATTTTCATTTAAAAAATAGCTTTGGGGCAAATTTTCTCGAACGATTAAAATGTGATTAATCAATATTAATTAATTACAAAGCCTCTAATTAATTAGATACAGTTTTTAATCGAGTCCCACCCCTAATATACATACATACATACATATATATATATATATATATATATATATATATATATATATACATACATACATACATACATACATATATATATATACATATATATATATATATATATATATATATATATATATATATAAACCATTGAACTACAGAAGGTTTTCATTGTCATTTCCTTTCAAATACAGGAAAGCTTGAATTGTGAATTATAGTCTTAAGTGTGACTCACAAGCTCTCTGAGCAGAAAAAAGTGTCAACAACTTCTCAGTAGGAGAACTCATTATTTCCAGACTCTAAGTTCACATCAGAAGGTTTTTTTTCTTCCTCCAATACTTTTTTCCCCGCAGTTGTTTTCAACTGTAACTCAGATATGAGCCCTATAGTCAAAGTAAAGAACCAGCAATGTCAATCAGAAGCTGCCTGTTATGATCATGTGACTCAAACACTGAAAAGATTTGAATTAAATGTGGAGTGTTCAAATGCAATTAAGATTTGGTATGTTGTGTGTTTTATTCTTATAGCAGCTAAGGGACAGGGTGGAAACCATATAAAAATATTTATTTTACACAGAAAGCCTGAAAAACAGAAAACATATGCATATTTTTGTTCATCATAGTCAGGTGTGGATGGATTCCATTCCTGTAGTTACATCAAAAACCCATTTCCTATAACTATCAATTAAAAACTCATCTTTTTTCTCTCTTTACTCCCACACACATCTCTATAATGCACCCAAGATAAAAAAGGAAGGATAAAGCTGCATTTTCCAACATTTGTTTTGCCTAAGATGTATGCAGAGCAGAAACTATCCAGCTGGAAAAAGCCTGATAGAAAATATGAAAAAGGGAAAGCAGAGCAGCTTATATATCTAAATGATTACAAATGGAATTTTACTTAATTTGATTGTAATAATTATCCCCTAACTAAATTAAATTAGGCATAGGAATCATTTACATACAAGACTTAAGCACATGATGCTTTGATAGGAAATAAGCCCTTTTCCTGTTGCTGTCATGTGAAATAACAAAGGCAGGGTGGGTGATTGAAGCCTTGGAGGCTGCAAGGGAGGTGGTGACAGGGTGGAGTAGCAGACTAATAAGAAATACTTTTCATAATTCATTTATTTCAAGAATTAGTTTTACAAAACAAGCACAAAGAGGATTTTCTAATCAAATCCAAGAATTTGAATTCAACAAACATACTCAGGAATAAGCAACAAGAAGCTTAAACATTTAAATAAAGTTCTATTTTGAAGGATTTTACAATCAAGATGTTGAATTTTAACCTGGTTGGAGATTTTTCCCTAAACTGACCCAAAAATACCTGCAGAAAAGGTTTATGAATGTAGAATTAGGTGAGGCAATTAAGACAAAAAAAGAGTGGTGTACTCTTTCCATTTATAGTTCATGCAATTTGATTTAAAGAGCAAGTTCACTGAGAAACTTTTTTATTTGTTATTTTTTAAATATGATGGTCACTCTGAAGTTAATATGCAGGCTTAATGTGAAAATAGTCTTCTATCGCTATACTGTAAGAAATGAAATGTTGAATTTACTTAACAAAGTTATGTTAACTGGTTCCACTAAACCTAGTTGCTTAAATGTAAAGAGTAATATACATACATTGTTATACGTTATGTTGAAAGTGCATGTATGTTTATATTAAGCAGTTTCTTCTATTCAGCAGTGAGTTATTTATTTTTTTGTAAGAAAAATGAAATGAAATGAAATCTTTACCTATCTCGACAGATTCGGCTCCTAACTTTATGAGTTGTCATCTGTATGGATGCTGACATGGCTTATATCTGGAACCAGTTGACATAACTTGGTTAAGTAAATTCAACATTTAACTTCTTATAGTGTATTTCCTGCATTAGTCACTGATAGACTTGGTTTTTAATTAAATGGATTTTTCGTCTGAAACTACCTGACTAAAAGGAGAAAACAAAACTAAACCTTCCTGTTTAAAATTGCTACAAAAATAAGTCTGCCAATTTCTAAAATAAAAAAAACAAACATTGAAAATATGCAGAATCTGGAGGAATCTCAGGGCAGGAAGGCAGAGGTCTAGAAACACTTTTGATACTTACACGACATTAAAGCCTTCAGGTGGTGCAGCATGAAAACCTGTCAAGTAATCGTGATCAATACAGCCATGTAGGTTTGTGAGTGCATGGAAGGCAACATGGTGTAGTCTTCCAACATGAAATGTTAACTAAATCTGTGTTCTGAAAGCAGGAAGCCATTGTGTACTACAGTTGTTCTTAGGGGTGGAGAGAGAGAGAGAGAGAGAGAGAGAGAGAGAGAGAGAGAGAGAGAGAGAGAGAGAGAGAGAGAGAGAGAGAGAGAGAGATGTGTGGTAAAGCATATAAAACAATGGAAGCCGTAGCCAAACAAACTATACCTATTATGAAATGCTCAGAGTCTGTCTAAAAACAATTTAAATTTAGGCTGTTTCACACAAATCCGGAAGACAAAATCTATTCTACCTAATGCATTCTTACAATCCCTATAATAAAGACCCACTTTAGTCCACTATAAGGTAAAAAAAGACACAAATTCACAGTGGAACATTAAATTGGAAAAAAAAAAAATTCGAATCGGACGCCTTAAGCAGCCGGAGCAGAAATTCTCTGCAGTTTGATTAACAAGCAGGACTTGTAAGTCTGCTTTAAAAGATTAATGTGCACTTCCTCTCACCTGTCTTAATTAACACAGGAAGGAGAAAGTTAAATGTCAAGAAAGACACAAAAAAGTAAAGGACAAAAATGAGAGAAGTTTTTATGTCTCCACACGTTTTCCAGATCTTTAAATAAGAAACAAACATTTTTCTTTCCTCAAAAGGATCACCATGGAACTTGAAAAGTAACGGCCAAACCAGTGAGAGGGGAAAGTCGCACAGCCTCGTACGTAATTTGCTGAAGAAAATTCGTTTTTGTGAGTCGTTTAGTGGAGCACAGGCAAATTACCGATGTTGGTCTTGCAACAGATGGTCTGCACAGATCATTTATTCTGTTACGTTTTGGGTGTGATGAAAGAATTTTAGAAAATCTAACTTTTGCTTTATTTTTATAGAATTCAATCCAAGTAGCAACAACTCATCTGACTGAAACTCCTGCATAATCACTTCATTGATGGGGCCTAGTTAAGGTACCTCAGGCAACAGAAAACACCAACAACACTGTAAAATCAGCTGTTTGTGAAACAGGAAATGGTCTCAGATTTGAAAAGAAACAAAATGCTGATTACTTAAATAGTGTGAAGGAAACTGTGTTGTCTGAGGTTGCTCCAAACTATTTATGAAAGCATCATTCGTGTAGAAACATCTTCAGAGGAAAGAAGAAAAGGATGAACGTAACAAAACAAAATACTTTTTTTCGAGCAGCAGAAATGTTTGTTTTCTACGGCCCCAGGGTAGCTCAGTCATCCAATTTGAAAAACACCTGTTTCTGAATTTTGCTGTATTCCACTTTTTTAGCACCCTGGGAAGCTAAGTCTACTATCTGCTTCTTCTCAGCATAATACATTTGTGAACCTCCATTATTGTTTAAGCACCCGAGGGGAACTGCAACAATTTTCTGTAACATATCTGCTCAGTTTACACAGAGGCTGTAAACTTAGCATTACTGCCATGCCTTTTATCAGAAAATAAATGAATTTGTATTATTTTTTTTTACAACTCCCAAGCAGAAGAATTCAACCATCCAGTCATTTCAGCACAACAATATCTAATATTCATATAGCCTTGAATCAAATTGCTGCATTGCTTCTTTATTATTTGTTGTGAAAGCCTTGCGGTGAGCATAATAGTGTGGAGAGGCCAGAGTTGAACCTCGAACACGAAGCATCAGGCCTTAAACTAAGACCGTCTAGCTGCAAATCCATCAACATGGGGACTTTTATCTTTTAGCCTACGTCATGTTGTCAAACAGCATCTATTGATGTAATTTCTTAATTCTACAGGTGTGGCGCTGTTTGGGACGGGGTGTGGTTAGTGGAGATGAACTCGTATTTAAAAAAGAAAAAGTGGTAATTCACAGTTGATTTGTGGTTTACCTAGGGGGAAATCACTTTAATTATCGTTTGAGAACTGCATTTTTAATTACTTAGCTCTAATATTGAAATTAGTGGAAAATTCATTGATTAGAAAAAGCAGCAATCTTACAGTCCCCTAGCATGGAAATCTAGACAGAGAGTAGCAGGAGCACAAATGATTTTGATCTGTAGGTCAGTCTAGCCACGCTCCGCTGGAGCCTCAGCAGACCAGACCAGTCTTCTGTCTTGCCAATCACAGCGCTCTTTTGGTTTAGTGGGCCAATCACAGCGCTTTCTCAGTTTAGCGGGCCAATCACAGCGCTCTCTCGGTTTGGTGGCCCAATCACAGCAGCATCAACTTTGGACTATTTAGACTTGGGCTTTTCTATGAATCAAGAGCAGATATAGGTACTTTAGTTTATTTAGAAAAAGGATGTATTTGCATCTTATTTGATGGTATATGGTGAACTGCCCTGTTAACTGACACCCGTAGTGGTGAGTACGTCACGTTGTTTGTTGTCCAATAGAATGCGAAGACAGTTTGAAAGCTCTGACTGAGCTCTGTCTATGGGTCGTGGCCAGACTATATATTCACATATGGCTTACCAGGCTAACAGTCCCCAGCATCAAAACAAAATGCTGAATGTGTTTTATCTGATTACAACTTCTACCAAAGTTCACCTGATATTTTATCCAACATCAAAGCCACTTCTAACCAGTTTATCAGCACAGACAAGTGTAGCTGCAGGTTATCTAAATGATAACCATTTCAAGTGAATTTTTCTTTTTCTATTGCGGTGTGTTTACCTATGAAGAAATGAGAATGTGCATGTACTAAAAACAGAGATACATCCAGTAACTATTTGATTGTTCCTAGGAATAAAAAAGATGTTATGCTGTTAATAAAACAAAAAACAGTATAACATACTGTTATATAAAGACTATATATATATACATATATATATATATATATATATATATATATATATATATATATATATATATATATATATATATATATATATATATATATATATATATATATATATATATATATATGTATAATTTATTCTGATCTTTGAAAGGTTAAGATTTTTCTTTACCTTGTTTGGGCTACTTTGAAAAATACTTAGATGGGATTTCCTCCAAGTTTACCAAAATAACAACTGAATTATCAGAAAAGTATCTTAATTAAAAACTTATTTATGCACTTATCCATCAATTTTTCAGTTTATAGTAATCAGAGGCAGACGGTATTGATGACAAAATGCAAAAAAAATACCTAGTTATGATTGAACATGTTCCACTGAAATCTCAAAGACACGTCGTAAATCTACAGGAAGTAAACATGTGAGTCAGTGCTGACAAATCTAATCACCTGCATAAATATCAGTGAGGCAACATGTCCACGTGAGACCCCATTTTTTTTCAACTGGCTAAATACTACTCAGTTTAGGTTTGTGTACTCTCCTGCATCCTGGAAGGCAATGCAAACCAGGCTACAGGAGGGTGTTGGGCTCAAACTCGAAGCATACTCGTGGTCGTTTTGTAAGTTTGAGGTCAGATCAAGCTCTGTGGTGGAGGTCTTTTGGAGCTACGCCAAGACTGCCTCCTGCAACAGATCTGTTCTGCACTCGAGTGCAATGTCACATGTGCAGAAGAAGACAAACCGGACTAGAACTACACTCTGAAGGTTTGATCTTGTCTAATTTACTGTCCAGTTATTGAGTTTACTATAAAATTGAAGGGAGGCTGGTCCGCTTGCACCACTTTTCTCTTTTGTGCAAATCTATGGAACTGTAGAGATCCCAGCCTGCCATTCCCTGGCTGCAGGGCTTTGTATCCTTAGCAGCAGTAATCTGCTGAGCTCTGCTCTAAGCATCCTTGGCATCGTATTTTCCCTGGAAGATTGTACCCGCTCACCCAAGTTACATACTTCCAGAACAAGAGATTAGGTTGATGGAGGACGCATGAAAGAGATGTCAGTGGACTTCTACACCTCTGTGTGCTTTTAGAATCATTTCAAAAGCGTTACCTTTGCTTTCATGTGACAATTACACAAAAATATCTGACAAAATCAAATTACTTTCTAACAAATAAATAATTGATACAAATAATTTTAATTGCAATTTGCAAAGAAATCAAACAAATGAAGTGAGAGGTTGTTTTAATTGTTGAGGACGACACAGTGTTAGCAACTGTTGGAAATATCCTCTAAGCTTAAAAAAGATGATGCAAAGGGACAAGGTGCGTGCACACACACGCACGCACGCAGGCACTCCCTGACTGCTAATTTGACATTATGGCGTATAATTGTCAGTCAGTGCGGTTAAATGCGCAGTACAGTAAGTGGCGACATGCACCCTTTCATGTCGGCCTTTTTCTGGCTAGCTTGTAGCAACACAAATAGTAAACAAACGCTGTGAACAGATGGCATTGAAACAGGATATGCAGAGTTGATGAAGGAATGGACAACAACAATGCTGCAGCACAGCTTATTTGGTATGTACTGTACTGTTTGATGGTTTTAACTGTGTTTCTTTGTGGCAATGATATAATCAGAAGACCGCTACTGTGGTCTCGTCACTTCCGGAACGTGAGCGTCCAATTGGTTCAGTTCGGCTGACCCATTTACATGCGGAATGAATTCGGATTGCTACTGCATTATCTGGGTGCTTCAGCCCGATTAGAACCAGTTCACCTTCAGCCAGACTAACGCCTTACATGCATTTAAAAAAACTGACGTGAGTCTGTTTAGGGCAATACTCCAATTTTCTGATGTGCATGTAAACGCACTGACTGGCTTTTCTAATCCAAGCGTTTTCTCGTCTATTTTCCATCGGCGGCTAATGCAGGAAATATGGGTAGAAGATTATTTTTATGTTTAGCCTGAGTGTTAAATGTAGAATGACTCAAAAATAACAAATAAAAAATGGTTCCACAGTGAACTTGGCCTTTAAGCAACTGAAGATTTGAATGTGTATTTTATTTTGAAAGTTGCCGAATGTTTTACACTGCTCCCATGCTTGACTTTCTGTCTGAGCTTGATGCTTTCTGGAAGAGCAACAAATAATTTAATAAAAAATTGGTAAAAGATAGACTTAAAGCTTAAATATAACGGAGCAACATGGCACTATACTTCTGCGATGCATCCAAAATGCGACGCTTTGCAGCAGATGGAAACATACCCATGCACCATAATGGCTTCTAATAGCTGCGTGCTACACTTTGTAGACATTATTGCTTACGCGTCCAGTGGAAAGGCCCGGTAAACCTATGGTTAGAATTTCATATTTTTCCACCTTAAAATACAAAAAATGGCACCCAGAGTTATTTTGAGTCTAGAGTTGTTTTTTGTAGAAAGTCAGGATAAATTGCATTTTCTTTTCCTAGAAAAAATTAATATGTTTAGAAAATGCCAGTCATCTGGTGAGTTCTACTCCACTGTTGTCAAAAAAGCAGAAAGACGTTGGATCGAACCCAAACCCATCACAGGACTGTGCTCTGAATCCAGTTGGATGAACAGAACCACCTGCTTCTTCAAAGTATGTGGTCCACGTCCAACCACACATCAGAGTTCAATGGATTTTCTGTCATCCGTAACATCTACAGACTTTTTTCTGACAGCTCCTACACCCTCAAAAAAAGAATGTGTCCAGTCCCACGAGGATGGTGTTGCATACTGTGGAACCGGGACGTGCACAGTAGAGACTTTAAACTGGAACTTTGCTTTGTGATCAATAAGTCTCAAAAATACCAAAACAAAGTGTTTTTGCAGAGCTGTGAGTCTTTGTACGTCTCTGACCTTCATCACTTCTTGCCTCAGGCCACGTCTTTCTAATTTACATCTTCATTAATCTGATTCTGTGCTGTGAATCACACAACACCATTTTTAACGTGCTCTATTTTGTCCCAAGTTTAGCAAAAAAAAATTAAATGGTCCCTTGATCTGGACACAAGTCAAAGTCAACACCACATGATTTCTAGAAGGGAGAAATTTTGATTAGTACTCACAAAGAGTAGCAGCAGGACAGATCTGCTGAGAGAGGGAGAAAAAAATGAAAAGATGAGAGCGACGAGTGATGAGAGAGATGGAACGAGGCTGATAACATTTCTTGTCTGATTTTTTTCGAGCCGGTCCATTTTTTTTTCTCCATCATTTCTATTACCTCAAATATTTACAAAAATCAAAATGGGGTCAGAAAATGATTCACAAAGCTTCAAAAAGACACAATAATAGCTGAAAGAGAGGATTCCAGCTGCATTCATGTTTTATTTTTAATAAAAATGAATTTTATTTGATAGTTTGACTCATCTGCTACTCAGATGGGATAAACTAAACAGAAGACACGCTAGGATGTACTCACACGTTCTTCTCTTTATCTTCTTAGTGAAAATCTGTTGGATTTTGATAAATATTTAACAGTCAGAAAATAAATAAATCCACACATAAAGGCTGCGGGGTGGTGATGGAATTACACTCTTGGCTTTAGATTCAGAGTCATTCCCTGAATGAGCTCCTGGTGTTCCTTGATCCCTGATGTCATCGAGAACAAACATTTTCCTCTGACTACATGGTTAGCTTGACAGTTCTTAGAGTCGTTTCTTTTGTTGATGACGTGTCTCAAAAAAAGCATCCTAATTTTACTCTTGCAACACTATAACATCATCTATATACACTCACCAGCCACTTTATTGGGTACACCTTGCTATTACCGGGTTAGACCCCCTTTTGCCTTCAGAACTGCCTTAATCCTTCGTGGCATAGATTCAACAAGCTACTGGAAACATTCCTCAGAGCTCTTGGTTCATATTGACATGATAGCATCACGCAGTTGCTGCAGATTTGTCGGCTGCACATCCATGATGCGAATCTCCCGTTACACCACATCCCAAAGGTGCTCTATTGAATTGAGATCTGGTGACTGTGGAGGCCATTTGAGTACAGTGAACTTGTCATGTTCAAGAAAGGGCCCCTGGTGTGGTTTTCTGCTGCTGTAGCCCATCTGCCTCAAGGTTCCACATGTGTGCATTCAGAGATGCTCTTCTGCATACCTTGGTTGTAACGAGTGGTTATTTGAGTTACTGTAGCCTTTCTATCAGCTCCAACCAGTCTGGCCATTCTCCTCTGACCTCTGGCATCAACAAGGCATTTTGACCCACAGAACTGCTGCTCACTGGATGTTTTCCTTTTTTGGGACCATTCTCTGTAAACCCTAGAGATGGTTGTGCGTGACAATCCCAGAAGATCAGCAGTTTCTGAAATACTCAGACCAGCCTGTCTGGCACCAACAACCATGCCACGTTCAAAGTCACTTAAATCACCTTTCTTCCCCGTTCTGAAGCTCGGTTTGATCTGCAGCGGCTCATCTTCACCACGTCAACATGACTAAATGCATTGAGTTGCTACCATGCGATTGGCTGATTAGTAATATACGTTAACGAGCAATTGGACAGGTGTACCCAATAAAGTGGCCGGTGAGTGTATATGTCTGTAATCTTATTCTAACAGGCAGCTTGCTGTCCTTCTGATCTACATAACAACCTTTTACACCTCAGCTATGAACAAACGCTCTCTTGATCTTTGATTCCAACCGTCTCCTCTATGGAGGCTAATCTCTGCCTTTAATATTTTTTTCTTATTCTAAAGTGATTCCAGTATTGCCGCTGCAGGCTACAGGTCTGATTAATATGTGTACCTTTTCCCTCGTTGCATCATTTAAGAACATGAAAAAACTACGATAACAAGGCATTTAAATGAGTCACAAGCACCTATTTATTTTTTCATACACACTGATTTATTCATGTAGAATTAAGGCACTCTGAGAATATGTTCTCTTCTGAAGGTAGAGAGTGATTTACAATTCTTCAAAGCAAAGTAAGCCCAGTTTTTTAGAAGAGTCAGATAATGAGATTTGGATGTGTAGAAGGATTATAGATGTGTGTCCTTGGGCAAGACACTTAACCCGCCTTGCCTGCTGGTGGTGGTCGGAGGGACTGGTGGCGCCAGTGCTCGGCAGCCTCGCCTCTGTCAGTGCGCCCCAGGGCAGCTGTAGCTACATCGTAGCTCATCCCCACCAGCGTATGAATGTGTGTGTGAATGGGTGGATGACTGATTGTGTTGTGAAGCGCCTTGGGGGGTTGTAGAACACTAAGAAGGCGCTATACAAATACAGGCCATTTACCATTTATAGATGTCTGTTTGCATAAGCACCAGATCAATGGATGAGGGAGAAAAACTATACCTGTGGATGGTTGTCAAAGTTGTTGCACAAATTTATGATTTTGACCTAAACAGAAGCATCTTAATTTTTGCCATAAAAGTCAGTGTGATGTAAAAAGCTTTTGTTTTAAATCTCCTCTGTTTGTGATAAAACACTTAGGTGTGAGAGCAACAGGTGGGGATAAAGCAGGTGCAGCAAATTGTTGGAAATGATTTAATGTTATTTGACTCTTTGATGTCGCTTATATCTCTGTATTATATTTTCATATTTCTGCACCTGTGTTAGGAGACGTAGCTAAAACGTACAGTCACAAGATTATCCTTATTGCTGGAGATCACAAGAGGAAATGCTTAAATGTTATTTTGCTAAAGCACCACATATTAAATGGTAAATGGCCTGTATTTATATAGCACCTCTTAGGGTTCTATAACCCCCCAAGGTGCTTCACAACACAATCAGTCATCCCCCCATTCACACGCTGGTGATGATGAACTACAGTGAAGCTACAGTTGCTCTGGGGCACACTGACGGAGGTGAGACTGCCAAACACAGGCGCCATCGGTCCCTCCAACCACCAGCAGCAGGCAAGGCGGGTTAAGTGTCTTGCCCAAGGAAACAACAGCAGCATTCTCTGGGAGGAGTCGGGATTGAACCTACAACCTTCTGATTACTGGACAACCCGCTCTACTTCCTGAACTACAGCTGCCCATTAATAAACTAAAAGCAAGGAAAATATGCAAAACATTAGGAACAACCTAATGGTGGTAATACGCGTTAGAAGAAAATGAAATCATTATAAGGTATCAAACTAAAACTGGAAGCTAAACAATGCATTAAGCATGCTTCACAACACTTTTGTCATAACTGGTAACAGATGGAGACGGAACAACAAGCTTGGGAGCAAACAGGATTTTTTTTCACCTTCAATTTATGAAGAAAGCCTAAATCTGTTCCCTCAGCTGCCACTTTTAGTCTGCTGTTGCAACCTTTTGGAGTAAAAACCAACATTTTTCTTTTCCTGTCAAAAATAAAAATGAAAATTTTTAACGTTTCTAACATATTTATTGTGACCTTAAAGATAAATTCATGCATGATGCTCCTGAAGCTCCTCCGTAACACAATGGCAGCAATCTTTTAACATCAAACCTTCCCGTTTGGAAATCCAGAGCCGTTAGTTTATATTTTCACTCGTCTGCCGACAGTCATTGTCGTGCTTATTAACATGTTCATTAGACGGTGGCGCGGGTACAGGCAGGCACAGCGATGCAAACACAATCATCCATATTCTGAGCAGGTCTCAGAGTCATTCTCATTAACAGTTTGTAATTTACTGAAGTTAATAAAAGCAGAAAAACCTCTCAGGTGTTCAAACAGTTTATTGGTTTACTTTGTCACCGAGACGCGTGCAACACACAGACAGGACCATTAGCTGCTGCTCCTACACATCTGTGTCCAAAGCTTAACACATCCGTGTGATTATACGTGCATATCTGCATACAAGAGACACATTCTTCGAAACACACACTCGGGTGTTTTCTCTTGAGATTAGGCATGCGAGGGTGTGCGTTATCTTTTTGGGACAAGACAGCAATTTATCAGACTTAATCGCACCCCCCGATGATGTTTGACCTCCAGCAGAAAGACGGAGAAGAGAGGAAGGAGCAAGGGAGGCAGGCAGCCTGAGCCTCGTGGGCACGTCACGGCGGGAGGTCCAAACGCCTGCACCCCGGCTGATAAAGAGGGTTAGGAAGAAAGGGGAGATAGGAGGTGGGATTGGGAGCTGAAGACGGAGAAACAGAGACATCTGTAAGGCTTTTTATTTTTCTTCTCTCTGTTAACTTGTAGACAAAGTCAGAGGGTTTAAATTGATTCCTTACTTTATTGTTGGAAATTTTAAAACATTCATGTTTCCTGAAATGATGACGAGTCATGAGAAATATTAGAAATATTAAAAAACTCTTGTGTGCACAATGCTGATTTTATTGTGTAAATATTTACCGAAGGGAGAGTATTTATGTTGATTAACTGGAAAAATCCCACTTTTCGCCTTCACCAACATTTGTAAATACCATACGAATAGAAGAATTTTTAAAATGCTGATTCATAAAAAATGAGTCAAGGTTAAATCTATGAATTAGAAAAGTAATATACCAGGGACAACAGCTTATTATCAGATCTGTTTCACAAGAGCCAAAGAAAACTGTTAATGTGTACTTTGTTGAGGTTTTTATTTGAGTTTAGGAGGAAATTTTAATTATAGCAGTTTGAAAACATGTAGTGTAGACTGAAAACATTACATTTAATTTTGCATCCACTGTCTTGTGTCCTGGCAAGTTTCTTGATCTCATCTTGATTTATCATATTTATCACATTTTTATCACAGAGAGGTGGCGTAGCTGAACCGGAGAGCAGTTTTCCACCGATTGAAAGATGAGCGGTTTGATCCCCAAGTTCTGGAAACCACGTGCCGAAGTGTCCTTGGGCAGGACGCTGAACCCTGCGTAGGGGCAGCAGTAGCTCAGGAGGTCCAGTAATTAGAGGGTTGTAGGATCAATCCAGGGTCCCAGCAGAGAATGCTGCTGTTGTGTCCTTGGGCAAGACATCTAACCGTCATTGCCTGCTGGTGGTGGTCGGAGGGACCGGTGGCGTCTGTGCTTGACGGGCCTCGCCTCTGTTAGTGAACCCCAGGGTAGCTGTATCTACATTGTAGCTCATCACCACCAGTGTGTGAATGATTGACTGTGTTGTAAAGCGCCTTGGGGGGTTGTAGGACTCTAAAAGGTGTAATATCAAACACAGGCCATTTACCATTACCCTGAAAGTTTCCCCCGGGTGCTACACAGATGGGACGGCCCACTGACCCTCGGGGGGGTGGGGTGAGGGTTGATTGGGGGGGTGCCAAATGCAGACAATAATTTCCCCAAGTGGCTCAGTGAGGTATAAATTATTATTTTTCTGATGATTTCCTTTGTATTTATTACAAAGAAATTTTTTAAATCCATTTGATTAGGATGCAAGACATTTTTATTGTGTGTACAGAGTTTTATGTCATTTGGAGATGTTTTATTTAGATTATTTTTAAATATCTTTTCATTTTGTCAAGGTTCTTGTGCAGCTATCTGTTCCATCTATTCTCTCTATGTCTATAAAACATCATAAACAACCATCCTTAAAGTGAAGAGGTCATCTATTCATGTTTATTCTTTTATTCGTTTCCCTGCACTTCATTTAAGGATATCATTTCATGCTTTACATAAAACAGATGAGCTCATTTTTTTAGTGAGTCACGTTCCCATAGTTACTCTTTTTACAGTTACCTTGTTGAGTTATGACCTTTTTTCCTTTAGTAAATAAAGCCTTTGTTGATGATATTGATCATGAAAGAAAACACAAGCTAAAGACTCAAGCATGAGTAATCTCTAACTAGATAACACTTTACTGTTGAATGCTTATAAGCTCTTCATCATTATTTCATTTGATTAAAGTAAAAGACAAGAGTTTGTCAGCTGTTTTTTGTTTTCTACATTTATCCTTCTGATGCAGGTCTTTAACAGCTACAAGGAACAGGACTCAATCTTTCAATCCAACATATGGTGGTGCATGTTTTTGTGCATCATCTCTTTTCACTGTGACATCAAATATTTCAATGTTTCATTTGTTTTTTCTTTGGGATGATGTGTGTATGGCTGTGTCTGCATCCGGGTGTCGATTCCATATTAGGCAGGTTAACAGAGAGACATTAATATTCATGATTAAACCGAATTATGAAAAATGGAACATGAGTCAATGCTGGGGTGAAAAAAACCCTCCTGCCCGTGCTTCAAAGCTCCCATCTGAAACTAGTCATAATCTGAGAGTGTGTGTGTGTGTGTGTGTGTGTGTGTGTGTGTGTGTGTGTGTGTGTGTGTGTGTGTGTGTGTGTGTGTGTGTGTTT